>OY776276.1:69006835-69589335 GCA_963675445.1 Linnaemya vulpina | reverse complement strand
AAAAATGTTTGCTTTGTTGCATTGGAATTTATTTTAGTTAATTTTTTTGTCGTTAACTATTTAATCTTTTCGGAGTTTTTTTTATTTAAAAATAAATAAATTTTTTTTTTTAGGGAGCGAACTCCTTTATTGAAAGTACAATTAACACTGACTTAAAATTAAACAGAACTATATTTTATATTAAATTATAATTCGCTGTTGCCCAACATCACCTGATGTTATTCCTGGAATTGTGGAGCGGATGTTCCCACAACACGCTTAAATGTAGCAGACATAGCGTCAGCAAAAATGTTTGCTTTGTTGCATTGGAATTTATTTTAGTTAATTTTTGTGTCGTTAACTCCTCCCCTCTTAAGAACAATTGCCCTCATTTGTTTTTTTCTAAAAATATGGGATACCATTCAGCCGCATGTTTGATGTCGATCTACTGCCCATGGGTTGAATATTTGTTAAAACTACTGGTGGAGGTGAGGGTAAGTAAGGTTCAGAAAGAACTGTGCCAGGAAGCTTAGTTTCGTTTAGTGTGCTGAACACGTGGAATATTAGGAGGCCAATTACGGCAAATAAGAAGATGAAAAATATACTTGATATGCCACTTATGGTTGACCCGTATTTTATCGTCTTTATTTCTTTCGTGTTGTTAAGATGTAGTTCATTTAGGCTTTCGATCGTTAGCAAATGTTCGAATTTCTCCTCTGTCGGGGTTGGTTGAAACATAGTGGGTTTAATTTTTTTTGTGGTGTTTCTAAGTTTCGGAAGATTCTGTTGCTTGTGGATATGGTGGTGTTGGTGAACTTAATCAGGAAAGTGCCAAAAAGGCTATGTTCGACGTCGTCGATTATTGCTGTATCGTTGTATTCGTTGAATAATAGTATACCAGGTGTAATTTCTTCAATTAGCGGTATGTGTTGACTGTTGCCATAGGTGCAGGAGGATGCTAGACTTTTTATAATATTAGGTATACAAGTAATATTACTTAAATCTAACAATTGATTATTATTACAAATTCTAACTGAATTATATTCCATACAATTATCTTTTAATCCATATATTTCATTTTTATTTTGAATTATTTCTTTAAATAACAATTTAACGATTTTACCGTTTCTTTTAATAGGACGAATTATAATATTATCATAGATTTCTTCATTTGTTAATGGTATCTTAATTACATACAGTATCATTGAACTGTTATACATAACTTTTACTCTGGCGTATTCCACCGCCTCTTCTGGTGATGCAAATGGCATCTTTTCTTTTCTTAATTTCTCTAATGCTAATTTCATTTCAAAATTATTTAAAATCATGAAATTCATTATTCCGCTTTTTGCCCATTGAATGGCATACTTTATATTTATTAATTCTTCTTTTATTAATCTAACTTTATTTTGGAAACTGATTGCTATTTCATTAATTAAGTAGTGATCTTTTCGTATTGTATTTGAAATTGTATTAATTATTTCTGTTATATTATTTATTCTTTGATTAATTGCTTGATTAATTACAATTTGTTTATTAATGTTTTCATTTAGTTCATACATATTAAATTTCAGCATTTCGAAATCATCATGGTCTGGCGTACCAGCGATGTATTTCCATACTGTTCCAATTGTATTAATTGACCTTTTTTTTTCTTATATTAATTTTACTATTATTTTTATAATTATTGTTATCAAAAGGTATAATATTTTGGACTAATTCTAAGGTTAGGTTAACTTCATGATTAAGGAGAGGATAAAAAAGCTAGATTTGGGAATGTTCTTGTCAATGTACGTTTTCGTCTGTCGAAGGATATCGTCGTATAGGGTCAAGTCTATTGTGTGAATTATACTAAAAGTTCCGTCTTGAATTTTACTTCGTCCGTTATTTATTGTTATCAAATGGGCTGTCGTATAGTCTATTATTTGAAATTCTGCGGCGCAGGTTAAAATGAGGGATAAATAATATAAAATACGTATCATTGTTGTTGGTGGAATATCCTGCTGAATATAGATGACTGCTGAATATCCTTGTGATGATGTTGCGGACCCTTGCTTATTCTTCATACAGCTAGTGGTATTCTTTTATTTTTTAGTAAGGTTCATGAAAACTTTTCTCTTTAATCTTATTTCAACTTTTAATTTAATTATATTACTATTTTCTATTTTTTAGTAAGGTTCATGAAAACTTTTCTTTTTATTCCTTTTATTATTATTTTTGCTTTTAGTTTAGTTATATTCTTTTATGTCCTTTGTGTAAATTGTTAATTTCGATTTTATTTCGTTACATTTATTACTTTATTTCGATTATTGTTCACTTAAATTCTTCTTGTAATTAAATTTGTATTTAATTGATTTAATTTATTTATTTTGGCTTTCACTTACTAGATTGTGCTTGATAGGCTGCGACATACGTACGCCCCGTTTTGTTTCCTACTAAGCAGCCTTGTCAAGACTTACCAAAGGATTTTTTTACCCCAACTTCGGTTCGTAGATTCACTTTAAAACGATCCCGTTAGGTCCCTGCTCGGGCGCCAATTAATCTTTTCGGACTTTTTTTTATTTAAAAAAAATAAGATTTTTTTTTAGGGAGTGAACTCCTTTATTGAAAGTACAATTAACACTGACTTAAAATTAAATAGAATTATATTTTATATTAAATTATAATTCGCTGTTGCCCAACATCACCTGATGTTATTCCTGGAATTGAGGAGCGGATGTTCCCACAACACGCTTAAATGTAGCAGACATAGCGTCAGCAAAAATGTTTGCTTTGTTGCATTTGAATTTATTTTAGTTAATTTTTGTGTCGTTAACTCCTCTTCTCTTAAGAACAATTGCCCTCAATTTTTTTTTCTAAAATTATGGGATATAATTCAGCCGCATGTTTGATGTCGATCTACTGCCCATGGGTTGAATATTAGTTAAAATTACTGGTGGAGGTGAGGGTAAGTAAGGTTCAGAAAGAACTGTGCCAGGAAGCTTGGTTTCGTTTAGTGTGCTGAACACGTGGAATATTAGGAGGCCAATTACGGCAAATAAGAGGATGAAAAATATACTTGATATGCCACTTATGATTGACCCGTATTTTATCGTCTTTATTTCTTTCGTGTTGTTAAGATGTAGTTCATTTAGGCTTTCGATCGTTAGCAAATGTTCGAATTTCTCCTCTGTCGGGGTTCGTTGAAACATAGTGGGTTTAATTTTTATTTGTGGCGTTTCTAAGTTTCGGAAGATTCTGTTGCGTATGGATATGGTGGAGTTGGTGAACTTAATCAGGAAAGTGCCAAAAAGGCTATGTTCGACGTCGTCGATTATTGCTGTATCGTTGTATTCGTTGAATAATAGTATACCAGGTGTAATTTCTTCAATTAGCGGTATGTGTTGACTGTTGATATAGGTGCAGGAGGATGCTAGGCTTTTTATAATATTAGGTTTACAAGTAGTATTACTTAAATCTAACAATTGATTATTATTACAAATTCTAACTGAATTATATTCTATACAATTATCTTTTAATCCATATATTTCATTTTTGTTTTGAATTATTTCTTTAAATAACAATTTAACGATTTTACCGTTTCTTTTAATAGGACGAATTATAATATTATCATAGATTTCTTCATTTGTTAATGGTATCTTAATTACATACAGTATCATTGAACTGTAATACATAACTTTTACTCTGGCGTATTCCACCGTCTCTTCTGGTGATGCAAATGGCATCTTTTCTTTTCTTAATTTCTCTAATGCTAATTTCATTTCAAAATTATTTAAAATCATGGAATTCATTATTCCGCTTTTTGCCCATTGAATGGCATACTTTATATTTATTAATTCTTCTTTTATTAATCTAACTTTATTTTGCAAACTGATTGCTATTTCATTAATTAAGTAGTGATCTTTTCGTATTGTATTTGAAATTGTATTAATTATTTCTGTTTAAATTATTTATTCTTTGATTAATTGCTTGATTTATTACAATTTGTTTATTAGTGTTTTCATTTAGTTCATACATATTAAATTTCAGCATTTCGAAATCATCATGGTCTGGCGTACCAGCGATGTATTTCCATACTGTTCCAATTGTATTAATTGACCTTTTTTTTCTTATATTAATTTTACTATTATTTTTATAATTATTGTTATCAAAAGGTATAATATTTTGGACTAATTCTAAGGTTAGGCTAACTTCATGATTAAGGAGAGGATAAAAAAGGCTAGATTTGGGAATGTTCTTGTCAATGTACGTTTTCGTCTGTCGAAGGATATCGTCGTATAGTGTCAAGTCTATTGTGTGAATTATACTAAAAGTTCCGTCTTGAATTTTAAAATGAGGGATCTGAAAAAGTAAGGAAAAAGGAAGATCACGTTTTAATAAGGCTCTTGTGAACAGTCTTTCCAGACCTAGTTACAACTGTAGAATTCTTGTTTAAAGCGACTATCTCTCTTCTAAATCTTGGTGTCAACTTATTGCCAATTCTTTTATTAATTTTTACATAAATAACTTCGCCTTCGGAGTAGGTTTTGGGTTGAATTTTCTTACGATTGTGGAAGTTCTTCAGGTCAAATGCCTGCTTTTCCTGGAGCTTTTTTATCATTTCTCTACGAAAACCTGCAAGCTGCTCTGAGTCACTGGCTACTCTTCGCCCAAATAACACCTCAACGGGTTTCTTTTCTGTTGTTGAATGGACCGACAAATTGTACTCTTTGACTAATCTTTCCAACAATTCTTCAAAAGTGTTATGAGCTCTTTCGACCTTGAGACAACGCATTATTTCTAAGAGTGTGGAATGAAAACGTTCCACCTGACCGTTTGAGGTACTGGTGTATGGCGGAGTACGGTAAATTTGAATGCCGAATTCATTTTCTATAATATGGTTCGTTGCGGCCGAGTTGAACGATTTTTCGTTATCCACAACTACAGTTTCGGGGATAAGGAAGACGAGGATATCTCTCAAAGGCTGTTTTATATCTTCAGCGGCTCGAAATTTTATTACTTTTGCCACTGCGAATTTTGAGAACTTATCGATTGCTGTTAAAACGTAATGATTGTCTGTAATTAAAATATCTAAGTGGACTATTTGTCCTGGAAATTGAGGAATAGGGGAGACCTGAATATGTGGTTTAGTTGGGTGGCGGTCGTACTTATTCTCTCTGCAAATGACACATTTTTTAATGATTCTGTCGATTTTTTGTCTCATGGAAGGGAAATAACATTTTTCCAAAATATGAATTTTATTTTCGCGAGCATTTCTATGAGCTCAGTTATGCGTGCGCAGTATAATATTCTCCTGCTCTTGTTCATTTGTGATGTCTTCGACCTGCTGTTGTGTAAACCTTATTTTATAATTATTAAAATGAAAAGGATATATTTCTTGAATTTTTCCCATGATGCTTTCATCTGCTTTAATACAGTTAATCACAGAGGAATTTAGATAACGCTTAAGGAGTCCTATGAGAAAGTTAGTGTCGTAGGATGGTTTAGTGACTATATGTCTGTGATAGGTGGGGAAAACTATTTGAAATTGATAAGAAGATTCAGACTGAGAAGTCTTCAATAGAATTTGATTCTTGAATACATTGATTGGTACCTCAACTGAATATATTAAGTTATGAGAAGAGCTCTCATCACTATGCACACTAGATGTTAAAGTATTTATTTGTGTATATGAAACTCTTGATAGGGCGTCAGCAACCACATTTGCTTTTCCTGGCTTATAATGCAATTCATAATTATATTCCTCTAATATCGCTTTCCAGCGTTTCATTTTGGCGCTATAATTTTTGTTACTTAGGGCGTAGGTAAGGGGTTGATGATCGGTATAAATTTTTACTTTTGCCGTACCGTATAAAAAATTTCTTAATGAGTTTAGAGCCCATATAATTGCCAGCATTTCTTTTTCATTAGCGGCGTATGATTCTTCGGTTTTACTCAAAGTCCGAGATATAAACATTATTGGGCGGTCATCTTGAGCAAGTACAGCTCCCATAGCGAAATTCGATGCACCTGTTGTCAAAACAATATCTTTATCACAATTTGGGTATGCCAACATAATATCTTCTGAGACGAGAGTCGACTTTATTTTGTTGAATGCCATAATAGCTTCAGAATCTAAGTTTATTTTGGTTCTAGCAGATTGATTTTTGGACACGCGTCCCTCCTTCCCTCTTAAAAGGTATGTCAGCGGTTTTGCCAATTTTGCGTAGTCTTGAACAAATCGGCGATAATACCCTGACAGACCCAGGAATGATCTCAATTCTTTTAACGTGGTTGGTGAAGGAATTCTTGATATTGCCTCCGTTTTGGCCGGATTAGTTTTTAATCCTTCTGCTGAAATTATGAAACCAAGAAACTCTACGGATTTCTTAAAAAAGTGACACTCATCAAGTTGGATTTTCATGTTAGCCTCCTCAAGTGTTCTGAAGAGTTTCTCTAAGTGCTTAAGGTGATCAGATTCGGTAGGGCTAAATACAATAATATCGTCAATGTAGACAAAACAGAACGCACCTATGCAGTTACGTAAAATGTCATCCAGAGCTTTCTGGAAAATTGAAGGGGCATTTTTCAAGCCAAATGCCAGTCTAGTATACTCATATTTTCCATTGTTGATGGAAAAAGCTGTCTTTTCTATGTCAGATTCTTTTAGCGGGATCTGATGAAAACCGCTCTTTAAATCTAAGAAAGAAAAAAATTTATTATTTCCTAATTGTGCAAGGACCTCTGTAATATCCGGAATTGGGTATCGGTCCGCTATAGTAATTGCGTTAAGCTTCCTGTAGTCGGTCACTACTCTGTGCTGTTTATTACCTGTAGAATCGGATTTTTTGGCACAATCCAAACTGGTGAATTGTACGGCGACCTAGATGGTCTAATGATACCATCCCGAAGCATTTCTTGAATTTGCTTTTCTACCTCTGCTTTTAATGACATGGGATATGGGTAATAGCGTGTGTAGACCGGTGTATCATTTTTTGTGCGAATCTCGCCAACTACCTTAGTAGTATAGGTTAATTTCCTGTTTGGTTCAGCGAACAGGTTAGGCATTTTTATTGCGTTTACCGAATTAGATTTCTTCTGAAAAATTGTAATTTTCATTCCACCTTCAATTGTCATGTAATCCTCCCTAGTATGTATTATCGCTCCTAATCTTTTAAGACTATCATTCCCCAGAATTCCATGAAAGGATTTTAATGTGGGAAGTATATAAAATTTGAATTTTGAATCATGAATGTTAAAAAGGTTAATGAATGTATGTTGCTTAATCTCTACATCTCCTGCCACTGATCGCGCAAAGAAAGATTCTTTATTTTGGAATGTTTTTTTTGGAAGAGAAGGTTGGATATAATTTTTTGTCGAACCTGTGTCTATTAAAATGTTTAAAATTTGTCCACTCCTCGTTTTGAACTTTACGTATGGTAACGAAGAGTCCGTTAGTCTAAAAAATTTAAATCACTAAAGTCCAATGGTTGTTCTTCAAGAGGGGTTTCCTCTTCGGGAACATTTTGATAATATTGTTGAACTTCTTCGAACTCAGGATCTTTTGGCAAACAATCGTGGTAATTGCTTTCAGCCGGCGCATAATTTGCGTCCATGTAGTAATTTCTCTGAATTTTAGTTCTTTGTGCCTGGAAGGATTAAGGCACTGGCCTTTTACCGAAAAGGTCATTAGGTTTTGGCCTATTCATATAGTTAATTCTGTTAGAGCGCATGCTTGAGTCAACATCCATTGGCTTAGGTCTTACTTCGGGTTTTGGTCCTAATGGTCGTGGTGGAGCCAATCGCATTTGCTGCATGTAGTTACCCATTGGGTTATAAGAAGTTCTATTTGGATTTATTGGGCAACTATTTCGATGGTAAGTGTTCCTTGATGGCCGTGGTATATAAGCTAATTGTGGATAAAAGTTTGGCGGTTGGAAATTTTTTCTTGGTACCTGCGGTGGAGATCTTGAAATTTTCTGAAAGAAATTTTGGGTGTTATGCGCATAGCTCGTTCGCAAATTCTGGTTCTCGAGCTTTAAGCACAAGTGGAGAGCTTGCGGCAAATCCACTGGTTCCTTCATACCTAATAGACGTGACAAATCGCCTTTAAGGCCTCTAACAAAGGTATGGAGGGCCTTATCACGGTAGCCTTGGGTGAACAGTTGTAGAGGTTCTTCAGTCAAATCCATACATCCAATTTTATTTAAAATCAATGATAAATGTGAGTAGACTTGCTGGTAAAATTCCTGCACGGATTGGTTTCCTTGTACCAATGATGTCATTTGGTACTCTAATGTGCGTATGTCCCGTTTATCTGCATAATGCAGCATGAGACATTTTGAAATGGCCCTCCAGTTTAAAGGCGTATTATAAGATTCAAGGGCTACATCGGCGTTGCCAACAATTTTATTTCTAATCAGGCTTAGAATTCCGTAGTATTTTGGAGTGCCGGCTATCGGCTGGTAGATCTGAAAAATACGATCTACGCTCTTTTTCCAGGAGCTAAATTCTCCTGGGTTTCCTGAAAATTCGCGCAAGCAGCGAACAACACCAGGAATTCTATCTAATTCTGACATATTGTTAGCGTGAGATGGATCAATTATCTGATCTGGGTAATTAGAAAAATTCTGATTCAGATTCGCGTTAGCCTGAATCAGTCCTTGGGATTGGGTTTCCAAGATTTGTTGGACTACTCCTGAAATCATTTCGGCAAATTGTGATGAAGGTCTTTGTCCAGATTGTTCGTTAGTCGGTGGTTGTGTCGAATTGCCGGGGACAAGGCGGGGGGGTTGTATAAGGTTACTAGGATTTGACATGGTTTTTTCTCCCTAAACTTAAAGCTAATCAGATATTATAAACGCTATATAATGAAACTGGAGGGTCCCGTAGGAATCGCAGCTTCAGCTAAGATATTACTTAAAATTAAATTAAAAGAAAAAATTACCTTCCTTTATTTAATTTATGATCTCTTTTTTCTTTTTTGATCAATTTTGATAAAATAATAACTTACAAATAATATAAAATACGTATCATTGTTGTTGGTGGAATAACCTGCTGAATATAGATGACTGCTGAATATCCTTGTGATGATGTTGCGGACCCTTGCTTATTCTTCATACAGCTAGTGGTATTCTTTTATTTCTTAGTAAGGTTCATGAAAACTTTTCTCTTTAATCTTATTTCAACTTTTAATTTAATTATATTACTATTTTTTATTTTTTAGTAAGGTTCATGAAAACTTTTCTTTTTATTCTTTTTATTATTATTTTTGCTTTTAGTTTAGTTATATTCTTTTATGTTCTTTGTATAAATTGTTAATTTCGATTTTATTTCGTTACATTTATTAATTTATTTCGATTTTTGTTCACTTAAATTCTTCTTGTAATTTAATTTGTATTTAATTGATTTAATTTATTTATTTTGGCTTTCACTTACTAGATTGTGCTTGATAGGCTGCGACATACGTACGCCCCGTTTTGTTTCCTACTAAGCAGCCTTGTCAAGACTTACCAAAGGATTTTTTTACCCCAACTTCGGTTCGTAGATTCACTTTAAAACGATCCCGTTAGGTCCCTGCTCGGGCGCCAATTAATCTTTTCGGACTTTTTTTTATTTAAAAAAAATAAGATTTTTTTTTAGGGAGTGAACTCCTTTATTGAAAGTACAATTAACACTGACTTAAAATTAAACAGAATTATATTTTATATTAAATTATAATTCGCTGTTGCCCAACATCACCTGCTGTTATTCCTGGAATTGTGGAGCGGATGTTCCCACAACACGCTTAAATGTAGCAGACATAGCGTCAGCAAAAATGTTTGCTTTGTTGCATTGGAATTTATTTTAGTTAATTTTTGTGTCGTTAACTATTTAATCTTTTCGGAGTTTTTTTTATTTAAAAATAAATAAATTTTTTTTTTTAGGGAGCGAACTCCTTTATTGAAAGTACAATTAACACTGACTTAAAATTAAATAGAACTATATTTTATATTAAATTATAATTCGCTGTTGCCCAACATCACCTGATGTTATTCCTGGAATTGTGGAGCGGATGTTCCCACAACACGCTTAAATGTAGCATACATAGCGTCAGCAAAAATGTTTGCTTTGTTGCATTGGAATTTATTTTAATTAATTTTTGTGTCGTTAACTCCTCTTAAGAACAATTGCCCTCAATTTTTTTTCTAAAAATATGGGATATCATTCAGCCGCATGTTTGATGTCGATCTACTACCCATGGGTTGAATATTAGTTAAGATTACTGGTGGAGGTGAGGGTAAGTAAGGTTCAGAAAGAACTGTGCCAGGAAGCTTGGTTTCGTTTAGTGTGCTGAACACGTGGAATATTAGGAGGCCAATTACGGCAAATAAGAGGATGAAAAATATACTTGATATGCCACTTATGATTGACCCGTATTTTATCGTCTTTATTTCTTTCGTGTTGTTAAGATGTAGTTCATTTAGGCTTTCGATCGTTAGCAAATGTTCGAATTTCTCCTCTGTCGGGGTTGGTTGAAACATAGTGGGTTTAATTTTTATTTGTGGCGTTTCTAAGTTTCGGAAGATTCTGTTGCGTGTGGATATGGTGGAGTTGGTGAACTTAATCAGGAAAGTGCCAAAAAGGCTATGTTCGACGTCGTCGATTATTGCTGTATCGTTGTATTCGTTGAATAATAGTATACCAGGTGTAATTTCTTCAATTAGCGGTATGTGTTGACTGTTGATATAGGTACAGGAGGATGCTAGGCTTTTTATAATATTAGGTATACAAGTAGTATTACTTAAATCTAAAAATTGATTATTATTACAAATTCTAATTGAATTATATTCCATACAATTATCTTTTAATCCATATATTTCATTTTTATTTTGAATTATTTCTTTAAATAACAATTTAACGATTTTACCGTTTCTTTTAATAGGACGAATTATAATATTATCATAGATTTCTCCATTTGTTATTGGTATCTTAATTACATACAGTATCATTGAACTGTTATACATAACTTTTACTCTGGCGTATTCCACCGCCTCTTCTGGTGATGCAAATGGCATCTTTTCTTTTCTTAATTTCTCTAATGCTAATTTCATTTCAAAATTATTTAAAATCATGGAATTCATTATTCCGCTTTTTGCCCATTGAATGGCATACTTTATATTTATTAATTCTTCTTATATTAATCTAACTTTATTTTGCAAACTGATTGCTATTTCATTAATTAAGTAGTGATCTTTTCGTATTGTATTTGAAATTGTATTAATTATTTCTGTTTAAATTATTTATTCTTTGATTAATTGCTTGATTTATTACAATTTGTTTATTAGTGTTTTCATTTAGTTCATACATATTAAATTTCAGCATTTCGAAATCATCATGGTCTGGCGTACCAGCGATGTATTTCCATACTGTTCCAATTGTATTAATTGACCTTTTTTTTTCTTATATTAATTTTACTATTATTTTTATAATTATTGTTATCAAAAGGTATAATATTTTGGACTAATTCTAAGGTTAGGTTAACTTCATGATTAAGGAGAGGATAAAAAAGGCTAGATTTGGGAATGTTCTTGTCAATGTACGTTTTCGTCTGTCGAAGGATATCGTCGTATAGTGTCAAGTCTATTGTGTGAATTATACTAAAAGTTCCGTCTTGAATTTTACTTCGTCCGTTATTTATTGTTATCAATTGGGCTGTCGTATAGTCTATTATTTGAAATTCCGCGGCGCAGATTAAAATGAGGGATCTGAAAAAGTAAGGAAAAAGGATGATCACGTTTTAATAAGGCTCTTGTGAACAGTCTTTCCAGACCTAGTTACAACTGTAGAATTCTTGTTTAAAGCGACTATCTCTCTTCTAAATCTTGGTGTCAATTTATTGCCAATTCTTTTATTAATTTTTACATAAATAACTTCGCCTTCGGAGTAGGTTTTGGGTTGAGTTTTCTTACGATTGTGGAAGTTCAGGTCAAATGCCTGCTTTTCCTGGAGCTTTTTTATCGTTTCTCTACGAAAACCTGCAAGCTGCTCTGGGTCACTGGCTACTCTTCGCCCAAATAACACCTCAACGGGTTTCTTTTCTGTTGTTGAATGCACCGACAAATTGTACTCTTTGACTGATCTTTCCAACAATTCTTCAAAAGTGTTATGAGCTCTTTCGACCTTTAGACAACGCATTATTTCTAAGAGTGTCGAATGAAAACGTTCCACCTGACCGTTTGAAGTACTGGTATATGGCGGCGTACGGTAAATTTGAATGCCGAATTCATTTTCTATCATATGGTTCGTTGCGGCCGAGTTGAACGATTTTTCGTTATCCACAACTACAGTTTCGGGGATAAGGAAGAAGAAGATATCTCTCAAAGGCTGTTTTATATCTTCAGCGGCTTGAGATTTTATTACTTTTGCCACTGCGAATTTTGAGAACTTATCGATTGCTGTTAAAACGTAATGATTGTCTGTAATTAAAATATCTAAGTGGACTATTTGTCCTGGAAATTGAGGAATAGGGGAGACCTGAATATGTGGTTTAGTTGGGTGGCGGTCGTACTTATTCTCTCTGCAAATGACACATTTTTTAATGATTCTGTCGATTTTTTGTCTCATGGAAGGGAAATAACATTTTTCGAAAATCTGAATTTTATTTTCGCGAGCATTTTTATGAGCTCGGTTATGCGTGCGCAGTATAATATTCTCCTGCTCTTGTTCATTTGTGATGTCTTCGACCTGCTGTTGTGTAAACCTTATTTTATAATTATTAAAATGAAAAGGATATATTTCTTGAATTTTTCCCATGATGCTTTCATCTGCTTTAATACAGTTAATCACAGGGGGATTTAGATAATGCTTAAGGAGTCCTATGAGAAAGTTAGTGTCGTAGGATGATTTAGTGACTATATGTCTGTGATAGGTGGGGAAAACTATTTGAAATTGATAAGAAGATTCAGACTGAGAAGTCTTCAAAAGAGTTTGATTCTTGAATACATTGATTGGTACCTCAACTGAATATATTAAATTATGAGAAGAGCTCTCATCACTATGCACACTAGATGTTAAAGTATTTATTTGTGTATATGAAACTCTTGATAGGGCGGCAGCAACCACATTTGCTTTTCCTGGCTTATAATGCAATTCATAATTATGTTCCTCTAATATCGCTTTCCAGCGTTTCATTTTGGCGTTATAATTTTTGTTACTTAGGGCGTATTTAAGGGGTTGATGATCGGTATAAATTTTTACTTTTGCCGTACCGTATAAAAAATTTCTTAATGAGTTTAGAGCCCATATAATTGCCAGCATTTCTTTTTCATTAGCGGCGTATGATTCTTCGGTTTTACTCAAAGTCCGAGATATAAACATTATTGGGCGGTCATCTTGAGCAAGTACAGCTCCCATAGCTGTACTGTATTGGGCGGTCATCTGTTGTCAAAACAAAATCTTTATCATAATTTGGGTATGCCAACATTATATCTTCTGAGACGAGAGTCGACTTTATTTTGTTGAATGCCATAATAGCTTCAGAATCTAAGTTTATTTTGGTTCTAGCAGATTGATTTTTGGACACGCGTCCCTCCTTCCCTCTTAAAAGGGATGTCAGCGGTTTTGCCAATTTTGCGTAGTCTTGAACAAATCGGCGATAATACCCTGACAGACCCAGGAATGATCTCAATTCTTTTAACGTTGTTGGCGGAGGAATTCTTGATATTGCCTCTGTTTTGGCCGGACTAGTTTTTATTCCTTCTGCTGATATTATGAAACCAAGAAACTCTACGGATTTCTTAAAAAAGTGACACTTATCAAGTTGGATTTTCATGTTAGCCTCCTCAAGTGTTCTGAAGAGTTTCTCTAAGTGCTTAAGGTGATCAGATTCGGTAGGGCTAAATACAATAATATCGTCAATGTAGACAAAACAGAACGCACCTATGCAGTTACGTAAAATGTCATCCAGAGCTTTCTGGAAAATTGAAGGGGCATTTTTCAAGCCAAATGCCAGTCTAGTATACTCATATTTTCCATTGTTGATGGAAAAAGCTGTCTATTCTATGTCAGATTCTTTTAGCGGGATCTGATGAAAACCGCTCTTTAAGTCTAAGACAGAAAAAAGTTTATTATTTCCTAATTGTGCAAGGACCTCTGTAATATCCGGAATTGGGTATCGGTCCGCTATAGTAATTGCGTTAAGCTTCCTGTAGTCGGTCACTACTCTGTACTGTTTATTACCTGTAGAATCGGGGTTTCTTGGCACAATCCAAACTGGTGAATTGTACGGCGACCTAGATGGTCTAATGATACCATCCCGAAGCATTTCTTGAATTTGCTTTTCTACCTCTGCTTTTAATGACATGGGATATGGGTAATAGCGTGTGTAGACCGGTGTATCATTTTTTGTGCGAATCTCGCCAACTACCTTAGTAGTATAGGTTAATTTCCTGTTTGGTTCAGCGAACAGGTTAGGCATTTTTATTGCGTTTACCGAATTAGATTTCTTCTGAAAAATCGTAATTTTCATTCCACCTTCAATTGTCATGTAATCCTCCCTAGTATGTATTATCGCTCCTAATCTTTTAAGACTATCATTCCCCAGAATTCCATGAAAGGATTTTAATGTGGGAAGTATATAAAATTTGAATTTTGAATCATGAATGTTAAAAAGGTTAATGAATGTATGTTGCTTAATCTCTACATCTCCTGCCACTGATCGCGCAAAGAAAGATTCTTTATTTTGGAATGTTTTTTTTGGAAGAGAAGGTTGGATATAATTTTTTGTCGAACCTGTGTCTATTAAAATGTTTAAGATTTGTCCACTCCTCGTTTTGAACTTTACGTATGGTAACGAAGAGTCCGTTAGTCTAAAAAATTTAAATCACTAAAGTCCAATGGTTGTTCTTCAAGAGGGGTTTCCTCTTCGGGAACATTTTGATAATATTGTTGAACTTCTTCGAACTCAGGATCTTTTGGCAAACAATCGTGGTAATTGCTTTCATCCGGCGCATAATTTGCGTCCATGTAGTAATTTCTCTGAATTTTAGTTCTTTGTGCCTGGAAGGATTAAGGCACTGGCCTTTTACCGAAAAGGTCATTAGGTTTTGGCCTATTCATATAGTTAATTCTGTTAGAGCGCATGCTTGAGTCAACATCCATTGGCTCAGGTCTTACTTCGGGTTTTGGTCCTAATGGTCGTGGTGGAGCCAATCGCATTTGCTGCATGTAGTTACCCATTGGGTTATAAGAAGTTCTATTTGGATTTATTGGGCAACTATTTCGATGGTAAGTGTTCCTTGATGGCCGTGGTATATAAGCTAATTGTGGATAAAAGTTTGGCGGTTGGAAATTTTTTCTTGGTACCTGCGGTGGAGATCTTGAAATTTTGTGAGAGAAATTTTGGGTGTTATGCGCATAGCTCGTTCGCAAATTCTGGTTCTCGAGCTTTAAGCACAAGTGGAGAGCTTGCGGTAAATCCACTGGTTCCTTCATACCTAATAGACGTGACAAATCGCCTTTAAGGCCTCTAACAAAGGTATGGAGGGCCTTATCACGGTAGCTTTGGGTGAACAGTTGTAGAGGTTCTTCAGTCAAATCCATACATCCAATTTTATTTAAAATCAATGATAAATGTGAGTAGACTTGCTGGTAAAATTCCTGCACGGATTGGTTTCCTTGTACCAATGATGTCATTTGGTACTCTAATGTGCGTATGTCCCGTTTATCTGCATAATGCAGCATGAGACATTTTGAAATGGCCTTCCAGTTTAAAGGCGTATTATAAGATTCAAGGGCTACATCGGCGTTGCCAACAATTTTATTTCTAATCAGGCTTAGAATTCCGTAGTATTTTGGAGTGCCGGCTATCGGCTGGTAGATCTGAAAAATACGATCTACGCTCTTTTTCCAGGAGCTAAATTCTCCTGGGTTTCCTGAAAATTCGCGCAAGCAGCGAACAACACCAGGAATTCTATCTAATTCTGACATATTGTTAGCGTGAGATGGATCAATTATCTGATCTGAGTAATTAGAAAAATTCTGATTCAGATTCGCGTTAGCCTGAATCAGTCCTTGGGATTGGGTTTCCAAGATTTGTTGGACTACTCCTGAAATCATTTCGGCAAATTGTGATGAAGGTCTTTGTCCAGATTGTTCGTTAGTCGGTGGTTGTGTCGAATTGCCGGGGACAAGGCGGGGGGGTTGTATAAGGTTACTAGGATTTGACATGGTTTTTTCTCCCTAAACTTAAAGCTAATCAGATATTATAAACGCTATATAATGAAACTGGAGGGTCCCGTAGGAATCGCAGCTTCAGCTAAGATATTACTTAAAATTAAATTAAAAGAAAAAATTACCTTCCTTTATTTAATTTATGATCTCTTTTTTCTTTTTTGATCAATTTTGATAAAATAATAACTTACAAATAATATAAAATACGTATCATTGTTGTTGGTGGAATAACCTGCTGAATATAGATGACTGCTGAATATCCTTGTGATGATGTTGCGGACCCTTGCTTATTCTTCATACAGCTAGTGGTATTCTTTTATTTCTTAGTAAGGTTCATGAAAACTTTTCTCTTTAATCTTATTTCAACTTTTAATTTAATTATATTACTATTTTTTATTTTTAGTAAGGTTCATGAAAACTTTTCTTTTTATTATTTTTATTATTATTTTTGCTTTTAGTTTAGTTATATTCTTTTATGTTCTTTGTATAAATTGTTAATTTCGATTTTATTTCGTTACATTTATTAATTTATTTCGATTTTTGTTTTTAATTTGTATTTAATTGATTTAATTTATTTATTTTGGCTTTCACTTACTAGATTGTGCTTGATAGGCTGCGACATACGTACGCCCCGTTTTGTTTCCTACTAAGCAGCCTTGTCAAGACTTACCAAAGGATTTTTTTACCCCAACTTCGGTTCGTAGATTCACTTTAAAACGATCCCGTTGGGTCCCTGCTCGGGCGCCAATTAATCTTTTCGGACTTTTTTTTATTTAAAAAAAATAAGATTTTTTTTTAGGGAGTGAACTCCTTTATTGAAAGTACAATTAACACTGACTTAAAATTAAATAGAATTATATTTTATATTAAATTATAATTCGCTGTTGCCCAACATCACCTGATGTTATTCCTGGAATTGAGGAGCGGATGTTCCCACAACACGCTTAAATGTAGCAGACATAGCGTCAGCAAAAATGTTTGCTTTGTTGCATTTGAATTTATTTTAGTTAATTTTTGTGTCGTTAACTCCTCTTCTCTTAAGAACAATTGCCCTCAATTTTTTTTTCTAAAATTATGGGATATAATTCAGCCGCATGTTTGATGTCGATCTACTGCCCATGGGTTGAATATTAGTTAAAATTACTGGTGGAGGTGAGGGTAAGTAAGGTTCAGAAAGAACTGTGCCAGGAAGCTTGGTTTCGTTTAGTGTGCTGAACACGTGGAATATTAGGAGGCCAATTACGGCAAATAAGAGGATGAAAAATATACTTGATATGCCACTTATGATTGACCCGTATTTTATCGTCTTTATTTCTTTCGTGTTGTTAAGATGTAGTTCATTTAGGCTTTCGATCGTTAGCAAATGTTCGAATTTCTCCTCTGTCGGGGTTCGTTGAAACATAGTGGGTTTAATTTTTATTTGTGGCGTTTCTAAGTTTCGGAAGATTCTGTTGCGTGTGGATATGGTGGAGTTGGTGAACTTAATCAGGAAAGTGCCAAAAAGGCTATGTTCGACGTCGTCGATTATTGCTGTATCGTTGTATTCGTTGAATAATAGTATACCAGGTGTAATTTCTTCAATTAGCGGTATGTGTTGACTGTTGATATAGGTGCAGGAGGATGCTAGGCTTTTTATAATATTAGGTTTACAAGTAGTATTACTTAAATCTAACAATTGATTATTATTACAAATTCTAACTGAATTATATTCTATACAATTATCTTTTAATCCATATATTTCATTTTTGTTTTGAATTATTTCTTTAAATAACAATTTAACGATTTTACCGTTTCTTTTAATAGGACGAATTATAATATTATCATAGATTTCTTCATTTGTTAATGGTATCTTAATTACATACAGTATCATTGAACTGTTATACATAACTTTTACTCTGGCGTATTCCACCGTCTCTTCTGGTGATGCAAATGGCATCTTTTCTTTTCTTAATTTCTCTAATGCTAATTTCATTTCAAAATTATTTAAAATCATGGAATTCATTATTCCGCTTTTTGCCCATTGAATGGCATACTTTATATTTATTAATTCTTCTTTTATTAATCTAACTTTATTTTGCAAACTGATTGCTATTTCATTAATTAAGTAGTGATCTTTTCGTATTGTATTTGAAATTGTATTAATTATTTCTGTTTAAATTATTTATTCTTTGATTAATTGCTTGATTTATTACAATTTGTTTATTAGTGTTTTCATTTAGTTCATACATATTAAATTTCAGCATTTCGAAATCATCATGGTCTGGCGTACCAGCGATGTATTTCCATACTGTTCCAATTGTATTAATTGACCTTTTTTTTCTTATATTAATTTTACTATTATTTTTATAATTATTGTTATCAAAAGGTATAATATTTTGGACTAATTCTAAGGTTAGGTTAACTTCATGATTAAGGAGAGGATAAAAAAGGCTAGATTTGGGAATGTTCTTGTCAATGTACGTTTTCGTCTGTCGAAGGATATCGTCGTATAGTGTCAAGTCTATTGTGTGAATTATACTAAAAGTTCCGTCTTGAATTTTACTTCGTCCGTTATTTATTGTTATCAAATGGGCTGTCGTATAGTCTATTATTTGAAATTCCGCGGCGCAGATTAAAATGAGGGATCTGAAAAAGTAAGGAAAAAGGAAGATCACGTTTTAATAAGGCTCTTGTGAACAGGCTTTCCAGACCTAGTTACAACTGTAGAATTCTTGTTTAAAGCGACTATCTCTCTTCTAAATCTTGGTGTCAATTTATTGCCAATTCTTTTATTAATTTTTACATAAATAACTTCGCCTTCGGACTAGGTTTTCTTACGATTGTGCAAGTTCAGGTCAAATGCCTGCTTTTCCTGGAACTTTTTTATCGTTTCTCTACGAAAACCTGCAAGCTGCTCTGGGTCACTGGCTACTCTTCGCCCAAATAATACCTCAACGGGTTTCTTTTCTGTTGTTGAATGGACCGATAAATTGTACTCTTTGACTGATCTTTCCAACAATTCTTCAAAAGTGTTATGAGCTCTTTCGACCTTGAGACAACGCATTATTTCTAAGAGTGTCGAATGAAAACGTTCCACCTGACCGTTTGAAGTACTGGTATATGGCGGTGTACGGTAAATTTGAATGCCGAATTCATTTTCTATCATATGGTTCGTTGCGGCCGAGTTGAACGATTTTTCGTTATCCACAACTACAGTTTCGGGGATAAGGAAGACGAGGATATCTCTCAAAGGCTGTTTTATATCTTCAGCGGCTCGAAATTTTATTACTTTTGCCACTGCGAATTTTGAGAACTTATCGATTGCTGTTAAAACGTAATGATTGTCTGTAATTAAAATATCTAAGTGGACTATTTGTCCTGGAAATTGAGGAATAGGGGAGACCTGAATATGTGGTTTAGTTGGGTGGCGGTCGTACTTATTCTCTCTGCAAATGACACATTTTTTAATGATTCTGTCGATTTTTTGTCTCATGGAAGGGAAATAACATTTTTCCAAAATATGAATTTTATTTTCGCGAGCATTTCTATGAGCTCAGTTATGCGTGCGCAGTATAATATTCTCCTGCTCTTGTTCATTTGTGATGTCTTCGACCTGCTGTTGTGTAAACCTTATTTTATAATTATTAAAATGAAAAGGATATATTTCTTGAATTTTTCCCATGATGCTTTCATCTGCTTTAATACAGTTAATCACAGAGGAATTTAGATAACGCTTAAGGAGTCCTATGAGAAAGTTAGTGTCGTAGGATGGTTTAGTGACTATATGTCTGTGATAGGTGGGGAAAACTATTTGAAATTGATAAGAAGATTCAGACTGAGAAGTCTTCAATAGAATTTGATTCTTGAATACATTGATTGGTACCTCAACTGAATATATTAAGTTATGAGAAGAGCTCTCATCACTATGCACACTAGATGTTAAAGTATTTATTTGTGTATATGAAACTCTTGATAGGGCGTCAGCAACCACATTTGCTTTTCCTGGCTTATAATGCAATTCATAATTATATTCCTCTAATATCGCTTTCCAGCGTTTCATTTTGGCGCTATAATTTTTGTTACTTAGGGCGTAGGTAAGGGGTTGATGATCGGTATAAATTTTTACTTTTGCCGTACCGTATAAAAAATTTCTTAATGAGTTTAGAGCCCATATAATTGCCAGCATTTCTTTTTCATTAGCGGCGTATGATTCTTCGGTTTTACTCAAAGTCCGAGATATAAACATTATTGGGCGGTCATCTTGAGCAAGTACAGCTCCCATAGCGAAATTCGATGCACCTGTTGTCAAAACAATATCTTTATCACAATTTGGGTATGCCAACATAATATCTTCTGAGACGAGAGTCGACTTTATTTTGTTGAATGCCATAATAGCTTCAGAATCTAAGTTTATTTTGGTTCTAGCAGATTGATTTTTGGACACGCGTCCCTCCTTCCCTCTTAAAAGGTATGTCAGCGGTTTTGCCAATTTTGCGTAGTCTTGAACAAATCGGCGATAATACCCTGACAGACCCAGGAATGATCTCAATTCTTTTAACGTGGTTGGTGAAGGAATTCTTGATATTGCCTCCGTTTTGGCCGGATTAGTTTTTAATCCTTCTGCTGAAATTATGAGACCAAGAAACTCTACGGATTTCTTAAAAAAGTGACACTCATCAAGTTGGATTTTCATGTTAGCCTCCTCAAGTGTTCTGAAGAGTTTCTCTAAGTGCTTAAGGTGATCAGATTCGGTAGGGCTAAATACAATAATATCGTCAATGTAGACAAAACAGAACGCACCTATGCAGTTACGTAAAATGTCATCCAGAGCTCTCTGGAAAATTGAAGGGGCATTTTTCAAGCCAAATGCCAGTCTAGTATACTCATATTTTCCATTGTTGATGGAAAAAGCTGTCTATTCTATGTCAGATTCTTTTAGCGGGATCTGATGAAAACCGCTCTTTAAGTCTAAGACAGAAAAAAGTTTATTATTTCCTAATTGTGCAAGGACCTCTGTAATATCCGGAATTGGGTATCGGTCCGCTATAGTAATTGCGTTAAGCTTCCTGTAGTCGGTCACTACTCTGTGCTGTTTATTACCTGTAGAATCGGATTTTTTGGCACAATCCAAACTGGTGAATTGTACGGCGACCTAGATGGTCTAATGATACCATCCCGAAGCATTTCTTGAATTTGCTTTTCTACCTCTGCTTTTAATGACATGGGATATGGGTAATAGCGTGTGTAGACCGGTGTATCATTTTTTGTGCGAATCTCGCCAACTACCTTAGTAGTATAGGTTAATTTCCTGTTTGGTTCAGCGAACAGGTTAGGCATTTTTATTGCGTTTACCGAATTAGATTTCTTCTGAAAAATTGTAATTTTCATTCCACCTTCAATTGTCATGTAATCCTCCCTAGTATGTATTATCGCTCCTAATCTTTTAAGACTATCATTCCCCAGAATTCCATGAAAGGATTTTAATGTGGGAAGTATATAAAATTTGAATTTTGAATCATGAATGTTAAAAAGGTTAATGAATGTATGTTGCTTAATCTCTACATCTCCTGCCACTGATCGCGCAAAGAAAGATTCTTTATTTTGGAATGTTTTTTTTTGGAAGAGAAGGTTGGATATAATTTTTTGTCGAACCTGTGTCTATTAAAATGTTTAAAATTTGTCCACTCCTCGTTTTGAACTTTACGTATGGTAACGAAGAGTCCGTTAGTCTAAAAAATTTAAATCACTAAAGTCCAATGGTTGTTCTTCAAGAGGGGTTTCCTCTTCGGGAACATTTTGATAATATTGTTGAACTTCTTCGAACTCAGGATCTTTTGGCAAACAATCGTGGTAATTGCTTTCAGCCGGCGCATAATTTGCGTCCATGTAGTAATTTCTCTGAATTTTAGTTCTTTGTGCCTGGAAGGATTAAGGCACTGGCCTTTTACCGAAAAGGTCATTAGGTTTTGGCCTATTCATATAGTTAATTCTGTTAGAGCGCATGCTTGAGTCAACATCCATTGGCTCAGGTCTTACTTCGGGTTTTGGTCCTAATGGTCGTGGTGGAGCCAATCGCATTTGCTGCATGTAGTTACCCATTGGGTTATAAGAAGTTCTATTTGGATTTATTGGGCAACTATTTCGATGGTAAGTGTTCCTTGATGGCCGTGGTATATAAGCTAATTGTGGATAAAAGTTTGGCGGTTGGAAATTTTTTCTTGGTACCTGCGGTGGAGATCTTGAAATTTTCTGAAAGAAATTTTGGGTGTTATGCGCATAGCTCGTTCGCAAATTCTGGTTCTCGAGCTTTAAGCACAAGTGGAGAGCTTGCGGCAAATCCACTGGTTCCTTCATACCTAATAGACGTGACAAATCGCCTTTAAGGCCTCTAACAAAGGTATGGAGGGCCTTATCACGGTAGCTTTGGGTGAACAGTTGTAGAGGTTCTTCAGTCAAATCCATACATCCAATTTTATTTAAAATCAATGATAAATGTGAGTAGACTTGCTGGTAAAATTCCTGCACGGATTGGTTTCCTTGTACCAATGATGTCATTTGGTACTCTAATGTGCGTATGTCCCGTTTATCTGCATAATGCAGCATGAGACATTTTGAAATGGCCTTCCAGTTTAAAGGCGTATTATAAGATTCAAGGGCTACATCGGCGTTGCCAACAATTTTATTTCTAATCAGGCTTAGAATTCCGTAGTATTTTGGAGTGCCGGCTATCGGCTGGTAGATCTGAAAAATACGATCTACGCTCTTTTTCCAGGAGCTAAATTCTCCTGGGTTTCCTGAAAATTCGCGCAAGCAGCGAACAACACCAGGAATTCTATCTAATTCTGACATATTGTTAGCGTGAGATGGATCAATTATCTGATCTGAGTAATTAGAAAAATTCTGATTCAGATTCGCGTTAGCCTGAATCAGTCCTTGGGATTGGGTTTCCAAGATTTGTTGGACTACTCCTGAAATCATTTCGGCAAATTGTGATGAAGGTCTTTGTCCAGATTGTTCGTTAGTCGGTGGTTGTGTCGAATTGCCGGGGACAAGGCGGGGGGGTTGTATAAGGTTACTAGGATTTGACATGGTTTTTTCTCCCTAAACTTAAAGCTAATCAGATATTATAAACGCTATATAATGAAACTGGAGGGTCCCGTAGGAATCGCAGCTTCAGCTAAGATATTACTTAAAATTAAATTAAAAGAAAAAATTACCTTCCTTTATTTAATTTATGATCTCTTTTTTCTTTTTTGATCAATTTTGATAAAATAATAACTTACAAATAATATAAAATACGTATCATTGTTGTTGGTGGAATAACCTGCTGAATATAGATGACTGCTGAATATCCTTGTGATGATGTTGCGGACCCTTGCTTATTCTTCATACAGCTAGTGGTATTCTTTTATTTCTTAGTAAGGTTCATGAAAACTTTTCTCTTTAATCTTATTTCAACTTTTAATTTAATTATATTACTATTTTTTATTTTTTAGTAAGGTTCATGAAAACTTTTCTTTTTATTATTTTTATTATTATTTTTGCTTTTAGTTTAGTTATATTCTTTTATGTTCTTTGTATAAATTGTTAATTTCGATTTTATTTCGTTACATTTATTAATTTATTTCGATTTTTGTTCACTTAAATTCTTCTTGTAATTTAATTTGTATTTAATTGATTTAATTTATTTATTTTGGCTTTCACTTACTAGATTGTGCTTGATAGGCTGCGACATACGTACGCCCCGTTTTGTTTCCTACTAAGCAGCCTTGTCAAGACTTACCAAAGGATTTTTTTACCCCAACTTCGGTTCGTAGATTCACTTTAAAACGATCCCGTTGGGTCCCTGCTCGGGCGCCAATTAATCTTTTCGGACTTTTTTTTATTTAAAAAAAATAAGATTTTTTTTTAGGGAGTGAACTCCTTTATTGAAAGTACAATTAACACTGACTTAAAATTAAATAGAATTATATTTTATATTAAATTATAATTCGCTGTTGCCCAACATCACCTGATGTTATTCCTGGAATTGAGGAGCGGATGTTCCCACAACACGCTTAAATGTAGCAGACATAGCGTCAGCAAAAATGTTTGCTTTGTTGCATTTGAATTTATTTTAGTTAATTTTTGTGTCGTTAACTCCTCTTCTCTTAAGAACAATTGCCCTCAATTTTTTTTCTAAACTTATGGGATATAATTCAGCCGCATGTTTGATGTCGATCTACTGCCCATGGGTTGAATATTAGTTAAAATTACTGGTGGAGGTGAGGGTAAGTAAGGTTCAGAAAGAACTGTGCCAGGAAGCTTGGTTTCGTTTAGTGTGCTGAACACGTGGAATATTAGGAGGCCAATTACGGCAAATAAGAGGATGAAAAATATACTTGATATGCCACTTATGATTGACCCGTATTTTATCGTCTTTATTTCTTTCGTGTTGTTAAGATGTAGTTCATTTAGGCTTTCGATCGTTAGCAAATGTTCGAATTTCTCCTCTGTCGGGGTTCGTTGAAACATAGTGGGTTTAATTTTTATTTGTGGCGTTTCTAAGTTTCGGAAGATTCTGTTGCGTGTGGATATGGTGGAGTTGGTGAACTTAATCAGGAAAGTGCCAAAAAGGCTATGTTCGACGTCGTCGATTATTGCTGTATCGTTGTATTCGTTGAATAATAGTATACCAGGTGTAATTTCTTCAATTAGCGGTATGTGTTGACTGTTGATATAGGTGCAGGAGGATGCTAGGCTTTTTATAATATTAGGTTTACAAGTAGTATTACTTAAATCTAACAATTGATTATTATTACAAATTCTAACTGAATTATATTCTATACAATTATCTTTTAGTCCATATATTTCATTTTTGTTTTGAATTATTTCTTTAAATAACAATTTAACGATTTTACCGTTTCTTTTAATAGGACGAATTATAATATTATCATAGATTTCTTCATTTGTTAATGGTATCTTAATTACATACAGTATCATTGAACTGTTATACATAACTTTTACTCTGGCGTATTCCACCGTCTCTTCTGGTGATGCAAATGGCATCTTTTCTTTTCTTAATTTCTCTAATGCTAATTTCATTTCAAAATTATTTAAAATCATGGAATTCATTATTCCGCTTTTTGCCCATTGAATGGCATACTTTATATTTATTAATTCTTCTTTTATTAATCTAACTTTATTTTGCAAACTGATTGCTATTTCATTAATTAAGTAGTGATCTTTTCGTATTGTATTTGAAATTGTATTAATTATTTCTGTTTAAATTATTTATTCTTTGATTAATTGCTTGATTTATTACAATTTGTTTATTAGTGTTTTCATTTAGTTCATACATATTAAATTTCAGCATTTCGAAATCATCATGGTCTGGCGTACCAGCGATGTATTTCCATACTGTTCCAATTGTATTAATTGACCTTTTTTTCTTATATTAATTTTACTATTATTTTTATAATTATTGTTATCAAAAGGTATAATATTTTGGACTAATTCTAAGGTTAGGTTAACTTCATGATTAAGGAGAGGATAAAAAAGGCTAGATTTGGGAATGTTCTTGTCAATGTACGTTTTCGTCTGTCGAAGGATATCGTCGTATAGTGTCAAGTCTATTGTGTGAATTATACTAAAAGTTCCGTCTTGAATTTTACTTCGTCCGTTATTTATTGTTATCAAATGGGCTGTCGTATAGTCTATTATTTGAAATTCCGCGGCGCAGATTAAAATGAGGGATCTGAAAAAGTAAGGAAAAAGGAAGATCACGTTTTAATAAGGCTCTTGTGAACAGGCTTTCCAGACCTAGTTACAACTGTAGAATTCTTGTTTAAAGCGACTATCTCTCTTCTAAATCTTGGTGTCAATTTATTGCCAATTCTTTTATTAATTTTTACATAAATAACTTCGCCTTCGGAGTAGGTTTTCTTACGATTGTGCAAGTTCAGGTCAAATGCCTGCTTTTCCTGGAACTTTTTTATCGTTTCTCTACGAAAACCTGCAAGCTGCTCTGGGTCACTGGCTACTCTTCGCCCAAATAATACCTCAACGGGTTTCTTTTCTGTTGTTGAATGGACCGATAAATTGTACTCTTTGACTGATCTTTCCAACAATTCTTCAAAAGTGTTATGAGCTCTTTCGACCTTGAGACAACGCATTATTTCTAAGAGTGTCGAATGAAAACGTTCCACCTGACCGTTTGAAGTACTGGTATATGGCGGTGTACGGTAAATTTGAATGCCGAATTCATTTTCTATCATATGGTTCGTTGCGGCCGAGTTGAACGATTTTTCGTTATCCACAACTACAGTTTCGGGGATAAGGAAGACGAGGATATCTCTCAAAGGCTGTTTTATATCTTCAGCGGCTCGAAATTTTATTACTTTTGCCACTGCGAATTTTGAGAACTTATCGATTGCTGTTAAAACGTAATGATTGTCTGTAATTAAAATATCTAAGTGGACTATTTGTCCTGGAAATTGAGGAATAGGGGAGACCTGAATATGTGGTTTAGTTGGGTGGCGGTCGTACTTATTCTCTCTGCAAATGACACATTTTTTAATGATTCTGTCGATTTTTTGTCTCATGGAAGGGAAATAACATTTTTCCAAAATATGAATTTTATTTTCGCGAGCATTTCTATGAGCTCAGTTATGCGTGCGCAGTATAATATTCTCCTGCTCTTGTTCATTTGTGATGTCTTCGACCTGCTGTTGTGTAAACCTTATTTTATAATTATTAAAATGAAAAGGATATATTTCTTGAATTTTTCCCATGATGCTTTCATCTGCTTTAATACAGTTAATCACAGAGGAATTTAGATAACGCTTAAGGAGTCCTATGAGAAAGTTAGTGTCGTAGGATGGTTTAGTGACTATATGTCTGTGATAGGTGGGGAAAACTATTTGAAATTGATAAGAAGATTCAGACTGAGAAGTCTTCAATAGAATTTGATTCTTGAATACATTGATTGGTACCTCAACTGAATATATTAAGTTATGAGAAGAGCTCTCATCACTATGCACACTAGATGTTAAAGTATTTATTTGTGTATATGAAACTCTTGATAGGGCGTCAGCAACCACATTTGCTTTTCCTGGCTTATAATGCAATTCATAATTATATTCCTCTAATATCGCTTTCCAGCGTTTCATTTTGGCGCTATAATTTTTGTTACTTAGGGCGTAGGTAAGGGGTTGATGATCGGTATAAATTTTTACTTTTGCCGTACCGTATAAAAAATTTCTTAATGAGTTTAGAGCCCATATAATTGCCAGCATTTCTTTTTCATTAGCGGCGTATGATTCTTCGGTTTTACTCAAAGTCCGAGATATAAACATTATTGGGCGGTCATCTTGAGCAAGTACAGCTCCCATAGCGAAATTCGATGCACCTGTTGTCAAAACAATATCTTTATCACAATTTGGGTATGCCAACATAATATCTTCTGAGACGAGAGTCGACTTTATTTTGTTGAATGCCATAATAGCTTCAGAATCTAAGTTTATTTTGGTTCTAGCAGATTGATTTTTGGACACGCGTCCCTCCTTCCCTCTTAAAAGGTATGTCAGCGGTTTTGCCAATTTTGCGTAGTCTTGAACAAATCGGCGATAATACCCTGACAGACCCAGGAATGATCTCAATTCTTTTAACGTGGTTGGTGAAGGAATTCTTGATATTGCCTCCGTTTTGGCCGGATTAGTTTTTAATCCTTCTGCTGAAATTATGAAACCAAGAAACTCTACGAATTTCTTAAAAAAGTGACACTCATCAAGTTGGATTTTCATGTTAGCCTCCTCAAGTGTTCTGAAGAGTTTCTCTAAGTGCTTAAGGTGATCAGATTCGGTAGGGCTAAATACAATAATATCGTCAATGTAGACAAAACAGAACGCACCTATGCAGTTACGTAAAATGTCATCCAGAGCTCTCTGGAAAATTGAAGGGGCATTTTTCAAGCCAAATGCCAGTCTAGTATACTCATATTTTCCATTGTTGATGGAAAAAGCTGTCTTTTCTATGTCAGATTCTTTTAGCGGGATCTGATGAAAACCGCTCTTTAAGTCTAAGAAAGAAAAAAATTTATTATTTCCTAATTGTGCAAGGACCTCTGTAATATCCGGAATTGGGTATCGGTCCGCTATAGTAATTGCGTTAAGCTTCCTGTAGTCGGTCACTACTCTGTACTGTTTATTACCTGTAGAATCGGATTTTTTGGCACAATCCAAACTGGTGAATTGTACGGCGAACTAGATGGTCTAATGATACCATCCCGAAGCATTCTTGAATTTGCTTTTCTACCTTTGCTTTTAATGACATGGGATATGGGTAATAGCGTGTGTAGACCGGTGTATCATTTTTTGTGCGAATCTTGCCAACTACCTCAGTAGTATACTTTAATTTCCTGTTTGGTTCAGCGAACAGGTTAGGCATTTTTGTCACTAATCGTTAATGCCTTTTTTCTGTTGATTTGTCATATGTTCGTCCCGTATTTTTATTGCGTTTACCGAATTAGATTTCTTCTGAAAAATCGTAATTTTCATTCCACCTTCAATTGTCATGTAATCCTCCCTAGTATGTATTATCGCTCCTAATCTTTTAAGACTATCATTCCCCAGAATTCCATGAAAGGATTTTAATGTGGGAAGTATATAAAATTTGAATTTTGAATCATGAATGTTAAAAAGGTTAATGAATGTATGTTGCTTAATCTCTACATCTCCTGCCACTGATCGCGCAAAGAAAGATTCTTTATTTTGGAATGTTTTTTTTTTGAAGAGAAGGTTGGATATAATTTTTTGTCGAACCTGTGTCTATTAAAATGTTTAAAATTTGTCCACTCCTCGTTTTGAACTTTACGTATGGTAACGAAGAGTCCGTTAGTCTAAAAAATTTAAATCACTAAAGTCCAATGGTTGTTCTTCAAGAGGGGTTTCCTCTTCGGGAACATTTTGATAATATTGTTGAGCTTCTTCGAACTCAGGATCTTTTGGCAAACAATCGTGGTAATTGCTTTCATCCGGCGCATAATTTGCGTCCATGTAGTAATTTCTCTGAATTTTAGTTCTTTGTGCCTGGAAGGATTAAGGCACTGACCTTTTACCAAAAAGGTCATTAGGTTTTGGCCTATTCATATAGTTAATTCTGTTAGAGCGCATGCTTGAGTCAACATCCATTGGCTCAGGTCTTACTTCGGGTTTTGGTCCTAATGGTCGTGGTGGAGCCAATCGCATTTGCTGCATGTAGTTACCCATTGGGTTATAAGAAGTTCTATTTGGATTTATTGGGCAACTATTTCGATGGTAAGTGTTCCTTGATGGCCGTGGTATATAAGCTAATTGTGGATAAAAGTTTGGCGGTTGAAAATTTTTTCTTGGTACCTGCGGTGGAGATCTTGAAATTTTCTGAGAGAAATTTTGGGTGTTATGCGCATAGCTCGTTCGGAAATTCTGGTTCTCGAGCTTTAAGCACAAGTGGAGAGCTTGCGGCAAATCCACTGGTTCCTTCATACCTAATAGACGTGAAAAATCGCCTTTAAGGCCTCTAACAAAGGTATCGAGGGCCTTATCACGGTAGCTTTGGGTAAACAGTTGTAGAGGTTCTTCAGTCAAATCCATACATCCAATTTTATTTAAAATCAATGATAAATGTGAGTAGACTTGCTGGTAAAATTGGTTTCCTTGTACCAATGATGTCATTTGGTACTCTTATGTGCGTATGTCCCGTTTATCTGCATAGCGCAGCATGAGACATTTTGAAATGGCCTTCCAGTTTAAAGGCGTATTATAAGATTCAAGGGCTACATCGGCGTTGCCAACAATTCTATTTCTAATCAGGCTTAGAATTCCGTAGTATTTTGAAGTGCCGGCTATCGGCTGGTAGATCTGAAAAATACGATCTACGCTCTTTTTCCAGGAGCTAAATTCTCCTGGGTTTCCTGAAAATTCGCGCAAGCAGCGAACAACATCAGGAATTCTATCTAATTCTGACATATTGTTAGCGTGAAATGGATCAATTATCTGATCTGAGTAATTAGAAAAATTCTGATTCAGATTCGCGTTAGCCTGAATCAGTCCTTTGAATTGGGTTTCCAGGATTTGTTGGACTTCTCCTGAAATCATTTCGGCAAATTGTGATGAAAGTCTTTGTCCAGATTGTTCGTTAGTCGGAGGTTGTGTCGAATTGCCGGGGACAAGGCGGGGGGGTTGAATAAGGTTACTAGGATTTGACATGGTTTTTTCTCCCTATACTTAAAGCTAATCAGATATTATAAACGCTATATAATGAAACTGGAGGGTCCCGTAGGAATCGCAGCTTCAGCTAAGATATTACTTAAAATTAAATTAAAAGAAAAAATTACCTTCCTTTATTTAATTTATGATCTCTTTTTTGATCAATTTTGATAAAATAATAACTTACAAATAGTATAAAATACGTATCATTGTTGTTGGTGGAATATCCTGCTGAATATAGATGACTGCTGAATATCCTTGTGATGATGTTGCGGACCCTTGCTTATTCTTCATACAGCTAGTGGTATTCTTTTATTTTTTAGTAAGGTTCATGAAAACTTTTCTCTTTAATCTTATTTCAACTTTTAATTTAATTATATTACTATTTTTTATTTTTTAGTAAGGTTCATGAAAACTTTTCTTTTTATTCTTTTTATTATTATTTTTGCTTTTAGTTTAGTTATATTCTTTTATGTTCTTTGTATAAATTGTTAATTTCGATTTTATTACGTTACATTTATTACTTTATTTCGATTTTTGTTCACTTAAATTCTTCTTGTAATTAAATTTGTATTTAATTGATTTAATTTATTTATTTTGGCTTTCACTTACTAGATTGTGCTTGATAGGCTGCGACATACGTACGCCCCGTTTTGTTTCCTACTAAGGAGCCTTGTCAAGACTTACCAAAGGATTTTTTTACCCCAACTTCGGTTCGTAGATTCACTTTAAAACGATCCCGTTGGGTCCCTGCTCGGGCGCCAATTAATCTTTTCGGACTTTTTTTTTATTTAAAAAAATAATAAGATTTTTTTTAGGGAGTGAACTCCTTTATTGAAAGTACAATTAACACTGACTTAAAATTAAATAGAATTATATTTTATATTAAATTATAATTCGTTGTTGCCCAACATCACCTGATGTTATTCCTGGAATTGTGGAGCGGATGTTCCCACAACACGCTTAAATGTAGCAGACATAGCATCAGCAAAAATGTTTTCTTTGTTGCATTGGAATTTATTTTAGTTAATTTTTGTGTCGTTAACTATTTAATCTTTTCGGAGTTTTTTTTTATTTAAAAAAAAATAAAATTTTTTTTAGGGAGTGAACTCCTTTATTGAAAGTACAATTAACACTGACTTAAAATTAAATAGAACTATATTTTATATTAAATTATAATTCGCTGTTGCCCAACATCACCTGATGTTATTCCTGGAATTGTGGAGTGGATGTTCCCACAACACGCTTAAATGTAGCAGACATAGCGTCAGCAAAAATGTTTGCTTTGTTGCATTGGAATTTATTTTAATTAATTTTTGTGTCGTTAACTCCTCTTCTCTTAAGAACAATTGCCCTCAATTTTTTTTTCTAAAAATATGGGATATCATTCAGCTGCATGTTTGATGTCGATCTACTGCCCATGGGTTGAATATTAGTTAAGATTACTGGTGGAGGTGAGGGTAAGTAAGGTTCAGAAAGAACTGTGCCAGGAAGCTTGGTTTCGTTTAGTGTGCTGAACACGTGGAATATTAGGAGGCCAATTACGGCAAATAAGAGGATGAAAAATATACTTGATATGCCACTTATGATTGACCCGTATTTTATCGTCTTTATTTCTTTCGTGTTGTTAAGATGTAGTTCATTTAGGCTTTCGATCGTTAGCAAATGTTCGAATTTCTCCTCTGTCGGGGTTGGTTGAAACATAGTGGGTTTAATTTTTATTTGTGGCGTTTCTAAGTTTCGGAAGATTCTGTTGCGTGTGGATATGGTGGAGTTGGTGAACTTAATCAGGAAAGTGCCAAAAAGGCTATGTTCGACGTCGTCGATTATTGCTGTATCGTTGTATTCGTTGAATAATAGTATACCAGGTGTAATTTCTTCAATTAGCGGTATGTGTTGACTGTTGATATTGGTGCAGGAGGATGCTAGGCTTTTTATAATATTAGGTATACAAGTAGTATTACTTAAATCTAACAATTGATTATTATTACAAATTCTAACTGAATTATATTCCATACATTTATCTTTTAATCCATATATTTCATTTTTATTTTGAATTATTTCTTTAAATAACAATTTAACGATTTTACCGTTTCTTTTAATAGGACGAATTATAATATTATCATAGATTTCTCCATTTGTTAATGGTATCTTAATTACATACAGTATCATTGAACTGTTATACATAACTTTTACTCTGGCGTATTCCACCGCCTCTTCTGGTGATGCAAATGGCATCTTTTCTTTTCTTAATTTCTCTAATGCTAATTTCATTTCAAAATTATTTAAAATCATGGAATTCATTATTCCGCTTTTTGCCCATTGAATGGCATACTTTATATTTATTAATTCTTCTTTTATTAATCTAACTTTATTTTGCAAACTGATTGCTATTTCATTAATTAAGTAGTGATCTTTTCGTATTGTATTTGAAATTGTATTAATTATTTCTGTTTAAATTATTTATTCTTTGATTAATTGCTTGATTTATTACAATTTGTTTATTAGTGTTTTCATTTAGTTCATACATATTAAATTTCAGCATTTCGAAATCATCATGGTCTGGCGTACCAGCGATGTATTTCCATACTGTTCCAATTGTATTAATTGACCTTTTTTTTCTTATATTAATTTTACTATTATTTTTATAATTATTGTTATCTTGATTAAGGAGAGGATAAAAAAGGCTAGATTTGGGAATGTTCTTGTCAATGTACGTTTTCGTCTGTCGAAGGATATCGTCGTATAGTGTCAAGTCTATTGTGTGAATTATACTAAAAGTTCCGTCTTGAATTTTACTTCGTCCGTTATTTATTGTTATCAAATGGGCTGTCGTATAGTCTATTATTTGAAATTCCGCGGCGCAGATTAAAATGAGGGATCTGAAAAAGTAAGGAAAAAGGAAGATCACGTTTTAATAAGGCTCTTGTGAACAGTCTTTCCAGACCTAGTTACAACTGTAGAATTCTTGTTTAAAGCGACTATCTCTCTTCTAAATCTTGGTGTCAATTTATTGCCAATTCTTTTATTAATTTTTACATAAATAACTTCGCCTTCGGAGTAGGTTTTCTTACGATTGTGCAAGTTCAGGTCAAATGCCTGCTTTTCCTGGAACTTTTTTATCGTTTCTCTACGAAAACCTGCAAGCTGCTCTGGGTCACTGGCTACTCTTCGCCCAAATAATACCTCAACGGGTTTCTTTTCTGTTGTTGAATGGACCGATAAATTGTACTCTTTGACTGATCTTTCCAACAATTCTTCAAAAGTGTTATGAGCTCTTTCGACCTTGAGACAACGCATTATTTCTAAGAGTGTCTAATGAAAACGTTACACCTGACCGTTTGAAGTACTGGTATATGGCGGTGTACGGTAAATTTGAATGCCGAATTCATTTTCTATCATATGGTTCGTTGCGGCCGAGTTGAACGATTTTTCGTTATCCACAACTACAGTTTCGGGGATAAGGAAGACGAGGATATCTCTCAAAGGCTGTTTTATATCTTCAGCGGCTCGAAATTTTATTACTTTTGCCACTGCGAATTTTGAGAACTTATCGATTGCTGTTAAAACGTAATGATTGTCTGTAATTAAAATATCTAAGTGGACTATTTGTCCTGGAAATTGAGGAATAGGGGAGACCTGAATATGTGGTTTAGTTGGGTGGCGGTCGTACTTATTCTCTCTGCAAATGACACATTTTTTAATGATTCTGTCGATTTTTTGTCTCATGGAAGGGAAATAACATTTTTCCAAAATATGAATTTTATTTTCGCGAGCATTTCTATGAGCTCAGTTATGCGTGCGCAGTATAATATTCTCCTGCTCTTGTTCATTTGTGATGTCTTCGACCTGCTGTTGTGTAAACCTTATTTTATAATTATTAAAATGAAAAGGATATATTTCTTGAATTTTTCCCATGATGCTTTCATCTGCTTTAATACAGTTAATCACAGAGGAATTTAGATAACGCTTAAGGAGTCCTATGAGAAAGTTAGTGTCGTAGGATGGTTTAGTGACTATATGTCTGTGATAGGTGGGGAAAACTATTTGAAATTGATAAGAAGATTCAGACTGAAAAGTCTTCAAAAGAATTTGATTCTTGAATACATTGATTGGTACCTCAACTGAATATATTAAGTTATGAGAAGAGCTCTCATCACTATGCACACTAGATGTTAAAGTATTTATTTGTGTATATGAAACTCTTGATAGGGCGTCAGCAACCACATTTGCTTTTCCTGGCTTATAATGCAATTCATAATTATATTCCTCTAATATCGCTTTCCAGCGTTTCATTTTGGCGTTATAATTTTTGTTACTTAGGGCGTAGGTAAGGGGTTGATGATCGGTATAAATTTTTACTTTTGCCGTACCGTATAAAAAATTTCTTAATGAGTTTAGAGCCCATATAATAGCCAGCATTTCTTTTTCATTAGCGGCGTATGATTCTTTGGTTTTACTCAAAGTCCGAGATATAAACATTATTGGGCGGTCATCTTGAGCAAGTACAGCTTCCATAGCGAAATTCGATGCATCTGTTGTCAAAACAAAATCTTTATCGTAATTTGGGTATGCCAACATAATATCTTCTGAGACGAGAGTCGACTTTATTTTGTTGAATGCCATAATAGCTTCAGAATCTAAGTTTATTTTGGTTCTAGCAGATTGATTTTTGGACACGCGTCCCTCCTTCCCTCTTAAAAGGGATGTCAGCGGTTTTGCCAATTTTGCGTAGTCTTGAACAAATCGGCGATAATACCCTGACAGACCCAGGAATGATCTCAATTCTTTTAACGTTGTTGGCGGAGGAATTCTTGATATTGCCTCTGTTTTGGCCGGACTAGTTTTTATTCCTTCTGCTGATATTATGAAACCAAGAAACTCTACGGATTTCTTAAAAAAGTGACACTTATCAAGTTGGATTTTCATGTTAGCCTCCTCAAGTGTTCTGAAGAGTTTCTTTAAGTGCTTAAGGTGATCAGATTCGGTAGGGCTAAATACAATAATATCGTCAATGTAGACAAAACAGAACGCACCTATGCAGTTACGTAAAATGTCATCCAGAGCTTTCTGGAAAATTGAAGGGGCATTTTTCAAGCCAAATGCCAGTCTAGTATACTCATATTTTCCATTGTTGATGGAAAAAGCTGTCTATTCTATGTCAGATTCTTTTAGCGGGATCTGATGAAAACCGCTCTTTAAGTCTAAGACAGAAAAAAGTTTATTATTTCCTAATTGTGCAAGGACCTCTGTAATATCCGGAATTGGGTATCGGTCCGCTATAGTAATTGCGTTAAGCTTCCTGTAGTCGGTCACTACTCTGTACTGTTTATTACCTGTAGAATCGGGGTTTTTTGGCACAATCCAAACTGGTGAATTGTACGGCGACCTAGATGGTCTAATGATACCATCCCGAAGCATTTCTTGAATTTGCTTTTCTACCTCTGCTTTTAATGACATGGGATATGGGTAATAGCGTGTGTAGACCGGTGTATCATTTTTTGTGCGAATCTCGCCAACTACCTTAGTAGTATAGGTTAATTTCCTGTTTGGTTCAGCGAACAGGTTAGGCATTTTTATTGCGTTTACCGAATTAGATTTCTTCTGAAAAATCGTAATTTTCATTCCACCTTCAATTGTCATGTAATCCTCCCTAGTATGTATTATCGCTCCTAATCTTTTAAGACTATCATTCCCCAGAATTCCATGAAAGGATTTTAATGTGGGAAGTATATAAAATTTGAATTTTGAATCATGAATGTTAAAAAGGTTAATGAATGTATGTTGCTTAATCTCTACATCTCCTGCCACTGATCGCGCAAAGAAAGATTCTTTATTTTGGAATGTTTTTTTTGGAAGAGAAGGTTGGATATAATTTTTTGTCGAACCTGTGTCTATTAAAATGTTTAAAATTTGTCCACTCCTCGTTTTGAACCTTACGTATGGTAACGAAGAGTCCGTTAGTCTAAAAAATTTAAATCACTAAAGTCCAATGGTTGTTCTTCAAGAGGGGTTTCCTCTTCGGGAACATTTTGATAATATTGTTGAACTTCTTCGAACTTAGGATCTTTTGGCAAACAATCGTGGTAATTGCTTTCATCCGGCGCATAATTTGCGTCCATGTAGTAATTTCTCTGAATTTTAGTTCTTTGTGCCTGGAAGGATTAAGGCACTGGCCTTTTACCGAAAAGGTCATTAGGTTTTGGCCTATTCATATAGTTAATTCTGTTAGAGCGCATGCTTGAGTCAACATCCATTGGCTCAGGTCTTACTTCGGGTTTTGGTCCTAATGGTCGTGGTGGAGCCAATCGCATTTGCTGCATGTAGTTACCCATTGGGTTATAAGAAGTTCTATTTGGATTTATTGGGCAACTATTTCGATGGTAAGTGTTCCTTGATGGCCGTGGTATATAAGCTAATTGTGGATAAAAGTTTGGCGGTTGGAAATTTTTTCTTGGTACCTGCGGTGGAGATCTTGAAATTTTCTGAGAGAAATTTTGGGTGTTATGCGCATAGCTCGTTCGCAAATTCTGGTTCTCGAGCTTTAAGCACAAGTGGAGAGCTTGCGGCAAATCCACTGGTTCCTTCATACCTAATAGACGTGACAAATCGCCTTTAAGGCCTCTAACAAAGGTATGGAGGGCCTTATCACGGTAGCCTTGGGTGAACAGTTGTAGAGGTTCTTCAGTCAAATCCATACATCCAATTTTATTTAAAATCAATGATAAATGTGAGTAGACTTGCTGGTAAAATTCCTGCACGGATTGGTTTCCTTGTACCAATGATGTCATTTGGTACTCTAATGTGCGTATGTCCCGTTTATCTGCATAATGCAGCATGAGACATTTTGAAATGGCCCTCCAGTTTAAAGGCGTATTATAAGATTCAAGGGCTACATCGGCGTTGCCAACAATTTTATTTCTAATCAGGCTTAGAATTCCGTAGTATTTTGGAGTGCCGGCTATCGGCTGGTAGATCTGAAAAATACGATCTACGCTCTTTTTCCAGGAGCTAAATTCTCCTGGGTTTCCTGAAAATTCGCGCAAGCAGCGAACAACACCAGGAATTCTATCTAATTCTGACATATTGTTAGCGTGAGATGGATCAATTATCTGATCTGGGTAATTAGAAAAATTCTGATTCAGATTCGCGTTAGCCTGAATCAGTCCTTGGGATTGGGTTTCCAAGATTTTTGGACTACTCCTGAAATCATTTCGGCAAATTGTGATGAAGGTCTTTGTCCAGATTGTTCGTTAGTCGGTGGTTGTGTCGAATTGCCGGGGACAAGGCGGGGGGGTTGTATAAGGTTACTAGGATTTGACATGGTTTTTTCTCCCTAAACTTAAAGCTAATCAGATATTATAAACGCTATATAATGAAACTGGAGGGTCCCGTAGGAATCGCAGCTTCAGCTAAGATATTACTTAAAATTAAATTAAAAGAAAAAATTACCTTCCTTTATTTAATTTATGATCTCTTTTTTCTTTTTTGATCAATTTTGATAAAATAATAACTTACAAATAATATAAAATACGTATCATTGTTGTTGGTGGAATAACCTGCTGAATATAGATGACTGCTGAATATCCTTGTGATGATGTTGCGGACCCTTGCTTATTCTTCATACAGCTAGTGGTATTCTTTTATTTCTTAGTAAGGTTCATGAAAACTTTTCTCTTTAATCTTATTTCAACTTTTAATTTAATTATATTACTATTTTTTATTTTTTAGTAAGGTTCATGAAAACTTTTCTTTTTATTCTTTTTATTATTATTTTTGCTTTTAGTTTAGTTATATTCTTTTATGTTCTTTGTATAAATTGTTAATTTCGATTTTATTTCGTTACATTTATTAATTTATTTCGATTTTTGTTCACTTAAATTCTTCTTGTAATTTAATTTGTATTTAATTGATTTAATTTATTTATTTTGGCTTTCACTTACTAGATTGTGCTTGATAGGCTGCGACATACGTACGCCCCGTTTTGTTTCCTACTAAGCAGCCTTGTCAAGACTTACCAAAGGATTTTTTTACCCCAACTTCGGTTCGTAGATTCACTTTAAAACGATCCCGTTAGGTCCCTGCTCGGGCGCCAATTAATCTTCTCGGACTTTTTTTTATTTAAAAAAAATAAGATTTTTTTTTAGGGAGTGAACTCCTTTATTGAAAGTACAATTAACACTGACTTAAAATTAAATAGAATTATATTTTATATTAAATTATAATTCGCTGTTGCCCAACATCACCTGATGTTATTCCTGGAATTGAGGAGCGGATGTTCCCACAACACGCTTAAATGTAGCAGACATAGCGTCAGCAAAAATGTTTGCTTTGTTGCATTTGAATTTATTTTAGTTAATTTTTGTGTCGTTAACTCCTCTTCTCTTAAGAACAATTGCCCTCAATTTTTTTTTCTAAAATTATGGGATATAATTCAGCCGCATGTTTGATGTCGATCTACTGCCCATGGGTTGAATATTAGTTAAAATTACTGGTGGAGGTGAGGGTAAGTAAGGTTCAGAAAGAACTGTGCCAGGAAGCTTGGTTTCGTTTAGTGTGCTGAACACGTGGAATATTAGGAGGCCAATTACGGCAAATAAGAGGATGAAAAATATACTTGATATGCCACTTATGATTGACCCGTATTTTATCGTCTTTATTTCTTTCGTGTTGTTAAGATGTAGTTCATTTAGGCTTTCGATCGTTAGCAAATGTTCGAATTTCTCCTCTGTCGGGGTTCGTTGAAACATAGTGGGTTTAATTTTTATTTGTGGCGTTTCTAAGTTTCGGAAGATTCTGTTGCGTGTGGATATGGTGGAGTTGGTGAACTTAATCAGGAAAGTGCCAAAAAGGCTATGTTCGACGTCGTCGATTATTGCTGTATCGTTGTATTCGTTGAATAATAGTATACCAGGTGTAATTTCTTCAATTAGCGGTATGTGTTGACTGTTGATATAGGTGCAGGAGGATGCTAGGCTTTTTATAATATTAGGTTTACAAGTAGTATTACTTAAATCTAACAATTGATTATTATTACAAATTCTAACTGAATTATATTCTATACAATTATCTTTTAATCCATATATTTCATTTTTGTTTTGAATTATTTCTTTAAATAACAATTTAACGATTTTACCGTTTCTTTTAATAGGACGAATTATAATATTATCATAGATTTCTTCATTTGTTAATGGTATCTTAATTACATACAGTATCATTGAACTGTAATACATAACTTTTACTCTGGCGTATTCCACCGTCTCTTCTGGTGATGCAAATGGCATCTTTTCTTTTCTTAATTTCTCTAATGCTAATTTCATTTCAAAATTATTTAAAATCATGGAATTCATTATTCCGCTTTTTGCCCATTGAATGGCATACTTTATATTTATTAATTCTTCTTTTATTAATCTAACTTTATTTTGCAAACTGATTGCTATTTCATTAATTAAGTAGTGATCTTTTCGTATTGTATTTGAAATTGTATTAATTATTTCTGTTTAAATTATTTATTCTTTGATTAATTGCTTGATTTATTACAATTTGTTTATTAGTGTTTTCATTTAGTTCATACATATTAAATTTCAGCATTTCGAAATCATCATGGTCTGGCGTACCAGCGATGTATTTCCATACTGTTCCAATTGTATTAATTGACCTTTTTTTTCTTATATTAATTTTACTATTATTTTTATAATTATTGTTATCAAAAGGTATAATATTTTGGACTAATTCTAAGGTTAGGCTAACTTCATGATTAAGGAGAGGATAAAAAAGGCTAGATTTGGGAATGTTCTTGTCAATGTACGTTTTCGTCTGTCGAAGGATATCGTCGTATAGTGTCAAGTCTATTGTGTGAATTATACTAAAAGTTCCGTCTTGAATTTTACTTCGTCCGTTATTTATTGTTATCAAATGGGCTGTCGTATAGTCTATTATTTGAAATTCCGCGGCGCAGGTTAAAATGAGGGATCTGAAAAAGTAAGGAAAAAGGAAGATCACGTTTTAATAAGGCTCTTGTGAACAGTCTTTCCAGACCTAGTTACAACTGTAGAATTCTTGTTTAAAGCGACTATCTCTCTTCTAAATCTTGGTGTCAACTTATTGCCAATTCTTTTATTAATTTTTACATAAATAACTTCGCCTTCGGAGTAGGTTTTGGGTTGAATTTTCTTACGATTGTGGAAGTTCTTCAGGTCAAATGCCTGCTTTTCCTGGAGCTTTTTTATCATTTCTCTACGAAAACCTGCAAGCTGCTCTGAGTCACTGGCTACTCTTCGCCCAAATAACACCTCAACGGGTTTCTTTTCTGTTGTTGAATGGACCGACAAATTGTACTCTTTGACTAATCTTTCCAACAATTCTTCAAAAGTGTTATGAGCTCTTTCGACCTTGAGACAACGCATTATTTCTAAGAGTGTGGAATGAAAACGTTCCACCTGACCGTTTGAGGTACTGGTGTATGGCGGAGTACGGTAAATTTGAATGCCGAATTCATTTTCTATAATATGGTTCGTTGCGGCCGAGTTGAACGATTTTTCGTTATCCACAACTACAGTTTCGGGGATAAGGAAGACGAGGATATCTCTCAAAGGCTGTTTTATATCTTCAGCGGCTCGAAATTTTATTACTTTTGCCACTGCGAATTTTGAGAACTTATCGATTGCTGTTAAAACGTAATGATTGTCTGTAATTAAAATATCTAAGTGGACTATTTGTCCTGGAAATTGAGGAATAGGGGAGACCTGAATATGTGGTTTAGTTGGGTGGCGGTCGTACTTATTCTCTCTGCAAATGACACATTTTTTAATGATTCTGTCGATTTTTTGTCTCATGGAAGGGAAATAACATTTTTCCAAAATATGAATTTTATTTTCGCGAGCATTTCTATGAGCTCAGTTATGCGTGCGCAGTATATTATTCTCCTGCTCTTGTTCATTTGTGATGTCTTCGACCTGCTGTTGTGTAAACCTTATTTTATAATTATTAAAATGAAAAGGATATATTTCTTGAATTTTTCCCATGATGCTTTCATCTGCTTTAATACAGTTAATCACAGAGGAATTTAGATAACGCTTAAGGAGTCCTATGAGAAAGTTAGTGTCGTAGGATGGTTTAGTGACTATATGTCTGTGATAGGTGGGGAAAACTATTTGAAATTGATAAGAAGATTCAGACTGAGAAGTCTTCAATAGAATTTGATTCTTGAATACATTGATTGGTACCTCAACTGAATATATTAAGTTATGAGAAGAGCTCTCATCACTATGCACACTAGATGTTAAAGTATTTATTTGTGTATATGAAACTCTTGATAGGGCGTCAGCAACCACATTTGCTTTTCCTGGCTTATAATGCAATTCATAATTATATTCCTCTAATATCGCTTTCCAGCGTTTCATTTTGGCGTTATAATTTTTGTTACTTAGGTCGTAGGTAAGGGGTTGATGATCGGTATAAATTTTTACTTTTGCCGTACCGTATAAAAAATTTCTTAATGAGTTTAGAGCCCATATAATTGCCAGCATTTCTTTTTCATTAGCGGCGTATGATTCTTCGGTTTTACTCAAAGTCCGAGATATAAACATTATTGGGCGGTCATCTTGAGCAAGTACAGCTCCCATAGCGAAATTCGATGCATCTGTTGTCAAAACAAAATCTTTATCGTAATTTGGGTATGCCAACATAATATCTTCTGAGACGAGAGTCGACTTTATTTTGTTGAATGCCATAATAGCTTCAGAATCTAAGTTTATTTTGGTTATAGCAGATTGATTTTTGGACACGCGTCCCTCCTTCCCTCTTAAAAGGGATGTCAGCGGTTTTGCCAATTTTGCGTAGTCTTGAATAAATCGGCGATAATACCCTGACAGACCCAGGAATGATCTCAATTCTTTTAACGTTGTTGGCGGAGGAATTCTTGATATTGCCTCTGTTTTGGCCGGACTAGTTTTTATTCCTTCTGCTGAAATTATGAAACCAAGAAACTCTAGGGATTTCTTAAAAAAGTGACACTTATCAAGTTGGATTTTCATGTTAGCCTCCTCAAGTGTTCTGAAGAGTTTCTCTAAGTGCTTAAGGTGATCAGATTCGGTAGAGCTAAATACAATAATATCGTCAATGTAGACAAAACAGAACGCACCTATGCAGTTACATAAAATGTCATCCAGAGCTCTCTGGAAAATTGAAGGGGCATTTTTCAAGCCAAATGCCAGTCTAGTATACTCATATTTTCCATTGTTGATGGAAAAAGCTGTCTTTTCTATGTCAGATTCTTTTAGCGGGATCTGATGAAAACCGCTCTTTAAGTCTAAGACAGAAAAAAATTTATTATTTTCTAATTGTGCAAGGACCTCTGTAATATCCGGAATTGGGTATCGGTCCGCTATAGTAATTGCGTTAAGCTTCCTGTAGTCGGTCACTACTCTGTACTGTTTATTACCTGTAGAATCGGGGTTTTTTGGCACAATCCAAACTGGTGAATTGTACGGCGACCTAGATGGTCTAATGATACCATCCCGAAGCATTTCTTGAATTTGCTTTTCTACCTCTGCTTTTAATGACATGGGATATGGGTAATAGCGTGTGTAGACCGGTGTATAATTTTTTGTGCGAATCTCGCCAACTACCTTAGTAGTATAGGTTAATTTCCTGTTTGGTTCAGCGAACAGGTTAGGCATTTTTATTGCGTTTACCGAATTAGATTTCTTCTGAAAAATCGTAATTTTCATTCCACCTTCAATTATCATGTAATCCTCCCTAGTATGTATTATCGCTCCTAATCTTTTAAGACTATCATTCTCCAGAATTCCATGAAAGGATTTTAATGTGGGAAGTATATAAAATTTGAATTTTGAATCATGAATGTTAAAAAGGTTAATGAATGTATGTTGCTTAATCTCTACATCTCCTGCCACTGATCGCGCAAAGAGAGATTCTTTATTTTGGAATGTTTTTTTTGGAAGAGAAGGTTGGATATAATTTTTTGTCGAACCTGTGTATATTAAAATGTTTAAAATTTGTCCACTCCTCGTTTTGAACTTTACGTATGGTAACGAAGAGTCCGTTAGTCTAAAAAATTTTAAATCGCTTGATAATATTGTTGAGCTTCTTTGAACTCAGGATCTTTTGGCAAACAATCGTGGTAATTGCTTTCATCCGGCGCATAATTTGCGTCCATGTGATAATTTCTCTGAATTCTAACTCTTTGTACCTGGAAGGATTAAAGCACTGGCCTTTTACCGAAAAGGTCATTAGGTTTTAGCCTATTCATATAGTTAATTCTGTTAGAGCGCATGCTTGAGTCAACATCCATTGGCTCAGGTCTTACTTCGGGTTTTGGTCCTAATGGTCGTGGTGGAGCCAATCGAATTTGCTGCATGTAGTTACCCATTGGGTTATAAGAAGTTCTATTTGGATTTATTGGGCAACTATTTCGATGATAAGTGTTCATTGATGGCCGTGGTATATAAGCTAATTGTGGATAAAAGTTTGGCGGTTGGAAATTTTTTCTTGGTACCTGCGGTGGAGATCTTGAAATTTTCTGAGAGAAATTTTGGGTGTTATGCGCATAGCTCGTTCGGAAATTCTGGTTCTCGAGCTTTAAGCACAAGTGGAGAGCTTGCGGCAAATCCACTGGTTCCTTCATACCTAATAGACGTGACAAATCGCCTTTAAGGCCTCTAACAAAGGTATGGAGGGCCTTATCACGGTAGCTTTGGGTGAACAGTTGTAGAGGTTCTTCAGTCAAATCCATACATCCAATTTTATTTAAAATCAATGATAAATGTGAGTAGACTTGCTGGTAAAATTCCTGCACGGATTGGTTTCCTTGTACCAATGATGTCATTTGGTACTCTAATGTGCGTATGTCCCGTTTATCTGCGTAATGCAGCATGAGACATTTTGAAATGGCCTTCCAGTTTAAAGGCGTATTATAAGATTCAAGGGCTACATCGGCGTTGCCAACAATTTTATTTCTAATCAGGCTTAGAATTCCGTAGTATTTTGGAGTGCCGGCTATCGGCTGGTAGATCTGAAAAATACGATCTACGCTCTTTTTCCAGGAGCTAAATTCTCCTGGGTTTCCTGAAAATTCGCGCAAGCAGCGAACAACATCAGGAATTCTATCTAATTCTGACATATTGTTAGCGTGAGATGGATCAATTATATGATCTGAGTAATTAGAAAAATTCTGATTCAGATTCGCGTTAGCCTGAATCAGTCCTTGGAATTGGGTTTCCAGGATTTGTTGGACTACTCCTGAAATCATTTTGGCAAATTGTGATGAAGGTCTTTGTCCAGATTGTTCGTTAGTCGGTGGTTGTGTCGAATTGCCGGGGACAAGGCGGGGGGGTTGAATAAGGTTACTAGGATTTGACATGGTTTTTTCTCCCTATACTTAAAGCTAATCAGATATTATAAACGCTATATAATAAAACTGGAGGGTCCCGTAGGAATCGCAGCTTCAGCTAAGATATTACTTAAAATTAAATTAAAAGAAAAAATTACCTTCCTTTATTTAATTTATGATCTCTTTTTTCTTTTTTGATCAATTTTGATAAAATAATAACTTACAAATAATATAAAATACGTATCATTGTTGTTGGTGGAATATCCTGCTGAATATAGATGACTGCTGAATATCCTTGTGATGATGTTGCGGGCCCTTGCTTATTCTTCATACAGCTAGTGGTATTCTTTTATTTTTTAGTAAGGTTCATGAAAACTTTTCTCTTTAATCTTATTTCAACTTTTAATTTAATTATATTACTATTTTTTATTTTTTAGTAAGGTTCATGAAAACTTTTCTTTTTATTCTTTTTATTATTATTTTTGCTTTTAGTTTAGTTATATTCTTTTATGTTCTTTGTATAAATTGTTAATTTCGATTTTATTTCGTTACATTTATTACTTTATTTCGATTTTTGTTCACTTAAATTCTTCTTGTAATTTAATTTGTACTTAATTGATTTAATTTATTTATTTTGGCTTTCACTTACTAGATTGTGCTTGATAGGCTGCGACATACGTACGCCCCTTCTTGTTTCCTACTAAGGAGCCTTGTCAAGACTTACCAAAGGATTTTTTTACCCTAACTTCGGTTCGTAGATTCACTTTAAAACGATCCCGTTGGGTCCCTGCTCGGGCGCATATTAATCTTTTCGGAGTTTTTTTTATTTAAAAAAAAAATAAAATTTTTTTTAGGGAGTGAACTCCTTTATTGAAAGTACAATTAACACTGACTTAAAATTAAATAGAACTATATTTTATATTAAATTATAATTCGCTGTTGCCCAACATCACCTGATGTTATTCCTGGAATTGTGGAGCGGATGTTCCCACAACACGCTTAAATGTAGCAGACATAGCGTCAGCAAAAATGTTTGCTTTGTTGCATTGGAATTTATTTTAGTTAATTTTTGTGTCGTTAACTCCTCTTCTCTTAAGAACAATTGCCCTCAATTTTTTTTTCTAAAATTATGGGATATAATTCAGCCGCATGTTTGATGTCGATCTACTGCCCATGGGTTGAATATTAGTTAAAATTACTGGTGGAGGTGAGGGTAAGTAAGGTTCAGAAAGAACTGTACCAGGAAGCTTGGTTTCGTTTAGTGTGCTGAACACGTGGAATATTAGGAGGTCAATTACGGCAAATAAGAGGATGAAAAATATACTTAATATGCCACTTATGATTGACCCGTATTTTATCGTCTTTATTTCTTTCGTGTTGTTAAGATGTAGTTCATTTAGGCTTTCGATCGTTAGCAAATGTTCGAATTTCTCCTCTGTCGGGGTTGGTTGAAACTTAGTGGGTTTAATTTTTATTTGTGGCGTTTCTAAGTTTCGGAAGATTCTGTTGCGTGTGGATATGGTGGAGTTGGTGAACTTAATCAGGAAGGTGCCAAAAAGGCTATGTTCGACGTCGTCGATTATTGCTGTATCGTTGTATTCGTTGAATAATAGTATACCAGGTGTAATTTCTTCAATTAGCGGTATGTGTTGACTGTTGATATAGGTGCAGGAGGATGCTAGGCTTTTTATAATATTAGGTATACAAGTAGTATTACTTAAATCTAACAATTGATTATTATTACAAATTCTAACTGAATTATATTCCACACAATTATCTTTTAATCCATATATTTCATTTTTATTTTGAATTATTTCTTTAAATAATAATTTAACGATTTTACCGTTTCTTTTAATAGCACGAATTATAATATTATCATATTCTTCATTTGTTAATGGTATCTTAATTACATACAGTATCATTGAACTGTTATACATAACTTTTACTCTGGCGTATTCCACCGCCTCTTCTGGTGATGCAAATGGCATCTTTTCTTTTCTTAATTTCTCTAATGCTAATTTCATTTCAAAATTATTTAAAATCATGGAATTCATTATTCCGCTTTTTGCCCATTGAATGGCATACTTTATATTTATTAATTCTTCTTTTATTAATCTAACTTTATTTTGCAAACTGATTGCTATTTCATTAATTAAGTAGTGATCTTTTCGTATTGTATTTGAAATTGTATTAATTATTTCTGTTTAAATTATTTATTCTTTGATTAATTGCTTGATTTATTACAATTTGTTTATTAGTGTTTTCATTTAGTTCATACATATTAAATTTCAGCATTTCGAAATCATCATGGTCTGGCGTACCAGCGATGTATTTCCATACTGTTCCAATTGTATTAATTGACCTTTTTTTTCTTATATTAATTTTACTATTATTTTTATAATTATTGTTATCAAAAGGTATAATATTTTGGACTAATTCTAAGGTTAGGTTAACTTCATGATTAAGGAGAGGATAAAAAAGGCTAGATTTGGGAATGTTCTTGTCAATGTACGTTTTCGTCTGTCGAAGGATATCGTCGTATAGTGTCAGGTCTATTGTGTGAATTATACTAAAAGTTCCGTCTTGAATTTTACTTCGTCCGTTGTTTATTGTTATCAAATGGGCTGTCGTATAGTCTATTATTTGAAATTCCGCGGCGCAGGTTAAAATGAGGGATCTGAAAAAGTAAGGAAAAAGGAAGATCACGTTTTAATAAGGCTCTTGTGAACAGTCTTTCCAGACCTAGTTACAACTGTAGAATTCTTGTTTAAAGCGACTATCTCTCTTCTAAATCGTGGTGTCAATTTATTGCCAATTCTTTTATTAATTTTAACATAAATAACTTCGCCTTCGGAGTAGGTTTTGGGTTGAGTTTTCTTGTGATTGTGGAAGTTCTTCAGGTCAAATGCCTGCTTTTCCTGGAGCTTTTTTATCATTTCTCTACGAAAACCTGCAAGCTGCTCTGGGTCACTGGCTACTCTTCGCCCAAATAACACCTCAACGGGTTTCTTTTCTGTTGTTGAATGGACCGACATATTGTACTCTTTGACTGATCTTTCCAACAATTCTTCAAAAGTGTTATGAGCTCTTTCGACCTTGAGACAACGCATTATTTCTAAGAGTGTGGAATGAAAACGTTCCACCTGACCGTTTGAAGTATTGGTGTATGGCGGAGTACAGTAAATTTGAATGCCGAATTCATTTTCTATCATATGGTTCGTTGCGGCCGAGTTGAACGATTTTTCGTTATCCACAACTACAGTTTCGGGGATAAGGAAGAAGAGGATATCTCTGAAAGGCTGTTTTATATCTTCAGCGGCTCGAGATTTTATTACTTTTGCCACTGCGAATTTTGAGAACTTATCGATTGCTGTTAAAACGTAATGATTGTCTGTAATTAAAATATCTAAGTGGACTATTTGTCCTGGAAATTGAGGAATAGGGGAGACCTAAATATGTGGTTTAGTTGGGTGGCGGTCGTACTTATTCTCTCTGCAAATGACACATTTTTTAATGATTCTGTCGATTTTGTCTCATGGAAGGGAAATAACATTTTTCCAAAATCTGAATTTTATTTTCGCGAGCATTTCTATGAGCTCGGTTATGCGTGTGCAGTATAATATTCTCCTGCTCTTGTTCATTTGTGATGTCTTCGACCTGCTGTTGTGTAAACCTTATTTTATAATTATTAAAATGAAAAGGATATATTTCTTGAGTTTTTCCCATGATGCTTTCATCTGCTTTAATACAGTTAATCACAGAGGGATTTAGATAACGCTTAAGGAGTCCTATGAGAAAGTTAGTGTCGTAGGATGGTTTAGTGCCAATATGTCTGTGATAGGTGGGGAAAACTATTTGAAATTCATAGGAAGATTCAGACTGAGAAGTCTTTAAAAGAATTTGATTCTTGAATACATTGATTGGTACCTTAACTGAATATATTAAGTTATGAGAAGAGCTCTCATCATTTTGCACAGTAGATGTTTAAGTATTTATTTGTGTATATGAAACTCTTGATAGGGCGTCAGCAACCACATTTGCTTTTCTTGGCTTATAATGCAATTCATAATTATATTCCTCTAATATCGCTTTCCAGCGTTTCATTTTGGCGTTATAATTTTTGTTACTTAGGGCGTAGGTAAGGGGTTGATGATCGGTATAAATTTTTACTTTTGCCGTACCCCAGAATTCCATGAAAGGATTTTAATGTGGGAAGTATATAAAATTTGAATTTTTCCAAAATCTGAATTTTATTTTCGCGAACATTTCTATGAGCTCGGTTATGCGTGCGCAGTATAATATTCTCCTGCTCTTGTTCATTTGTGATGTCTTCGACCTGCTGTTGTGTAAACCTTATTTTATAATTATTAAAATGAAAAGGATATATTTCTTGAATTCTTCCCATGATGCTGTCATCTGCTTTAATACAGTTAATCACAGAGGGATTTAGATAACGCTTAAGGAGTCCTATGAGAAAGTTAGTGTCGTAGGATGGTTTAGTGACTATATGTCTGTGATAGGTGGGGAAAACTAATTGAAATTGATAAGAAGATTCAGACTGAGAAGTCTTCAAAAGAATTTGATTCCTGAATACATTGATTGGTACCTCAACTGAATATATTAAGTTATGAGAAGAGCTCTCATCACTATGCACACTAGATGTTAAAGTATTTATTTGTGTATATGAAACTCTTGATAGGGCGTCAGCAACCACATTTGCTTTTCCTGGCTTATAATGCAATTCATAATTATATTCCTCTAATATCGCTTTCCAGCGTTTCATTTTGGCGTTATAATTTTTGTTACTTAGGGCGTAGGTAAGGGGTTGATGATCGGTATAAATTTTTGCTTTTGCCGTACCGTATAAAAAATTTCTTAATGAGCTTAGCGCCCATATAATTGCCAGCATTTCTTTTTCATTAGCGGCGTATGATTCTTTGGTTTTACTCAAAGTCCGAGATATAAACATTATTGGGCGGTCATCTTGAGCAAGTACAGCTCCCATAGCTGTACTGTATTGGGCGGTCATCTGTTGTCAAAACAAAATCTTTATCATAATTTGGGTATGCCAACATAATATCTTCTGAGACGAGAGTCGACTTTATTTTGTTGAATGCCATAATAGCTTCAGAATCTAAGTTTATTTTGGTTCTAGCAGATTGATTTTTGGACACGCGTCCCTCCTTCCCTCTTAAAAGGGATGTCAGCGGTTTTGCCAATTTTGCGTAGTCTTGAACAAATCGGCGATAATACCCTGACAGACCCAGGAATGATCTCAATTCTTTTAACGTTGTTGGTAAAGGAATTCTTGCTATTGCCTCCGTTTTGGCCGGCTTAGTTTTTATTCCTTCTGCTGAAATTATGAAACCAAGAAACTCTACGGATTTCTTAAAAAAGTGACCCTTATCAAGTTGGATTTTCATGTTAGCCTCCTCAAGTGTTCTGAAGAGTTTCTCTAAGTGCTTAAGGTGATCAGATTCGGTAGGGCTAAATATAATAATATCGTCAATGTAGACAAAACAGAACGTACCTATGCAGTTACGTAAAATGTCATCCAGAGCTCCCTGGAAAATTGAAGGGGCATTTTTCAAGCCAAATGCCAGTCTAGTATACTCATATTTTCCATTGTTGATGGAAAAAGCTGTCTTTTCTATGTCAGATTCTTTTAGCGGGATCTGATGAAAACCGCTCTTTGTCTAAGACAGAAAAAAATTTATTATTTCCTAATTGTGCAAGGACCTCTGTAATATCCGGAATTGGGTATCGGTCCGCTATAGTAATTGCGTTAAGCTTCCTGTAGTTGGTCACTACTCTGTACTGTTTATTACCTGTAGAATCGGGTTTTTTTGGCACAATCCAAACTGGCGAACTAGATGGTCTAATGATACCATCCCGAAGCATTCTTGAATTTGCTTTTATACCTTTGCTTTTAATGACATGGGATATGGGTAATAGCGTGTGTAGACCGGTGTATCATTTTTTGTGCGAATCTCGCCAACTACCTTAGTAGTATACTTTAATTTCCTGTTTGGTTCAGCGAACAGGTTAGGCATTTTTGTCACTAAATCATTAATGCCTTTTTTCTGTTGAATTGTCATATGTTCGTCCCGTATTTTTATTGCGTTTACCGAATTAGATTTCTTCTGAAAAATCGTAATTTTCATTCCACCTTCAATTGTCATGTAATCCTCCCTAGTATGTATTATAGCTCCTAATCTTTTAAGACTATCATTCCACAGAATTCCATGAAAGGATTTTAATGTGGGAAGTATATAAAATTTGAATTTTGAATCATGAATGTTAAAAAGGTTAATGAATGTACGTTGCTTAATCTCTACATCTCCTGCCACTGATCGCGCAAAGAAAGATTCTTTATTTAGGAATGTTTTCTTTTTGAAGAGAAGGTTGGATAAAATTTTTTGCCGAACCTGTGTCTATTAAAATGTTTAAAATTTGTCCACTCCTCGTTTTGAACCTTACGTATGGTAACGAAGAGTCCGTTAGTCTAAAAAATTTAAATCGCTAAAGTCCAATGGTTGTTCTTCAAGAGGGGTTTCCTCTTCGGGAACATTTTGATAATATTGTTGAGCTTCTTCGAACTCAGGATCTTTTGGCAAACAATCGTGGTAATTGCTTTCATCCGGCGCATAATTTGCGTCCATGTGGTAATTTCTCTGAATTTTAGTTCTTTGTGCCTGGAAGGATGAAGGCATTGGCCTTTTACCGAAAAGGTCATTAGGTTTTGTCTTATTCATATAGTTAATTCTGTTAGAGCGCATGCTTGAGTCAACATCCATTGGCTCAGGTCTTACTTCGGGTTTTGGTCCTAATGGTCGTGGTGGAGCCAATCGCATTTGCTGCATGTAGTTACCCATTGGGTTATAAGAAGTTCTATTTGGATTTATTGGGCAACTATTTCGATGGTAAGTGTTCATTGATGGCCGTGGTATATAAGCTAATTGTGGATAAAAGTTTGGCGGTTGGAAATTTTTTCTTGGTACATGCGGTGGGGATCTTGAAATTTTCTGAGAGAAATTTTGGGTGTTATGCGCATAGCTCGTTCGGAAATTCTGGTTCTCGAGCTTTAAGTACAAGTGGAGAGCTTGCGGCAAATCCACTGGTACCTTCATACCTAATAGACGTGACAAATCGCCTTTAAGGCCTCTAACAAAGGTATCGAGGGCCTTATCACGGTAGCTTTGGGTAAACAGTTGTAGAGGTTCTTCAGTCAAATCCATACATCCAATTTTATTTAAAATCAATGATAAATGTGACTAGACTTGCTGGTAAAATTCCTGCACGGATTGGTTTCCTTGTACCAATGATGTCATTTGGTACTCTAATGTGCGTATGTGCCGTTTATCTGCATAATGCAGCATGAGACATTTTGAAATGGTCTTCCAGTTTAAAGGCGTATTATAAGATTCAAGGGCTACATCGGCGTTGCCAACAATTTTATTTCTAATCAGGCTTAGAATTCCGTAGTATTTTGGATTGCCGGCTATCGGCTGGTAGATCTGAAAAATACGATCTACGCTCTTTTTCTAGGAGCTAAATTCTCCTGGGTTCCCTGAAAATTCGCGCAAGCAGCGAACAACATCAGGAATTCTATCTAATTCTGACATATTGTTAGCGTGAGATGGATCAATTATCTGATCTGAGTAATTAGAAAAATTCTGATTCAGATTCGCGTTAGCCTGAATCAGTCCTTGGAATTGGGTTTCCAGGATATGTTGGACTACTCCTGAAATCATTTCGGCAAATTGTGATGAAGGTCTTTGTCCAGATTGTTCGTTAGTCGGTGGTTGTGTCGAATTGCCGGGGACAAGGCGGGGGGTTGTATAAGGTTACTAGGATTTGACATGGTTTTTTCTCCCTAAACTTAAAGCTAATCAGATATTATAAACGCTATATAATGAAACTGGAGGGTCCCGTAGGAATCGCAGCTTCAGCTAAGATATAATTTAAAATTAAATTAAAAGAAAAAATTACCTTCCTTTATGTAATTTATGATCTCTTTTTTCTTTTTTGATCAATTTTGATAAAATAATAACTTACATATAATATAAAATACGTATCATTGTTGTTGGTGGAATATCCTGCTGAATATAGATGACTGCTGAATATCCTTGTGATGATGTTGCGGACCCTTGCTTATTCTTCATACAGCTAGTGGTATTCTTTTATTTTTTAGTAAGGTTCATGAAAACTTTTCTCTTTAATCTTATTTCAACTTTTAAATTAATTATATTACTATTTTTTATTTTTTAGTAAGGTTCATGAAAACTTTTCTTTTTATTCTTTTTATTATTATTTTGGCTTTTAGTTTAGTTATATTCTTTTATGTTCTTTGTATAAATTGTTAATTTCGATTTTATTTCGTTACATTTATTACTTTATTTCGATTTTTGTTCACCTAAATTCTTCTTGTAATTTAATTTGTATTTAATTGATTTAATTTATTTATTTTGGCTTTCACTTACTAGATTGTGCTTGACAGGCTGCGACATACGTACGCCCCTTTTTGTTTCCTACTAAGGAGCCTTGTCAAGACTTACCAAAAATTTTTTTACCCTAACTTCGGTTCGTAGATTCACTTTAAAACGATCCCGTTGGGTCCCTGCTCGGGCGCTAATTAATCTTTTCGGAGTTTTTCTTATTTAAAAAAAAATAAAATTTTTTTTAGGGAGTGAACTCCTTTATTGAAAGTACAATTAACACTGACTTAAAATTAAATAGAACTATATTTTATATTAAATTATAATTCGCTGTTGCCCAACATCACCTGATGTTGTTCCTGGAATTGTGGAGCGGATGTTCCCACAACACGCTTAAATGTAGCAGACATAGCGTCAGCAAAAATTTTTGCTTTGTTGCATTGGAATTTATTTTAGTTAATTTTTGTGTCGTTAACTTATATACATACATGTATATATGTGTATGTAATTATATATATACATGTTTGTATAAATGTATATGTGTGTGTATGGATGTGTATGTATATGCATATGTGTATGTATATATGTATATATATATATATACTAGCGAGCACACTTCGTAGTGCGAAAAAGAAATTGAAAAAAAAGTTAATTCGAATTCATTTAAATCAGTGATAAACTGGTTTTATTGTTATGCTCTGTGATAAACAACATTTGTTGTTTCTCCATTTTCGGTGTAAATATACAAAACCGATGGTTTGCCAACGCGCGAACACGCTACATAGAACTGTCTATGTGAGAAGACTGGATGCACTAAATTCACTCCACAAATTTCTAAAGATTGGCCTTGCGTCTAATTAATGGTAATCTCAAACGCAAGGCGAAAAGGAAACTGAAGTTGTTAAATTCAAATGGTATATCAGACGGAATCGTTGGGATAATTGGAATGAATACATCTTCGCCTTTTAATTTTCCAGTTAAAATAGTAGCTTCAGTTCATAAGCCATCAACCTTGTAATAGCAAGTCTTGTACCATTACACAAACAGGGTCGATTGATGTTACGAAGCATAATAATAGTGGCTTCAACTTTCTACTGGAGATTTTGCGGAGGCAATCCTGGTAAGTCCAACGAATTCAAACATTCTGTTGGATAATTCACAACATCTCATCTCCTTCATTGGTAACAGTATCGACAGACTTGTACAACACCACTGTGGTAGGAATCTTTGATTGTATAGCCATGTTTAATTCAGTAACATCTTTCTTCTTTGCCGCTAAAATTAGTCTGGCACTCAATCATGCATGGCATGTATATTGTTGTGTTATGTAAGTGAAATTCAATAAATTCCTCTTTTGACTGTGCAAAACGGCAAAAATCATTTGGGAATGTTATCAATCCAGTGTCATCAATAGGCATTGCATCATTCTTAATTTTCAGCAATTGCTTAGAGAACTTTAAGCAAGCTTTTATTTCATCGGCAGATGTCGATCTGAGAATGAACCGCAATGTTTGCCTAAAATCGCCTAACAATAAAATCAACGCACCACCAAACAACTCTGAGTTATCTCGGAATCTTTCATTGTTTTTTCGAAAGCCACAACAGATTTCTTATTAACGTACTCATGCATACGACGTGGGCTGTGCATGGACCGTGTATCATATTTTGCGCAACAACATGATATTATTCAGAATCACTTATTTGATATGGAATTTCAGAACATATAACATTGTCAACTTCATGTGATGTGATTTTATACACCCAACCTATTGAAATGTGAGCGTGTGGCAAACCACGCTTTTGCCATTCCACAGAATACATCCAGCACTTTACTTGACCAAACATTTTAGATATCACGCTAAGACCCATAAGCGCTTTAAATTTCTGCTTAAAAACACGGGAAGTGATATCATGGCGGTCGGTAGGACTTTGGCCACCGAATATATTATCTGTAATGTCACTCCATTGCGGATTACACGTAAATGTTATAAATAAATCTGGTCGACCGTAATGACGCACATAAGTCATTGAATCCTGCGCCCACTCATGCATATGACGTGGGCTGTGCATAATGTATTTAACTATTTAAGTGTTTAGTGATTTATTTGTAAGTAATTTATTTCATAGTTCCCCGAAGTTGTGATTTAGAATAACTAAGTATATAAATTAAATTAATGGTTAGACTAAAATTTATTTGTAATGAATTTCAAAACGAATTGTATTTCAGTTTTTTAAAATATTAACTCAAATATTTTGAAATGATTGCAGTGTTCACAAAAATGGCTATAACTCATATAAATTTGAAATCAAAATCGGTTTACGCATTCCGGAGAACATCAATTACTAACACAATGCAACTTATTTATATATATATATATATATATATATATATATATATACATATGCATATATATATATATATATATATATATATATATATACTTATTTATATTTACAGCGCAGCTAATATATATATATATATATATATATATATATATATATGTATATAATGTAACATGATACATATATGTATATATACACATACATATATATATATATATATATATATATATATAATGTAACATGATACATAACGTCCAGAAGTAATTGCTAATTTTTCTGATCCTGGAAGCCTACATTTACTAACTATTGAAATTTACTTATCCATACTTACCTGCTGGCCTAGTATATACCTAGATGTATACAACTGTATATTATTACTGGCAATATAATATATATGTATATATATATATATATATATATAATATTCATATTTTGCCATCTTTGGCTAGATCTCACTTATTGGTGGTCTTTAGCCAAATGAATATGAAATGCTACTGTTTTCTGCAAAAAATCAGATAGGGGTGGTAGTTATAATTAGAAGATCATTAAGGAAAACTATAAAGAGAGTAAGGGAAAGAAACAATCCCTACGATAGGCCTGAGATATCAGCTATAACAAATCGTATGGATCTTTGTGAAAACTCGATATGAACCGAGAGAAGATGTCACCGACACTAAATGCAACAATGACACACTCTATCGAACGTCCAAGAAACATCCAGAGCTACCAATTTGTTTTCGCTAAAACGATGTACAGAGCTACACCATTTCTCCCGAAGGGGGCTAAAAGTTCTCCCGTATGATACTCTCTATCTATAGACACAAGATTACACTAGCAACTTTCCAGCAAATTCGAAATTCAACAGCGTGGTACACTGTACTGAAGAGTTTGACTAACGGACGCGCTAGCGTTGAAGAGCACTGCTCAAAGACAAGTGCTGGGATTCCATCCTGCCCAAGGGACTTTTCTATGCACATGTTTTTGCAATAGCGCGAGCAGTGGTTGAGGAATATCAGACAAATGGGAATTATAAATCAGCCAATATATTAGCTTTATTAACTGCGCTGTAAATATTTCGTCATATCATAAAAGCTACTGAATTGAAGAACTAGCGTTATCCTTAACACTCTTATTGAAAGATCAAGAACTCCCTGAATGCCGAAACGCTGTAAGTGCAAAGATATTTCGCGGCTTACCACTTTGGCATATGGAGATCTTGCCTTTTGGGTAGTAAATCAGTTTCAGCATTTTTATTATTACACCATATTTTGAATGCTTGCTCTCTGGATAGTACTGCATTTATATAATTAATTAAACCAAGATTTCTGCTTAGGTTTAAGTGAAAAATTTTTTTTTCAAAGAGTAAAAGCTTTCATTCACAGCAAAATTGTATTTTCGACCACAATATTGTTCAGAAAATATAGTTTTCAATTATAATTTGGGAAAAATTCGTTGAGCTTAGCCTGGCGACCCTTTTCCTTCATATATATGGTGTGCTTCGTAGTTGAACACAAAGCGTTTGAAAATTTAGAGAACGATGATCCAGGTTACCGGAAGATGTATTTACCATAACTTTATACTTTTCAGGTTGTGAAGATAGAAAAAATTCAAGCGTATTTATATTTTCTATGTATTTTCTCTTGTATGCGTAGGCTCTCTATAGTGAAACGTTTATTTGTCATTTTCTCTTTGTTTAAGATTTTAACATTGTTAAAGTCTATTTTGTTATTTTTCTCTTTTGCATGTTGTGAAAGTGCTGTTGTTTCTTTTCCTTTCTTGATGTCCGATTCATGCTCTTTTATCCTTGTTCCCAATTTTCTCTTTGTAGTTCCAATATATACTTCCTCACATTTTTCATTTTTGTTTCCCTCACATTTGATTTCATACACAACATGATAAATTTTTAGTTTTTCTGGTTTTGATTTTGTGTTTATGTATATGTGTCTGAGAGTTCTGTTTGATTTATATGCTATTGTTTGTTTTTGGTCTTTTGGTAAAGTATTTTGTAAGGTTACCATGTCAGTTAGTTTAGGTATATATGGTACACTGTTGAATATGGTTGTTACATATGTCTGCGGTGTTTTTTCTTTTTTGTGATTTTTTAATGTTTTGTTGATGATGTTGTTTGTTATATGTATTGGGTAACTATTTTTAGTTAATATTTTTCTTATTTTGTCGATGTTGTTGTTCATAAATCTACTATCACTAATTTTGAGAACCTTGGCAATTAAATTAGTTGCTGTGTTCAGTTTCATTTTGTGTGGTTGTGTTGAGTGATAGTTAATGATCCTGCCTGATGATGTTGGCTTTGTATACCAGTCTGTTATTTGTTTATTCTTATTTCTTATTATTTTTATGTCTAGATAGGTTATTTCTTTATTTTTCTCTTTTTCTATTGTAAATTGTAGTCTATTGTGATATGCATTGAGTTCATTTAGTATTGTTGTCTCGTCAGATATTTTAATTACTGCAAAAAGATCGTCAACATATTTTGTAATGAATTTAATTGATATATCTTTTAATTTTAATTGTTCTATTGCGTCGTCCAGAAGAGAGTCAAGTACAATGTCAGCAATTTTTGGAGATAAGGGGTTACCCATCGGCATTCCATATAGTTGGGTATATATTTTGTTGTCAAATTTAAAGTAATTATTATCTTTTAGACAAAACTGCAAAAGTTTTAAAAATTGTGTTTTTTGTATTGTCGTGATATCTTTTAGTTTATTCCATTTGTTCAGTATATTTCTTATTGCTAAATGTGTCGGTATGTTTGTAAATAATGATACTACGTCGAAAGAAACCAAAATATCATCTTCCGCCAAATTAACATTTTTAAGTTTATCTTTAAATTCCTCTGAATTTTTTATATTGTATACAGGGGAGATTAAATTCTGTAAAATTTTGCCAATGTACTTTGATAAATTGTCCCGTGCTACAATTTATCAAAGTACATTGGCTAAATTTTACAGAATTTGATCTCCCCTGTATACAATATAAAAAATTCAGAGGAATTTAAAGATAAACTTAAAAATGTTAATTTGGCGGACGATGATATTTTGGTTTCTTTCGACGTAGTATCATTATTTACAAACATACCGACACATTTAGCAATAAGAAATATACTGAACAAATGGAATAAACTAAAAGATATCACGACAATACAAAAAACACAATTTTTAAAACTTTTGCAGCTTTGTCTAAAAGATAATAATTACTTTAAATTTGACAACAAAATATATACCCAACTATATGGAATGCCGATGGGTAACCCCTTATCTCCAACAATTGCTGACATTGTACTTGACTCTCTTCTGGACGACGCAATAGAACAATTAAAATTAAAAGATATATCAATTAAATTCATTACAAAATATGTTGACGATCTTTTTGCAGTAATTAAAATATCTGACGAGACAACAATACTAAATGAACTCAATGCATATCACAATAGACTACAATTTACAATAGAAAAAGAGAAAAATAAAGAAATAACCTATCTAGACATAAAAATAATAAGAAATAAGAATAAACTAATAACAGACTGGTATACAAAGCCAACATCATCAGGCAGGATCATTAACTATCACTCAACACAACCACACAAAATGAAACTGAACACAGCAACTAATTTAATTGCCAAGGTTCTCAAAATTAGTGATAGTAGATTTATGAACAACAACATCGACAAAATAAGAATAATATTAACTAAAAATAGTTACCCAATACATATAACAAACAACATCATCAACAAAACATTAAAAAATCACAAAAAAGAAAAAACACCGCAGACATATGTAACAACCATATTCAACAGTGTACCATATATACCTAAACTAACTGACATGGTCACCTTACAAAATACTTTACCAAAAGACCAAAAACAAACAATAGCATATAAATCAAACAGAACTCTCAGACACATATACACAAACACAAAATCAAAACCAGAAAAACTTAAAATTGATCATGTTGTGTATGAAATCAAATGTGAGGGAAACAAAAATGAAAAATGTGAGGAAGTATATATTGGAACTACAAAGAGAAAATTGGGAACAAGGATAAAAGAGCATGAATCGGACATCAAGAAAGGAAAAGAAACAACAGCACTTTCACAACATGCAAAAGAGAAAAATCACAAAATAGACTTTAACAATGTTAAAATCTTAAACAAAGAGAAAATGACAAATAAACGTTTCACTATAGAGAGCCTACGCATACAAGAGAAAATACATAGAACGATGAATTATAAAGAAGACAAGGATAATACAAAGCTCCAATATTCAATTGCCATAAACAAAAAAATTTTAAGTTAACTGACAATAGTATTAAGTATAATGTTGAAAACATAAAATCGTAAGTTAATGAATTGTAATATACCAGAAGAACCATTGTAAAGATCTTATATAATTTCTTATATATATCTTATATAATTTTTATATATATTTTTTTCTTAATTTTGTGCTAGATAAAATTATAAAATTAACAATAAATACAACCCCTGAAGAAGTTTGCAAAAAGCGAACGAAACGTCGGGAAAAATATAATATGATATACTCTTGAATTATATCTGATCATAGACATTGACCATAGAGACCGTGGGATATACCCCTATAAAACAATACGTGACAATACAGATTGGTCAAATAAACAAATAACTTGACATAAACCATCGGAGGGCCTGCCGAAAACAAGAACATCCAAATTACAAATTGCAAAATATTTAGCACAAAAACAACACCACAATGGAAGGTTATTATCAATATATAAAGAGACAATATAACACACAAATATGCGGCGTACTAAAAGCTTACAGCAGAAACGTAGACAGACTAGCAAAGCAAATTGAGAGAACAAAATATTTGCAATGCTGTCGACAAACAGGTGTTACACCAACACACATCGAAAACAGTACGTTTAGGCTTACCAGCTTATTTTCAACAAAAGTAGCCAGAACAAAACTTGATAAAATAAAAACGGACCTACACAAAACATTATTAAAATTAGAAATTAAAGAAACACACAGTAATATAACACACACAAAAAATGACATAAAAGCAATGGAAGTTAAAATGAAAATAACACTAGGAGAAATGGACTTCATACAATTTAAAAATGAACAGTGGGAAAAATTTAACAACAATAGAAATAAAATTCGGAAGACACAACTGCAAAAAATAACAAAACTAAGACAAAAATACTTCAAAAAGTTTAACTTTACATTTAATGAAGATTGGTTCATAAATCACACTACGGTTGAATTTGAAGACGACATGAAATGGATATTATCCCTCGGCACAAAGTTCGCAATCCCAGTGAACAAAAAGAATTTACGGACAATACCACTGATAGCCGACATAGAACAATGGGTTCAAAACATCAAAGATGAAACTCACAAAGACTGTACAAGATCACAAATAGCGAACAGGATAGCAAACTACAAAAGATACTTAAAAAACACAGACAAAGAAAAATTTATACTACACATATATGAAAAAACAGAAAGATTCTTACGAAGCCACAATAACATTATAATAACAACAGCGGACAAAGGAAATAAAACAGTAGTAATATATAAACAGGAATATAACAGCAAAATGTACGAACTGCTGGAGGACAAGAAAACATATAAAATTGTCCGTGAAGATCCTACGGAGAAATTACAAAAAATAAACAACAACCTCATCATACAACTATACAAACAGAACGCAATAACCAAACAAGAGAAATTTAAGATGACCACGCAAGCTGCAGCCGCACCAGAACTATACGGCTTACCAAAAATACACAAGACCAATGTACCACTTAGACCAATCTCCTCCTCAAACAAAGTCCCGTGCTACAATTTATCAAAGTACATTGGCAAATTTTTACAGAATTTGATCTCCCCTGTATACAATATAAAAAATTCAGAGGAATTTAAAGATAAACTTAAAAATGTTAATTTGGCGGAAGATGATATTTTGGTTTCTTTCGACGTAGTATCATTATTTACAAACATACCGACACATTTAGCAATAAGAAATATACTGAACAAATGGAATAAACTGAAAGATATCACGACAATACAAAAAACACAATTTTTAAAACTTTTGCTGTTTTGTCTGAAAGATAATAATTACTTTAAATTTGACAACAAAATATATACCCAACTATATGGAATGCCGATGGGTAACCCCGTATCTCCAACAATTGCTGACATTGTACTTGACTCTCTTCTGGACGACGCAATAGAACAATTAAAATTAAAAGATATATCAATTAAATTCATTACAAAATATGTTGACGATTTTTTGCAGTAATTAAAATATCTGACGAGACAACAATACTAAATGAACTCAATGCATATCACAATAGACTACAATTTACAATAGAAAAAGAGAAAAATAAAGAAATAACCTATCTAGACATAAAAATAATAAGAAATAAGAATAAACTAATAACAGACTGGTATACAAAGCCAACATCATCAGGCAGGATCATTAACTACAACTCAACACAACCACACAAAATGAAACTGAACACAGCAACTAATTTAATTGCCAAGGTTCTCAAAATTAGTGATAGTAGATTTATGAACAACCAAATCGTCAAAATAAGAAAAATATTAACTAAAAATAGTTACCCAATACATATAACAAACAACATCATCAACAAAACATTAAAAAATCACAAAAAAGAAACAACACCGCAGACAAATGTAACAACCATATTCTACAGTGTACCATATATACCTAAACTAACTGACATGGTCACCTTACAAAATACTTTACCAAAAGACCAAAAACAAACAATAGCATATAAATCAAACAGAACTCTCAGACACATATACACAAACACAAAATCAAAACCAGAAAAACTAAAAATTGATCATGTTGTGTATGAAATCAAATGTGAGGGAAACAAAAATGAAAAATGTGAGGAAGTATATATTGGAACTACAAAGAGAAAATTGGGAACAAGGATAAAAGAGCATGAATCGGACATCAAGAAAGGAAAAGAAACAACAGCACTTTCACAACATGCAAAAGAGAAAAATCACAAAATAGACTTTAACAATGTTAAAATCTTAAACAAAGAGAAAATGACTATAGACTATTTCACTATAGAGAGCCTACGCATACAAGAGAAAATACATAGAACGATGAATTATAAAGAAGACAAGGATAATACAAAGCTCCAATATTCAATTGCTAGAAACAAAAAAATTTTAAGTTAACTGACAATAGTATTAAGTATAATGTTGAAAACATAAAATCGTAAGTTAATGAATTGTAATATACCAGAAGAACCATTGTAAAGATCTTATATAATTTCTTATATATATCTTATATAATTTTTATATATATTTTTTTCTTAATTTTGTGCTAGATAAAATTATAAAATTAACAATAAATACAACCCCTGAAGAAGTTTGCAAAAAGCGAACGAAACGTCGGGAAAAATATAATATGATATACTTTTGAATTATATCTGATCATAGACATTGACCATAGAGCCCGTGGGATATACCCCTATAAAACAATACGTGACAATACAGATTGGTCAAATAAACAAATAACTTAACTCAAGCGTATTTTGTTGGTGCCCATGAACACATTGGTATTCTGAGGATGTATGGTTCGAATGGCCAGTGAAATCACCAGCAACAACGTATCTTATAGAAATCAATTTTGAATCTATCCGCCATTCCTAGTGGGGTGGCTATTTGCTACCCAGTGTTATATCTTCATTTGTAAATTATCTTTGGCAATATAGAAACGAGTTCATAAAAGTAGTGGTCCATATTTTTTTTCACTTATTTGCTCGAAGTGCCCAAACTGTTGAATGGTGTCATCACTGATGAAATAAATATATAATTAAAAGAACATATAACATTAAACAAATGACTTAAGGGAACAGTTAGCTCTCAAATCTTCATTTCTATCACACCATTCTGCTGGAATAGTGCTGCTGTATGTTACTTGTTCAATGGGTCACTGTTTCATAGAAGAAGCAATACTTTGATATTATATAAGGTCAATATAAATTTTTAATTAGATTATTAGAAACAAACAAAAACATTTTATAGTTTTCGGTATATCTTAAAATAAAACAGTAGTCTGAACATTGAAATGTAAGTCTCTCTAATAAGAATACTGCCATTTCAAAAAAACGTTGTGCCACTTTAATGATGCCAAAATATTGTACTGTAATGTTAAAAGTGGGACATCCTAATAAAAATTTGTTGCTCATATAGTAAAAATCACAATGAAAATATGGGATACCCCAACGACACCAATATATTGTAATGTCATAGGTCAAAAATCAGTTGGCAGATTTTAATACACAAACAAACACATTTTAAATTTGAGCCACCCTAAAGAAAATATTTTTCCCCTAGTGATACGATATTATTGTTTTGTTAAGCTTAGAGTTAAAATTTTGACCATCCTAATAAAAATACGCAAGCTCCCTCGATGAAAATACGGTGTAGAAGAAGTGGGTCGAAAATGAGGCAGATTTGAATGGAGTTAGGTAAGTTAAATAAAACAGCATACAAATTCGTGCACTGTTTGTTTGTTATGATGCTGATTGCTTGTTTAAGTCGTTTATGTTTATTTTATTGTTCTGATATATATATGTAACTCTATTTGTAATATTTTTATATTGTGGTGCTTAAATATTTTATGTGTTGTCTTCTATATTTGTGTGAAAATTTCCTTTTTATTGAAATGCGTAACTATGTATGTTTGTATGTTATTACACTTAGTGAACAGTTCTCAAATGGATTTTATATTATTCGACAACAGGAAGCAGTTCACCAGCAAAGACTTTGCCGACATGGTGAATACTTTTGGATTAAACACCTTAGAACGGCGACTCATTCACCCCAGGCAAATGCCTCGGATGGGGCGATTCGGTCAATTCTGGCCGCTGTTTGCATTACGAATATTTGTCAGAAATTAAGTGTTATTAAGGTTTTCACAACAAAGTTCCATTTCGCTTACGCCACAATTTAACCTATTTGGGGTATATATGATGACTCACGTTGTGGTTATAGACAGAAATTAATATTCTTCCGAGAGCTACGCGGAGGGCTATTTGGAAGTAGAAGGTAAAGGAAAATATTACCAACAAATCGGTAATAGTTTGAATGAGTTGGAGGATTCGCAGGGGAAGACGTTGGGGTATTTCACGCTAAGGAGTCGCTTTGGGAGAATAAAGCTTCCGGTTTTGAAGTATTGTAATCTCTGTTGGATGGCTTCCGCAGATTTATAGAAGTTTCCAAACTTGTTGCTTTGTGATTACTCAAAAATCTTCTCAAGCACGAGAGGTTTCCTCGGGAAGCATAGAAGTACAAATATGCATAAGAAAAGGGACATTGTTCGCTAATCGATAAACCATCACTGACTGAACTTTTAAGTAATCGTAGCAATCTTTGAGTCTCTGCAGCTGGAGATTGAATGTCATAAATCTTCTTAATTTGATTATTTATTAAAATTCTTTTATTCTAAAAGCTAAGCAAATAAAAAATAATATATATATATATATATATATATATATATATATTATATATATAGTCCTTAATGAGCTGGAGTTACGGAGTGCTCATTTCCAACAACAGCCATGAACATGTCCCTAAACACTTGCCATATATGGAACCCGCCCACAAACTGTTGGATTTCAACAGCATTTAGCTCAAGAGATGCCTGATGCATAACAACTTTATTTGTATCAGGGTCAATAGCCTTAAGCCTATCAAATAGCGTCGCCTTCAGCATTTGGTATTGTTCACTAACATTTTCGTATTTGAGGGAAACTTCGCCATTTTGATCAGGCTCTTATTTAACCTGTTCTATAATATACTGGTCATAACTTTCCGCCAATTTCGCGGAAAGTTGTGATATTTGAGTAACTGCAAATACGAGTGACTCTTACAAGCAAATTTATATGTATGTGAAGCGCGCTCACTCAAAATGCCTATTTCTGGTATACATACAAAATTGTCAGACCGAGGAATTCGTGTATCAAAATTGAATGACATCAAAAACGTGTTTTAAATTACATAGGCGAAACAAAACATTAAACATTACTAAGGTATGGAAATAAATCTGATTACTTTATAAAGAAGTATTTTGAAAATATCAGTGATATATTGAAGTATGAAAATAAGGACTGCTGCAGAAATGGCATCAATAGAAGAAGAAACAAATATAAAAGAAATATCTTTAACAAAAAATTCACAGAACCACAATATAATGATAGAGCTTTCTATTATGGTAAGTCGGGTCAAAGAATTTCGCGAGGAACTGAACTCTTTTCCTAGAAAGCTTACGAATAAAGCAAGGACAATTAGAAAAAGATATCATCATGTACTACAGAGGTTTGAGAAGTCTCCTGAGTCAATAAATCGATAGAAACTGAAGAATGAGAACACACATATAATAATTAATAACCAATATGAAGAAGCTGAAGATGCAATTAATTATTACATATACAAAACATGCCGAATTTTGCAGTTCAGAGCATCTTACAAAAATAATAGTTCCATAATTTGATGAAAGCATAAACGAGGGGGCATCATTGTACGATTAGTTTAAACGCTTAATTCATAATTGCAACCAGTTTTCCGATGTAGAAAAAATGTGGAGGCTCTTTCCATCACTTAAAGGTGAAGCAAAAGTTTAGCTTAGTTTTTACTTAAAAATAACTTCAGCACGAAGCAGGTTACTATTTACCCATCATGTCGAAATATTGTTAGACCAACCAATTGTAACCAGTGAATCATCCAGTCTAAGACAATATTTAGACACAAGAAATAGTTGTATCTACGTCCTAAAAGGGATGAATATAAACATAAAAGACGCTTAATCGTTTATAGCACGCGTCATTATTCAGAGCCTGCAAGATGTAATTGAATATTTAGAACATACAATTCCAAGCAGTAGAAGTAGTTTCGGAAGGACAAATTTAAAAAGATGTAAAAGACCAATTATAGTGAGCTAAACAACCACGCCATTTCACACAATGCAGAAATCATGTGGTTTAGCGCACGCTAAACAATCATTATACACCAGAACGCAGAACATATTTGAGTCTTTCAACATGTGAGCGAAGAAAACTAGCCTATGAGTATAAATGGTGTTTGCATTGAAAATAAAAGCGATAAATGATGCACTAGTATATCAAAAGGCTGCTATTGTGCAAAGGCAACAACGAAAATCAAGGTACAGGCAGCAAAAAGACATTTGGTATTAAGAGCACTAATTGATCAAGGCTTACAAATTACAAAATTGTCAGAAGAGGCATATCAACATTTACGTCTACCAAAAAAATGTAGAACAAAAATCCATGGTCTCGCAGGTGCATTAGTTGCAGTGCAAAAGTCTAAAACAAAATTAGCTTTTAGACAACGATTTTTAAGCAACAACTCGGTGGAAGCAGAAGCCATACTATTGGCTCAACTAACAGGCGCTCAGCCCTGTCGTTCGTGTGAAATAACATTAAAGAATTATTTCCTTTAATGAGTCTGATCGGATAGATGTGATAATTGGAGGGGATATTATTCCACACATCATGAAAGAAGGTGTCTATAAAAATCAGCTATCACAAATCTAGAGCGTTTTTGGAAAATTTAACAAACATCATTACACTCTAACAATTGCGTGGAAGATGAACTATGTCAAAAGCTTTTCAAAAAACCAACCAAAATCAATGAAGGCAATTGAATTGTGGTCAATCTATCATTTAAAAACGATGAAAATTAACAATAAACTAATTTTTTGACATATTGTCATTGTACTATTATAATATGATATTTATTTGTTGGGTGGTTAAGCAATGTCTATATGCATTTCATTGGCGCTCTTTACCAAATCGTCAGTAGACTTCAACCACAGTTTTGCAAAGTTTCAAACTTCTCAACTTATTAAAAGACTTCCAAAAACCATCTGAGAATTATTTTAAATAAATTAACTATAAAATTCACAAACAATTTCATAAAATCACATTATAATAAGTGTAGCAGGCTATGAAACTTATACAAACCAAACCCAACAAACAACTTTTATTCGATACGACTCTATTTTATTTTTCTATACCTTTATACAATTAGAAATCCCTCGGATAACAATGAAAGTATTTATAAGGCAAAATGAGATTTTATTTTTCATTTACTGAAATCCCGTCTACAACAACTTTTATAGAACGATTTCTGAGAAAGCTCAAAACAAATCGATAGAAGACATCACCGACACCAAAAGCCTTAAGTTTCGACACAAGTTCTCCGTGCTACACTCTGTCGCATGCTCTACAGCAGTCGTTCCCACGAGTTATTTTTTCGCGGCCCGCTTAAGATACTTCCAAAAAGCCGCGGCCCAACCAAATTGTTCTGCCAAATATAAATTTATGCATACCTACATACCCAGAAAAATTCTTATTAATTCTTAAGAAAACTTTAGGCGATTATTAGGTCTGGTAAAAACTTCTTGTTAAGTAAAAAATAAACAGTCTTAAAAAAAAGAAGCATTAAAAACAAAACTAAAATAAATAAAAAAGTTTTTGTCCTTGAATCGTGGGTGTTTTGTAAAGAGATATCTTTCCATTTTCGATGGCTTCATGCATTTATTGTAAGAGATTTTAAAACAAATCACACACTGTGGTAACATCTCATTATTGTTGCTTAAAGACGCAAATCCAATCCATCATATTGTCTTGTTTTACAGAATATTTTAAGAAAATAAGGTCGAATAAGTTTATAAAATACATTTTAAAAACGTTATTTTTAACTTACAAATAAAGAAAAGCAACTGAAAATAATACAGCTGATACTGTCAAATTGAAAACACACACCAGTATCAATATACGATTATAGCGGTATAAAAACAGTTGCACCACTTGCACCAAAAGTGAATTTATACAAAGCAAAGATGTTAAAGAGGAAAGTTTTCTCTGTATGTATAATTCAAAACTGTGTTTAATCGAATTATAATATGAATTTCACATTCAATATAACATGTCAAACAGAAATACCATTGAAAACTAAAAGAATAAAAAGTAGCAACAATTTGCTCGAGTTCTTCGCGGCCGCCATGGAATGTCCGTACAGGCCGCTAGGGAAGCGGTATTGGCTGTGGTTCAGTAAGCTGTTAGGCTCTAGATATTTCATTAGGTGGTAATTCACCATGCTTCCCACCTTGAAAAGTGCAGAACAAAGCTCGATTGCGTAACCAGCACGAGGAAAATTCACATGTATGGTAAATGGTGCTGAAAAGGGTTTCCAAAGGATGAGCTGCCTTAAGACCAGTGCTGGAATTCCATTCAGGCCAAAACCGAAGCGGCAGTGGTTTATCGCTTTTCGGTGGTTGACGGCCATCTTTTGACGAATGACCAGAAACTCTTATTTTCCCGAAAGGCAGAAATAATTTTAGCATAAAAACACTACTCGTACAGGCCTTTTTCTTAGTGCCTTGGCACATGAAGATCTTGCCCTTTTGTGCAGCAAATCAGTATCAGGGTTTTTGTTAGAACGCCAGACACTGAATGCAGCCACTCTGGATCTGACAGCAATTCTGTATGTCTGATTAAACCATGACTTCAAATTAGGCTTAATCGAAATTCGTTTGGATGGAATAAAAGTGTTCATTCCGAGCAATATTATATCTTCAATTCTTTCCGCCATGGCATCGACATTACTGTCAAGAAAGCAAAGTTTCCAATTCAAAGGCCTAAAGAAATTGTTGAGCTCATCTCAACTAACCTTTTCGGACATGTATTTTAAACTTTTCGTAGCTCGGTGCTAACCGTTGCGAACTTCTGCAGTCGAAAAGGAAGAAGAAATGGTGCAATGATCCGAATTTCCGATAAATGCGCTGACACCCATTATACAAGGTTTGATCAAAAAATAACCGTTATTTTCAAATTTTGTGAGTTACGTATATTCGATTAGATAATGTTTTCCTGTTATATTGATACACATGTCTGTTATATATATATATATATATATATATATATATATATATATAACCGGTTCAAGGTCGCCCGAGCACGTCAACAACAGATGAAAACATTGAAGCAGTGAAGAAAATGATTTTGAATAAAATTCGAATCAATATCAGAGGGGTTTGTGATGATGTTTTACGGATGTTTTAGGTATGAAACGAGCGGCAGCGAAGATTGTTTAAAAATTGCTAAATTTTAAGCAAAAACAACGTCACATGGACATCACTCAGGAGCTATTGATCCAGATTTCCTCAAAAAAGTCATAACTGGTGACGAATCATGGCCTATGACATTGAAACCAAAGTCCAATCATTCCAGTGGAAACGTCCATAAGAGCCAAGACCGAAAAAAGAAAGTCAAGTTCGGTTATATGTGTGATACATGTGCGTGACTAATTGACCAAAAACTATCCCGTTATCATGGCTCAACCACCGTACTCACCGGACTTGGCCACCGTTGACTTTTTCCTCTTCCCAGAAATGAAACTGAGATAAAAGAAAAATCGAAACAGGAGCTATTAGAGTTATCAAAAAGCGTATTTTAAAGTGTTTCGAGGGTTGGAAAATACGCTGGTATAAGTGTATTAGATCTGTGGGAGATAACTTTGAAGGGAACGAGAAAGTTATTGATGAATAAATAAATACTTTTGGAAAAAAATTTTAAATAACGGTTATTTTTGTCTGGATGTTGAAGGGTATTATGGTAGTGCCCATCAATACACGATATACCTGTTGACTCATTCACTAGCTGCGCGAGGTTGTTATACGCTGCAAAAAGCTCAGCATAATGGCCTTCTACGGTTGTGTAGCTCGAATGGCGAAGCCAAGATGAATTATGAACATTAAAATCTTCAGCAAGAACGATTTCATTTTCGGATAATTTTCTAAGATTTTCGACATGTAGTTGGAAAGGGCGTCGAAGTTGGATATAGTTTTTTCCCTTTCCGCGTTTGGACTTCTGTAAAGAAACCCAAAATACAAAAGATGTGCCCTGATTTTTTAATTTAACCCAAATGCAGCTAAATTCTGTATGACGCACGTCTAATGGTTGCTGGTACACAACTTCATTCCGTGTATAGATTTCAAGGCCAATGTGAAGATAAAATTGGGACAGCAGGTGATATCCAGGTACGTGAAAATCCTGTGGGTCAGCATTTTCAGATACCTGAGTCCTACATAAGGTGAAAACATCCGGAAGATGGAGGCAAACGTGGGCACACATAGAGAAAAAATTTGCCGCAGTCCGAGTTACATATTATAATAAACGCCGATTGATTCTTTAAAAAAAAAGGTAAGCGTTTATTAAAGTGAATCATAGGACTGATTTTTTGATATACTTAAAATGTAATATAAGCTAAGAAATGTAATTATTTTATGCTTACGTTGCAGTCTGGCAAAATATGAGAATAAAAATTAGAGGTAAGCAACGTAAGTATTTTATGCTTACGTTGCTGTCTGGCAAAATGTGTGAATAAAACTTTAAGGTTTCGCTACACTTTGCCAGCCATTATAATTATTTTGGAGATTGGTACGTAATCCCTCCTGGGTTTCATTTGTTTAACCCTTATGTGATTGCAAACAAAAACTACTTCTTTTGTACGACAAGGTACCCGGGTACCTTCACACAAATATTATGAAAAGTAAACGATTTTGCAACAAACTTTTAAATGTTACAAAAGTTTAAATACACCTGTGTGTTTTTGGGATATTTACATAAGGAAGTAATGTAATATATCAGCGGAATATAAATTGAGCTACGTTATTCCCTCTACAAGCAAAATATATAAGCATTGGCAGAATATTTCTTCATTATTGTCATTTTACTATTGTATCTGCATGGGGAAGTTTGTTTTGCAGAAAAATTGTTATTACTGTTGTTAAAGTTAAAGTCTTTGAAAGTTGAATAGGTAATAAAATGAACTCAAATACAAGGATATGTAATAAAATATTTACCTCTACAGAAATAAACAATTTGTTGTGTGAGAGTGAATCGAGTGACAAAGTTTTTATTTGTTCAAATGAGAAGGAGGATTACATTGCAGTTGTTAGCGAAATAGAAATGGAAGCTTCAGATGCTGAACCCACAGGGATGAGATGAGGACGCAGAACTCCTCAGATGAAACCAACGGTAGTGATGAAGTGGAAAGTGGAAACGAATTTTTGGGCAAGGATGGTTCGTGTTGGTTACAGGAGCCATTTCTCACCCAAAACAAATACTCGAAAATATTTTGTCAAGTGAAATGTGTGACATTATATTAAGAGAAACAAATCGAAAAATTAGTGTAAACTGCAATGCACATATCTGCAGGAAAAGCGTAACCGCTAAAAACAATATATTTAAACCTTTCGTTTAGGGCCAACTAAATGCATTCTTTGGTCTTTTGATACATACTGGTGCTCATAAGTCGAATAGAGAACATATTTCAAGGTTATAGAAACCTATTAATTTGCCATTGTTTCGGGCAGCAATGTCCTTATCCAGGTTTAAGTTGTTGTTCCGATGCACACGTTTTGCTAAAGATGAAACTTGTTTATCGCGTGCCAAATTCGATAAAGCTGCAGAATTTCGAAATATATCTGAATAATGCTAAATGCTCATTTACGCCAAATTTACAAACCCGGTGAGTGTATAACTGTAGACGAGCAGTTATATGGATCTCGTGGACGTACTCGCTTTACACAATATATGCATAGCCAATTGTATAATGGTAAACAAGCAGAAAGTGTGCGCCAGACAAATGTGGGAGACAAGACTATCTTAGACCTTGTTAGTCCATATAAGAACTCAGGAAGGAATGCCACAACCGATAATTTGTTTACATCTCTTGATCTGGCAAAAGCATTAAGTTCATGGAACCTAATACTCGTTGGAACAGTGAAAAAAATAGACGTTTCATACCAGCTAATATGTAGCCATATAAAGACAGGTAGTTTATTATTATTATTATTTGACAAAATTTTTGAACTTATTCACGTTCATAATTCTATTTTAGACAATTATTTTCTACACATATTGTATTTCGCAAAGAGAAGACGTTGTGTGCTTAAATGCCAAAAAAAGAAAGCTGTAATAAAGTTATCAACCATGCATTTACCGCGTCAGTCGAAAGCACTTTGACTGCTAAGCCCGAAATTATAAAGCATTGCAATAAAACCAAAGGGGGTGTTGATAATATGGACAAGTTGTTGGGCGAATATACTTGCAAGCGTAAAACAAGTCGGTGGCCACTATCCTAATATTTTAATGTTGTAGATGTAGCAGCATTGGCTTCCTATATTTTTATATGCAACACAATGCACACTTCACTTTTACCAAAGATTACGTAAATAAGAGAGTGCATGACAACCACGACAAAATTTATATGCTTTACGACTTTAAATGCATTATTCTTTAAAATATATATTTATCTGAATAAGAAAATGAGCTTATCAATTCTTTGTATTAATGTAGGGTAAATAATATGTATTTTATTTGTGTAGAAACATATGTATATATATCGACTCGCACCAAAGTGTTAATACCTACATACATCTGCAATATATGATGCAATTTTTTAAGACTACTTTCAACTTCGTAAATTAAAATATCCATTGTATATAAATTCAAATTACCTTATTGGTAATAAAACATACTTAAGAAAAGTAGTTTCCTTTTTTAACCTTCTGAGCACTAGATGATATGTAATTATAGATCTCCCATGAAGAATGCTCACTCAGTAAAGTTATTACAAAAACATTCAGCAGCATTTCTATTGTATGTACAAAAAATTGTTTATTAAAACTTTTCTACGGAAAACTGTATGATACACAAACTTTTCGACATAAAAATTATCTATACAGAATATTTTATAGAAAATGAGTTGTAATGAAAAGTTTTCTTTCTGTATATATTGTTTACAAAAATATTTTCATGTTAAAATTTTTTCTATTAAGAGATTTTTATTACAATTTTTTTATGAAGATATGTAGTTTATGAAATTTATAATCAAAGAATATTTTTCTGTAGAAACGGTTTTGTTCTGAAATTTTTTTCTACTATCATTTTTATTATGAATGAGTTTTTTACCATAAATAATTTTTCATTATGAAATATTTCTTAGCTAAAAATAATAATAGAGATATTTAAAAAAAAAATATATGAACAATTTTATATATTCTACAAATAATTTTTAGTGCGTGCAGACTAAACATTGTAGAAACTAAAAATGTATTTACGTTTGGAAAAAGCAAAACAATAAAAGAACATTTTTCTTCGGCCTTTGCAATAGTATGAAATAGGCCTTTGCAAAAATACTAAAAACAAATACTTAAATACTAGGCCTTTGCAAAAGTACAAAAAAAAAAATCCTTAAATACATTCCCTTTTTTTCGTGTATTTGTTTTATTATACTTCTCTTTAAAAAGCAAATTTCTGTTCTCTTTTATAAGAAACAAACACAATAAATTTTGTTGCTGTACCGAATGAATAAAGCAAGTTTTCAAGCATGGTAAGAAGTAAGCAAAATAAAAACAGCACATGCGCATGTTTGGAGTTAAGACAAGCAGTTCTTAAACCACTTACTAAAATACTTGAGTATTTTTGTAAGTTCTATTTCGTTTGTATGAAATTTCGATTTTCTTTAATTTGATGTTAAGATCAAACTATCAACATATCAATAGTTATATATGCCTAGATGGGTATGTACATAAGTATATTCCAAAAAATTAACTGCTAAATCAATGCTAAAAATAAAAACTAAGAACATTTCTGTAAGAATATTTACATATGTACATATCGTCATTTAAATTTACAAGAGCCATAAGTTGGGTGGGAAAATTTTACAGGGAAGAAAAAGACTAAAGCTATAAAAATTGCGAAAAGAGACAAAATATAAATAATGGTTAAACAATATAATAGTTTTTATATTAATTATTAGTAATAATCTGCAAATAAGATAAATTAAAAAGCTATAACCATTGCTTGCTTTTTATGCTTAAAATACCCACATTGTAAAATAAGAATTTTTCAAAACACTTACAGAATATTAGCAAAAAAGAAATGGTTACTTTGCTTTGCTTATAGTGAATTAGAATGAGTAAATACAAGAATTTGTTTTCTTTGTTCCCCTTTTGTACTGGGAATTAATCTGAGAATTTTCAAAAAAGCAAATGTTTTTGAATTCAAATGTACTTAGTGCAAAAGCCTAGTATGTACATATACACAAATATACAAACATACACAAGGTGTAAAATTTATTAGGTTACTCTAAAAATGGGTTTGCAAAAAACATCAGAAGGAGAATAAATAAGCCATTGGATTTCGTTGCTACATACATATATACTAGTCCACCGCATCATAGAGAAGCACAAAATTTTTGAATTTTAATAATATAAGTATGACGTGCAACATCTTTATATTATAGAGTCTATGCTTCCGTGCTTAGGCTTTTATCCAAATGAATGAGCTTTCAAAATTACGGTCGCATATATGAAGATTTTTTTGTAATTTTTGTGTGTAGGAGTTAGACGTTTTCCCCGCCAAATGTGGCCTAAAACGAATAAAAAATCGTAAAACTTTAAAATGCCTTCTAGATTTTTTACACATCTTTACGCACCTTCCCTTCAGTACTTTATGTTAAATTTTATGAAATCAACCTTAAACATGTTCGATGACCAAATATCCAACACGTTGGTTTGTGATTTTTTTCTTCCCTTATAGGGCTATTGCACTGACGTACATGTTGGCCGACATGCGCGACGGCGAAGTTTAGGTTTGGCTATTACATTATCGAACGATGATGGCGTACTTCATCATACAAAAATTTTTGAAGCGAAAGCATAGCAATGAAGCGGAAAGTTGTAGCAGCTGTGATTATCAATTAAATACAATTACAAGAGGACGAAAACGAAAATAAAATTTAATTTATTGTACCCAATAATTTTTAATTGCATATTGTGGTATATATCTGATGATTTTTTTACACAATTGTGGCAGGTTTTTATATAATTCAATTAATTCTTCCAAAAAACGAACGTTACTGAAAGACATGTTTTTTTCAAACTGAATTTTTATATGAAGTACGACCGACACGTTATTACACCAGTATGTTGGTACGCCACGAACATCAAAAATTTTTTAAAACCGACCAACATGTCTCACGACATGCTATTACACCAGGAGATTTGTAGAGCTGTGCCGAATTTCATTAAGCACTCGTTTTTAACAACAACCTCTAATCAAACCCATGTAATTTAAATGGGTTTGATTAAAGGTTGTCGTCAAAAACGAGCGTTTGATGTAATTTAAATGGGATTGATTAGAGGTTGTTGTCAAAAACGAGCGTTTGATGAAGTTCTGCACAGCTCTAGTTTTGCCACACTTTCATACATACATAAATTGCGAAAATTTTTAAAAATAATATTTTTTGTAAACAGTAGGCGTCTGCGTAGAATGTGAAAATCTGTGCTTTTGAGAGTAGAATGTCACCAAAGCGATCCAAATTTGATGTTTTTTGTTTTTTGAACAATTTTCTTGTTTCTTTTTACAAATTTTTTATCTTTTGAATTGGTTTTAACTACCAAAATATATTACATTAGGAATTATAAAGATTGCATTAAAGTTGAAGTAAAACTTGCATGCAAATGCAATATAACTTCGAAATAGCACTTGATTATTTACATTGCATTTGATGCAATTGTGTTATACTAATTTGTATTTAACTTCCTTTTGTAGTGGCAATAGAACACTTATCTTCTGAAGAAATAATTTGTTAGGTCTCGCTCGTTCTCCTTTTTGAACAGTAAATATTTTTAATAAACATCTTTAGTTTTCTCTGGTTCCCCACAAAAAAGTTTTCATATATTAATATTTAAATTTTTTTTTGATATAATGATATATGTACATACATATACGCACGTGTGGCTATATTTGACTTACATACATGCATGCGTATTTTAACCAATATATTTCTTTCATTCACTATTAACTTCAATTAGTTTTCTTTCTAAAATGGTTCCTTCGTGTTTAAGATTTTCTTTTATTATTTTCTTTGAAAACACGAGTCAGCTAAGATGTTAAACAAAATTTTTGTTATGGAATTTACTTCTGGGATGCGCCCTTTTTAACGCCTTGGGCTTTTAATGCACGATTTCTTTTTTTATTGCTCACTATGCTTGTCTTATCCATCATTTCCTTCCTGTCGTCATCGTTCATTGTTCCGTACAACCGTCTTTGTGCGGTATCTACAAAGTTAATTAAACCTCTCTTTCCCCTTCGTTGGCTCGGTTTTATTGTCAGAATTTTGTTATTTATGTTGTGTATTTTTTGTTAGAGGATTTCCCTATTGCTTAAGTCTATTGTATTAATATTTTCTTCCAATAAGTTTAGTGTTTCCAATATTTCTCCAACATCATTTGCTACTTCTACATCGCCAATCTTTACATATGTCGATAAATCCATTGTTATCTGGCAATTGATTGATTTGCGATAGTCCTACGGTGTTACTGACCACTAAGAAGAGTACCATAATTATTGCCAAAATCTAAAAATTTAAAAGGTCGTTTATATTGTCAGTACAAACATTTTGCAAGGGTCTTTTAATGAACTTCGGTTGTTCCTTATGTCTTTTCTCCATTTTCCATGTAACTTTCTTGTGATTCATTTCTTCTTTCAATTATTTTTGTTTTTGCACTTTTTAATATTTCCTTTATGATGCTATGATCAATCAATTTATTTTGTACATCTAAAGCAGTACTTTTTATTGTGCTATGATAATTGTTGTTGTAGAATTTTATTGCTGTAATTATTTGGATATATATTGGAAATTAAAGGCTCTGATCTTTTCTGTAGTCGTGTTATTGAATCTTATCACATCCGAGTAAAATGATATTGAATTCCCTCTTGGTCAAGGAAATTCTTCACATTTGCGTTGTTGAACTCATTATCAAATACAAACTTTGTAACATTTCCTTTAATGGGCAAAAAAGACCTAATTTCTATTCTATCGTGTAAGTGAAATGAAACTACATGTTTCGAAAATTTGTCAATAAATATTATGAACGAATGCTTACTGTTCACATACATATGTTAAGTACTACATATATATACGACGTGAATTATTTCATTGGTAGTTGAAGGCGTTTCAGTCATTTTGAATTTATTTTTAATAGGGTTTTTGTTGTATTTAGCTGCTGTGCAAATTTCGCAGTTATTAATTACTTTTTGTATGAGTTCTTTCAATTTAGGATTATATATTTTGTGTCTAACTTTTTTCAAAGGTTGGAATTATACCAGCATGACCTGCTTCGAATTTATGTAATAATACTATCTGCTTTATTAGGCCGTTTTCCCCGACAATATCTTTAGCAAATTTAGAACACTTAACAAATTTCGTTTTGCTGTTTCCAGAAAATGTTTCCTACTTCCCTTATATACATATATTCCAAACTCAGCCGTTACTTTATCGTTGATAATTATTTGAACTCCGAATCGTATTAGTTCTTGGTTATCTCCATAATATCCTACTGTCATTTCCAAAGATTTGATGAAACTGTTAATACAGGGGTTGTTATCCAGCGCTCTAATTTGCCGAAATTGTTGAATAATATCATTTGGTGTCAAGAAGAAGAACGTCTATCGGACGATTTTTGTCAAATTTATTCATCTCAATTTTATATATGTAAAATTTTAAAATTTATTCACTTTTTTTGTTTGCTATAATATTGATTATATAAATTTTGTGTAAAATGCGGTTGACCTTTTTATTTTGTTTAACAATTGGGGTATGCACTCTTTGTGCTATTTAGTCATATTGTCATAAAGTCATAAAATTTTACACCAGTTTAAAATATTGTTGTTATGCTGTATATAAAGTTAAAACATAATGGCACTCTTGCAGGTATGTTTTTGTGTTGTCATAAAATGCTCCAGAGGTCTGAGTCGAACGGCTGAATATCTTTAGGCGAGATGGTTGTAGTATATGTTTGCCGCCATTACTTAAATATGATTCATGACTAAACAGCGGCTAAAAAGTTATGCATACCTATATGTCTGTACATTAACTCACATTTTTATAACATAAGAAATATTAAAACAGCACTAAGTCGCAAAAACTAAATAGATACAAGTGAAAAATTTTTCTCTTAACTTACGTAGCTGACAGCCACTGATCGTTTTTCAGTATGCCGCTGCAAAAATATATTATTCAGCACATAACAAGGCAGCAGCTGTTAGAGTTTATATATACAAATTTATTTAGCAGGCCAAGTTATGACGGGTTGTTCACACTATATTCATATATTTCGTGCTATTATTTTATGACTTATGACTGAAGTGTGAATCCCCCATATGTATGTTCTTTTAATTTATTCTTTTGAATAAATTCCCGGGACCGACTGCGCCAGTTACGTTTAATAATAAACGGCGACTGCTTTTTTAAAAAAGGAATGCGTTTATTAAAGTCAATCTTAAGGTTAATTTTTTAATTTACTTGAAATATAATATAAGCTAAGCAACGTAATTATTTTATGCTTACGTTGCAGTCTATTAATATGTGGGAAAAATATTTAAGATAAGCATTAAGCATTAAACACAATTACGACAGGAGACTACAGACTACTACTTTTCAAAATTAGAAAAAAATTCATAAAATGTTATATAAAACTGTTTTGATTGAAATCAACCTTAAGGAGTGGTCATACCGAATAAGTATGCTTGAAGAAAATCTTAACAACGAAAAGTTAGTGAGGGTCATTCTTTTATTTCACCTCTCTAGTGCTGACCCTATGGCAATTATAGGCCATTTATATTAGAATTTTTCTACTAGTTTTTGGTTCATATTTTTATGCAAGAACATGATTTCGTTTATAGTAACATCATTTTTTCACTTATTAAATTTACTGCTAGTGAAAAAATCCTCTCAGATGATGCAGTGCTTGCAGATATTGCTTATTTTTACAACTCAGTCTATAGAGAAGTGGAAACTCCAAGCGATTAAAATGCCACCATTGCAAAACATCAAATACATCATGGAAATTTACACGCATATTTTCGTATACTGAAAGTTCACCTGTGGCTCTATCACGTACGTTGGAAGACGAGGGACTGTTTATAAAATCAGAAAAAATTTCGCTGTTGTGCTCGGATATTTCTGTTACAGCTATGTTTTGATTTCCGAGTTCATCATCAAAACTTTTCATTATTTCCACACATTTCGATTTTACTGCATCCTTTCGTTTTAATCTATTTGTAATAATTGGTTCGCCGTAGGAAATAAGAATAGTGCAATTTTGTGATACAAATTCAAAATTATGAAAAATTCAGAAACCTCTTGAAACCCGGAATCTTCAACAATTTTAAAGGGTATACAATTTTTAATAGTCCATTCTGTAATTCTTGTTATTGCTTCTAATTTTGTGTCCTGGTCAACATCTTTTTTTATATTGCTTATCCCGATAGAAGGTGTTAAATAGCATTTATGCCTCACTAAATTTTGCTGTGCTTCTTCCATAGTATGTGTAAGCACTTTTACATAGCTTGGACCCCACGACATTTGGCAATTCTTCGGATGTATTGGTAATAATTTTGCAGAATACATTCCAAACTTTGCTTCTTGCTTTTATATGAGCTAAGCGGTACTCTCCTGCAAAAATGTTGTCTCTAATCAACCCTTTATCCAAGGTGCTGATTGCGTTCTCACTTGACATTGTAATATAAGTTTCAGTTGAGGGCATCTAATTGGTGTATTAAAAATACATTTGATATCAAACGTAGTTCTTAAACATTGTTCAAACGTTGAAGATGTTTGAGATTCACATTTTTCAATTTCAGAATAAGATACCCTCTTTGTTCAGAACACTGTTTTTTGTTTTTTTTTTATTATTTGAGATATATCATTAATTTAATACGCAAATGAATAAATTTTTATTTACTTATGCCCTAGAGAGTTCACAGAATCAAATATATGTAATGTATTTGTAATACTGTGAACAGGAACTTAAATATTTCAATTTGAAAATGTTTAACTTTTTTCGTTTCCACCCTCTACACAACACAAGAAATGGTTGAACATATTTCAGTAATTAAAATTTTTTAATAAAAATATCTTAAAAACAAAAGAACTGTAGCAAAAGATTTTTTAACAAAAAACAACATCTTATTCATTTATTTATATAGTATACATACATATATGTAAAAACTTATATTTATATACTTATATATATATATATATATATATATATATATATATATATATGCATATATATACATATATATATATATATATATATATATATATATATATAAATATATATATACATATGTAGGTATATATATATATATATAAATACATATATATATATATATATATATATATATATATGTATATATATATATATATATATATATATATATATATATGTACGTATATATATATATATATATATATATATATACATATGTATATATATATATATATATATATATATATATAAGATATATATATATATATATATATATATATATAAATGCATACATATATATATATATATATATATATATATATAAATATATATATATATATATATATATATATATATATATATATTTATATATATATATATATATATATATATATATATTTATATATATATATATATATATATATTTATATATATATATATATATATATATATATAAATATATATATAAATATATATATATATATATATATATATATATATATATATATATATATAAATATATATATAAATATATATATATATATATATATATATATATATATATATCTATATATATATAAGAAAGTCGTGTTAGTTACTCCACTTATAACTCAAGAACGGCAGAACCGATTTAGCTGAAAATTGGCAGGGAGGTAGTTCGACAGCATTCCCGTGTGACTGGACATGAAACGTCAGTTACTATAAAACGTGGTATAACAAAAAAGAATCAGACTTGGAATAACAAAACGCAAATGACAGCTATGTAATTGACGTATAATGACAGCTATGTAATGACGTATGGATGACAATTTGATATTTGTAAGAAATGAATAATAAAATTATTACTATTAAATAAATAATTAACAATTATAATGTAATGATAGTGCCATTGCCCATTCGTATAAACAGTGAAGTGAACTATAAAACTCGGTATGGTTGAAAATTTGAGTTTTTAGGTGAAGTGAAGTTTAATTAATAATGTCGCGACCAAGACGATCGAATCTTTCCCGACAAAGCCGTGATGCAAGAAGAATACGTAATACTGCAATTGAAAAGACTGAAGATGAACAAGAAATTGCACGTGAACAGCGCCGCGATAGTATGGCTCGACTTCGTGCTTCTCAATCACGAGAGCAAAGTGAAGCAGCCCGTGAAACAGCTCGGTTGGCAATGCAGAATCGTCGAGCGAACAACAGAGGTCAACAAGTAGATAATTTGCGACGCAGAACAAGATATTTATCAAGTGCTGATTTGATTCGAGCAGCGTTTCAATACGATTGCAGCAATGATTACAGCTTGCATCCTAGCGTTTGCATTGGGCAAATTGACGTTTTTTGCGAGTATTGTGGTGCATTAAAGTTTAAAGGAGAAACGCCTGGATTATGCTGCCTTAATGGTAAAGTGAAATTGCCATTGTTGACTCCGCCACCTGAGCCTTTGTATTCATTGCTTTGTGGCGAAACACAAGAATCACGCCACTTTCTTGCAAATACTCAAAAATTCAATGGTTGTTTCCAGATGACGTCATTTGGGGCAGATATTATCGAAGAACGAGGATTTAATCCGACATTTAAGGTATTTATTTTTGTACTTATAAAGAATGTAGTTAAAGAATAACTTACTTTATCTATTGGTACGTGTGTAGTATATTTGCTAATTCTGAAATGTACTCTCCCACCGAAAAAAGTGTTTATACCCAGTTAATAATGTCTGGTTTTTATTTTGTAGATACAAGGACAGATTCATCATCGAATTGGATCATTACTACCTTTCGAAGATACACAGAATAAATGTTTACAAATATATTTCATGGGCAACATGGAAGAATAACTTGATCGACGCCTAGAGATCAATGCAGGAATGAAGCGAGCAATTCTTCAAGACTTGCAGTGTCTGCTTCATGAACATCATGCGTTGGTCAGGTTGTTTAAGAGTGCTTTAGAGCACATGCCAAGTGATGACTATAAAGTTGTCATCAAAGCAGATAAACGACCATCTGGAACACAAGAAAGGACATTTAATGCTCCAACAGTAGACGAAGTTGCCATCCTGATTGTTGATGAACAATTGGAAAAACGCGATATTGTGCTTACACGTCGCGATACTGGGCAACTGCAACAAATATCTGAAACTCATCGATCATATGACACATTGCAATACCCGCTGATGTTTTGGCAAGGAGAAGATGGATATTATTTTAATATTAAAATGAAAAATCCATTGAATGGTGAGTATCAGTATCATAATTTATTTCATTTATTTGTGAAAGACACTGATTTAAAATAATGCTTATTAAAAAATGGTTAATATCTGTATTGTTTGCCTTTGAAATGGTTAATTATCAAATTTTTAATTTCAGGTGAAGAAACTACAAAGAAAGTTAGCTCAATGAATTATTACGCATATCGTTTGATGATTCGTCAAAATGCTGACAACTATTTGCTGCGGTTTCGTCGATTGTTTGAGCAGTATTGCGTTGACATGTATGTAAAAATAGAAACGGAACGTTTAACATTCATTAGGTTGGACCAAGCCAAACTGCGTTCTGAGGAGTACATCCATTTACGTGATGCAGTTAGTACTGAAGGAAATGCAGCTAATATTGGTCGATTAACTATTCTGCCGGCGACATACATTGGTAGTCCACGTCATATGCATGAATATGCACAAGATGCAATGACATATGTTCGTCATTACGGTCGGCCCGATCTCTTTATTATTTTTACCTGTAATCCAAAATGGATAGAAATTACTCAATTGCTGCTTCCCGGACAAACATTAAGTGATAGACACGACATCACAGCACGTATATTCAGGCAAAACATTCAGTCCCTGATGAACTTTATTGTTAAACAACGCGTCTTTGGAGATACTCGATGCTGGATGTATTCAATCGAATGGCAAAAGCGAGGCCTGCCGCACGCACACATTCTTATTTGGTTAGTGGAAAGAATTCAGCCTGACCAAATAGATGATAGCATATGTGCCGAGATTCCTGATTATGAAGTCGATCGAGACCTACATGATGTTGTTACTACTAATATGATTCATGGACCGTGTGGTGCCATCAATCCCCAATCACCTAGCATGATCGATGGAAAGTGCTCTAAACGATATCCACGGAAATTAACGGCGGAGACTGTCACTGGCAATGATGGTTACCCGCTGTATCGGCGTCGATCACCAGATGACAACGGTCGAACTGTCACAAAGAAAATGAAAAGAATGGATTTCGTTGTCGACAACAGTTGGATTGTTCAAGACACATTGCAACGTTGAATACTGCAATTCAGTTAAGTCCATAAAATATATTTGCAAATATGTCACGAAAGGCAGTGATATGGCGGTTTTTGGATTGCAATTCTCGAATACCAACGATGAAATTTCACGCTATCAAGTTGGTCGTTATGTGAACTGTAATGAAGCGATTTGGCGTATATTCGCATTTCCCATTCATGAACGTCATCCTACTGTTATGCATTTGGCGGTGCATCTGGAGAATGTTCAACGAGTATATTTCACGGCTTCGAATGCTACGCAACGTGCTGAAACACCTCCAGCAACTACATTGACCAGTTTTTTTGCAATCTGCCAAAGCGATCAGTTTGCACGAACTTTGCTTTACTCGGAGATGCCACGTTATTATACTTGGAATGCTTCATCGAAGAATTTTCAAAGACGGAAACAAGGCGATGCGGTTCCTGGGTATCCAGATGTGCGTTCTACTGATGCTCTTTGTCGTATACATACAGTTCATCCAAAGAATAATGAATGTTTCTATTTGCGGTTGTTGCTGGTAAATGTGCGTGGGCCAACGTCATTTGAGTCACTACGAACTGTTAATGGTGTAATATTCCCAACATATCGTGCTGTATGTGGAGAATTGAAGTTATTAGAAAACGATAGTTATTGGGATACGACAATCGCTGAAGCCATTATCTCTGCATCTCCAAGTCAGATACGCACATTATTCGCTATCATAATTTCGACATGTTTTCCATCAAACCCATGTAACCTGTGGCACAAATACAAGGATAATATGTCAGAAGATATTTTACATCAAATTCATGTCAGTTCCAGAAATAACGATATTGAGATGAATGAGGAGATACATAATCGTGCTTTACTCTTGATCGAAGATATGTGTTACCTCATGTGCGGTAATTTATTAATCAGGTTAGGAATGCCAGCACCATATCGTGAAATGAATGTCGCATTTAATCAAGAATTGGAACGGGAACGTGAATATGATCACCAGGAATTAGATTTAGTAGTTCAAACGAATGTACCCCTGTTGAAATACCAACAAAAGGAAGTTTATGATACTTTAATGAAGGCAATCGATGATGAAAATGGTGGTTTATATTTCCTAGATGCCCCTGGTGGAACTGGCAAGACATTCCTCATGTCATTAGTTTTAGCAACTGTTCGGGCGAGATCTAACATAGCGGTTGCAGTTGCTTCTTCTGGAATAGCAGCCACATTGTTAGAAGGATGCCGTACGGCTCATTCAGCATTCAAATTACCGTTAAATCTTCAAACTATTGAAGAACCAACGTGTAATATTGCAAAACACTCAGCAATGGCGAAAGTTTTAGCGGTATCGAAAATCATCATCTGGGACGAATGCACAATGGCGCATAAACGTGCATTAGAAGCACTTAACCGAACATTAAAAGATATACGCAATGACTCGAGATGTTTTGGAGGAGCAATGATTTTACTGTCTGGCGATTTCCGCCAAATACTGCCAGTAATTCCAAGATTTACGGCTGCCGACGAAATAAACGCTTGCCTCAAATCGTCAAATCTATGGTGCTATGTGAAAAAACTGCAACTGACAACAAACATGAGAATTACATTGCTTAATGATACATCTGCTGAAGATTTCTCGGAGCAATTGCTGACTATCGGTAATGGTCAAGTACCTGTCGATGAATCGAGCGGATTAATATCATTTCCAAATAATTTCTGTAATTTTGTCTCATCAAAAGACGAACTTATCAACAACGTATTTCCCGAAATTATTTCTAACTACAAAACTGGTTGAGTGAGCGAGCAATTTTAGCGGCTAAGAATAAAGATGTAGATGACCAAACTACATAATTCAAAATAAGATCATTGGAACAATGCATTCATTCAAATCTATTGACTGCGTCACAAATGAATATGAAGCCACCAACTATCCAATTGAATTTTTAAACTCTTTGGACGTGCCTGGCTTACCACCGCACAATTTACGACTAAAGGTTGGCTCCGTAGTAATCATGCTTCGAAACATAAACCAACCAAAACTGTGCAACGGTACGCGTTTGGTGGTTAGAAAATTGATGAACAATGCAATTTACGCTACGATAATGATAGGAAAATTCAAAGGTGAGGAAGTTCTCATTCCGAGAATGCCGATGATCCCAACCGATATGCCGTTTGAATTTAAAAGACTTCAATTTCCGATAGGTCTTGCATTTGCCATGACCATCAACAAATCACAAGGCCAATCAATAAAAGTTTGTGGTTTAAATTTAGAACATTCATGTTTTTCCCATGGTCAATTATACGTGGCATGTTCACGAGTCGGAAGACCATCTGCGGTGTTTGTTTTTGCGCCTGATAATAAAACAAAAAATGTCGTGTATCACAAGGTACTTAAATGAAGAGCAACCTATGTACTAAAATACAGAAATAATTATGAATGATTAATGTAGGTATTTCATTTTTTTTTGTATTTTTTCCAATTAAAAAAAAAAATCTGCTTATTTATTGCCATTAAGGCGGAACAAAGTTCGCCGGGTCAGCTAGTATATATATATATATATATATATATATATATATATATATATATTGTTAATAAATAAACTATTTGACATACTGTCATTGTACTATTATGAGATGAATTTTATTTATTGGGTGGTTAAGCAATGTCTATATGCATTTCATTGGCGCTTTTTACCAAATCGTCAGTAGACTTCAACCACAGTTAGAAAAGTTTCAAACTTCTCAACTTATTAAAAGACTTTTGTAAGCCATCTGCGAATTATGTTAATAAATTAACCATAAAAATTCACAAATAATTTTAAAAAATCACATTATAATAAGTGTAGTAGGCTATGAAACTTATACAAACCAAAACCCAACAAACAACTTTTATTCGATATTTTTGTTTTTCCATTTATAATTTTTTATTGCGTGTTTGTTTAAGTGTTGCGTCGAACATCTCTAACTATATGCACTTTTAGTTTAAAGTGGAAAAGTGATAAGTCAGGTAAAGGAAGACGTAATAAAAATATTTTTGCTAAAAAAAAGAAAAATTTATTTATTAAATCTAATTGATAAACGATGGCCTCTATTTGGCAAAACGCATTGAGGAGTGAAAGATAGTATGGAAAACAAAATTGTTTTGAAACGCAAAGACGGAAAGAGAAATCCAACAGGAAAGTTATTTTCTCTTTAGATTAATGTTGAAAAAGAAAACTTCGATGATATTTCTACCAATCCGGAGGAATCTTTTAAAAATTTGCATAACGGTATGAACATTGAAAATTCCTTAAAGTTTTATACGTATGTACATCTTTATACATTAATCTTTCTCTCTCAAAGATAAACGTTTCAACCGAAAATGCTGGTTGCAGCACAATTGCAGTGATGAGGTAATTTATTTTCCGGAGCGAAGCAAGGGAAACTAGAATTGATGATATACAAAATGCCAGTTCTTTGACGAATATTTTTCATGAATGAGCAAGATACAATGATTTGCCAAGTTATGAACTTGTTAGGGTTGAAAATATTGACATTTTTTATAATTATATTAACTTTTTATAATTATAATATGTATATTACATCAAAATTTTCTTATTATATATATATATATATATATATATATATATATATATATACTTACTGAATACTGAGTTATTTTCTGTAGAATTATTATGATTTATATTATTTACTTTTATATAATATTCTTCCAAATACTTATAAGGGAATTTATATATATAAAAATCCATAATATCAAACAAACTCAAGAAGTGTTATTAATAAAACAAGAAGATAGCCTCATAAGATTAAGAAGAAAATTTTTTTTAAAGAAACAAAAAGGAAGTCACTTAAAATCAGGAAGAAAATCTGTTTAAAAAAATAAAACAAAAAGAAAACCTAACAAAATCATTAAGAAAATCTTTTCGAAAAAAACAAAAAGAAAACTTAATAAAAGCAAGAAGAAACTCTTTTTTTAAAAAACAAAAAAAGATTACTTAGTACAAACCATAAGTTATCTTCTTGACATTTTCAATTAGGTTTTCCTTATTAAAACAACAAGAATTTCTTCTTGAGGAAAAACCATAGAGAAATCTTACTAATTTTTTTATATTTTATTAAGTATTTATTAGGTACTGTTTTCTCTGTATATATATATATATATATATATATATATATACATATATATATATCTATTTATATATATATATATATATATATATATATATATATGTATATATATATATATATATATATATATATATATATATATATCATCATACAACAGCAACCGACTAATTTGTTAAAGGAGATAGAAATTCAAAACATTTCAACTTTGGAAAAAGTGGATTAGAAGAAAGCAATAATATATAGAAATAGAAATTCTCAACATGTGTCATCGATAGTTAAGTCACATCGATGATAGTTTACAACCACCTTTTGTTACAATAACATCACCCATAGTAAAAGGATATTTAGATATCATAGGGACATTGATATCTCTCTAGCTGAAATGGAAATAGATCAACAAAGCAACTAAACGCAAGAATTCCAAAAAGGTATATATGTATATATATATATATATATATATATATATATACACATATATATATATATATATATATATATATATATATATATTTATGTATATATATATATATATATATATATATATTAATATATATATATATATATATATATATATATATATATATACATATATATATATATATATATATATATATATATATATATATATATGCACATTTTCCCTATGTTTGGATAATCATAATTGATATAATTCTACGAAAACTTGAAAACTTAATGTAATTTGTTAGTTGAACCGCTAGTTTTATTTTCGTTTTGTATATTTTTGGAATTTAATTTATTACCAAGTTCCTAAAAATAAATCTTCTATAAGTGATAGAGCTGCAATTGTATGTACACCTTATATACACCTTATATATATATATATATATATATTTTTTTTTTTTTTTTCTTTTTTAATTATTTATTTATATGTATATATATATATATATATATATATATATATATATATACATACATATATATATATACATATGTATATGTGAGTGTCTGTATGTATGTGTATATACGTTTGTATGCATGTTTGTATGTATGTATAGATATGAATGTGTATGCATGTATATGTATATATATATAGTAAATATATATATATATATATATATATATATATATATATGTACATATATATATATATATATATATATATATATATATATATACATATATATACATATATTAGTATATATATATATATATATATATATATATATATATATGCATCTCCAATAATAGCAGATATACTAATGGATGAATTATTAGATAAATCAATTCAAAAACTTAATAAAAAGCCTATAATAGTGACAAAATATGTAGATAATTTGTTTTGCATTATTTATACAACTTAGATAGATAATATGTTATCAGCATTAAATGGTTTTAATTTGAACATTAAGTTTACAGCTGATAAGGAAAAGCACTTAAAACTTCCTTATATAGATACCTTAGTTATTAGGAAAGGTAAAAAATTAATAATAGATTGGTTCCAGAACCTACAGCTTCGGGAAGGATGATTAATTAGTCTTCAAAACATAGCAGACACATTGCTATGAAGACAGCTAGAAATTTTATAGAAAGAGTTCTATATAAGTAATAAACAATTTCACTATAGCAATAAGAAGAAGGTTATACATAGATTAGAAAATAATAACTTTCCAAATCATATAATAAATAAATTAATATGATAATATAGAAACAGAAAATACTAATAACAATACAGAACAAAAAATATTTAAATCTCTAACATACATACCAGGATTATCAGAAAGGCTGACAAAATCTAAAATTTATGATACAAATATATATAGAACAGCTCATAGAACGTGTAATACATTAAACAGAATATTTAGTAAAAATAAAGATAAAATTTAAAAATGAGATAGATCAAATATATTATATAAAATACCTTGCAAGAGTAATGATATAGAGAATTGTTATAAGGTGTACATAGGTACTAGAATAGGATAGATATGGATATAAATTCACAAAAAACAGCTTTATCTTCCCATTGTTCTATATCATATAATTTTACAAAGGTTGAAAATGTTTTAATACTAAATACAGAATATAAGGTCGATTAATGTTAAATATGTTAGCAATAATAAACATTCCATCATCACAGAATAAATTTTATAACAGATACAGAAAAAGTAGAACAGAATTATAGACATTTAGTTAGTAAGAATTACTGATTTATATAATATAATTTTTAATATTAAATATTATTTGCTAGGGATAATTTATTCTATTATTCTTATTATATATTAACATATATACTAATTATAACAATTATTGGCTATGTGTTTATGAATGTATAAATTAATCTTTTCGGAGTTTTTTTTATTTAGAAATAAATAAATTTTTTTTTTAGGGAGTGAACTCCTTTATTGAAAGTACAATTAACACTGACTTAAAATTAAATAGAACTATATTTTATATTAAACTATACATCGCTGTTGCCCAACATCACCTGATATTATTCCTGGAATTGTGGAGCGGATGTTCCCACAACACGCTTAAATGTAGCAGACATAGATTCAGCAAAAATGTTTGCTTTGTTGCATTAGAACTTATTTTAGTTAATTTTTGTGTCGTTAACTCCTCCCCTCTTAAGAACAATTGCCCTCAATTTTTTTTTCTAAAAATATGGGATGTCATTCAGCCGCATGTTTGATGTCGATCTACTGCCCATGGGTTGAATATTAGTTAAAATTACTGGTGGAGGTGAGGGTAAGTAAGGTTCAGAAAGAGCTGTGCCAGGAAGCTTGGTTTCGTTTAGTGTGCTGAACACGTGGAATACTAGGAGGCCAATTACGGCAAATAAGAGGATGAAAAATATACTTGATATGCCACTTATGATTGACCCGTATTTTATCGTCTTTATTTCTTTCGTGTTGTTAAGATGTAGTTCATTTAGGCTTTCGATCGTTAGCAAATGTTCGAATTTCTCCTCTGTCGGGGTTGGTTGAAACATAGTGGGTTTAATTTTTATTTGTGGCGTTTCTAAGTTTCGGAAGATTCTGTTGCGTGTGGATATGGTGGAGTTGGTGAACTTAATCAGGAAAGTGCCAAAAAGGCTATGTTCGACGTCGTCGATTATTGCTGTATCGTTGTATTCGTTGAATAATAGTATACCAGGTGTAATTTCTTCAATTAGCGGTATGTGTTGACTGTTGCTATAGGTGCAGGAGGATGCTAGGCTTTTTATAATATTAGGTATACAGGTAGTATTACTTAAATCTAACAATTGATTATTATTACAAATTCTAACTGAATTATATTCCATACAATTATCTTTTAATCCATATATTTCATTTTTATTTTGAATTATTTCTTTAAATAACAATTTAACGATTTTACCGTTTCTTTTAATAGGACGAATTATAATATTATCATAGATTTCTTCATTTGTTAATGGTATTTTAATTACATACAGTATCATTGAACTGTTATACATAACTTTTACTCTGGCGTATTCCACCGCCTCTTCTGGTGATGCAAATGGCATCTTTTCTTTTCTTAATTTCTCTAATGCTAATTTCATTTCAAAATTATTTAAGATCATGGAATTCATTATTCCGCTTTTTGCCCATTGAATGGCATACTTTATATTTATTAATTCTTCTTTTATTAATCTAACTTTATTTTGCAAACTGATTGCTATTTCATTAATTAAGTAGTGATCTTTTCGTATTGTATTTGAAATTGTATTAATTATTTCTGTTATATTATTTATTCTTTGATTAATTGCTTGATTAATTACTATTTGTTTATTAGTGTTTTCATTTAGTTCATACATATTAAATTTCAGCATTTCGAAATCATCATGGTCTGGCGTACCAGCGATGTATTTCCATACTGTTCCAATTGTTTTAATTGACCCTTTTTTTCTTATATTAATTTTACTATTATTTTTATAATTATTGTTATCAAAAGGTATAATATTTTGGACTAATTCTAAGGTTAGGTTAACTTCATGATTAAGGAGAGGATAAAAAAGGCTAGATTTGGGAATGTTCTTGTCAATGTACGTTTTCGTCTGTCGAAGGATATCGTCGTATAGTGTCAAGTCTATTGTGTGAATTATATTAAAAGTTCCGTCTTGAATTTTACTTCGTCCGTTATTTATTGTTATCAAATGGGCTGTCGTATAGTCTATTATTTGAAATTCCGCGGCGCATGTTAAAATGAGGGATCTGAAAAAGTAAGGAAAAAGGAAGATCACGTTTTAATAAGGCTCTTGTGAACAGTCTTTCTAGACCTAGTTACAACTGTAGAATTCTTGATTAAAGCGACTATCTCTCTTCTAAATCTTGGTGTCAATTTATTGCCAATTCTTTTATTAATTTTTACATAAATAACTTCGTCTTCGGAGTAGGTTTTGGGTTGAGTTTTCTTACCATTGTGGAAGTTCTTCAGGTCAAATGCCTGCTTTTCCTGGAGCTTTTTTATCATTTCTCTACGAAAACCTGCAAGCTGCTCTGGGTCACTGGCTACTCTTCGCCCAAATAACACCTCAACGGGTTTCTTTTCTGTTGTTGAATGGACCGACAAATTGTACTCTTTGACTGATCTTTCCAAGAATTCTTCAAAAGTGTTATGAGCTCTTTCGACCTTGAGACAACGCATTATTTCTAAGAGTGTCGAATGAAAACGTTCCACCTGATCGTTTGAAGTACTGGTGTATGGCGGCGTACGGTAAATTTGAATGCCGAATTCATTTTCTATCATATGGCTCGTTGCGGCTGAGTTGAACGATTTTTCGTTATCCACAACTACAGTTTCGGGGATAACGAAGAAGAGGATATCTCTCAAAGGCTGTTTTATATCTTCAGCGGCTCGAGATTTTATTACTTTTGCCACTGCGAATTTTGAGAACTTATCGATTGCTGTTAAAACGTAATGATTGTCTGTAATTAAAATATCTAAGTGGACTATTTGTCCTGGAAATTGAGGAATAGGGGAGACCTGAATATGTGGTTTAGTTGGGTGGCGGTCGTACTTATTCTCTCTGCAAATGACATATTTTTTAATGATTCTGTTGATTTTCTGTCTCATGGAAGGGAAATAACATTTTTCCAAAATCTGAATTTTATTTTCGCGAGCATTTCTATGAGCTCGGTTATGCGTGCGCAGTATAATATTCTCCTGCTCTTGTTCATTTGTGATGTCTTCGACCTGCTGTTGTGTAAACCTTATTTTATAATTATTAAAATGAAAAGGATATATTTCTTGAATTTTTCCCATGATGCTTTCATCTGCTTTAATACAGTTAATCACAGAGGGATTTAGATAACGCTTAAGGAGTCCTATGAGAAAGTTAGTGTCGTAGGATGGCTTAGTGACTATATGTCTGTGATAGGTGGGGAAAACTATTTAAAATTGATAAGAAGATTCAGACTGAGAAGTCTTCAAAAGAATTTGATTCTTGAATACACTGATTGGTACCTCAACTGAATATATTAAGTTATGAGAAGAGCTCTCATCACTATGCACACTAGATGTTAAAGTATTTATTTGTGTATATGAAACTCTTGATAGGGCGTCAGCAACCACATTTGCTTTTCCTGGCTTATAATGCAATTCATAATTATATTCCTCTAATATCGCTTTCCAGCGTTTCATTTTGGCGTTATAATTTTTGTTACTTAGGGCGTAGGTAAGGGGTTGATGATCGGTATAAATTTTTACTTTTGCCGTACCGTATAAAAAATTTCTTAATGAGTTTAGAGCCCATATAATTGCCAGCATTTCTTTTTCATTAGCGGCGTATGATTCTTCGGTTTTACTCAAAGTCCGAGATATAAACATTATTGGGCGGTCATCTTGAGCAAGTACAGGTCCCATAGCGAAATTCGATGCATCTGTTGTCAAAACAAAATCTTTATCGTAATTTGGGTATGCCAACATAATATCTTCTGAGACGAGAGTCGACTTTATTTTGTTGAATGCCATAATAGCTTCAGAATCTAAGTTTATTTTGGTTCTAGCAGATTGATTTTTGGACACGCGTCCCTCCTTCCCTCTTAAAAGGGATGTCAGCGGGTTTGCCAATTTTGCGTAGTCTCGAACAAATCGGCGATAATACCCTGACAGACCCAGGAATGATCTCAATTCTTTTAACTTTGTTGGTGGAGGAATTCTTGATATTGCCTCCTTTTTGGCCGGATTAGTTTTTATTCCTTCTGCTGAAATTATGAAACCAAGAAACTCTACGGATTTCTTAAAAAAGTGACACTTATCAAGTTGGATTTTCATGTTAGCCTCCTCAAGTGTTCTGAAGAGTTTCTCTAAGTGCTTAAGGTGATCAGATTCGGTAGGGCTAAATACAATAATATCGTCAATGTAGACAGAACAGAACGCACCTATGAAGTTACGTAAAATGTCATCCAGAGCTTTCTGGAAAATTGAAGGGGCATTTTTCAAGCCAAATGCCAGTCTAGTATACTCATATTTTCCATTGTTGATGGAAAAAGCTTTTCTATGTCAGATTCTTTTAGCGGGATCTGATGAAAACCGCTCTTTAAGTCTAAGACAGAAAAAAATTTATTATTTCCCAATTGTGCAAGGACCTCTGTAATATCCGTAATTGGGTATCGGTCCGCTATAGTAATTGCGTTAAGCTTCCTGTAGTCGGTCACTACTCTGTACTGTTTATTACCTGTAGAATCGGGTTTTTTTTGGCACAATCCAAACTGGTGAATTGTACGGCGACCAAGATGGTCTAATGATACCATCCCGACGCATTTCTTGAATTTGATTTTCTACCTCTGCTTTTAATGACATGGAATATGGGTAATAGCGTGTGTAGACCGGTGTATCATATCTTGTGCGAATCTCGCCAACTACCTTAGTAGTATACTTTAATTTCCTGTTTGGTTCAGCGAACAGGTTAGGCATTTTTGTCACTAAATCATTAATGCCTTTTTTCTGTTGACTTGTCATATGTTCGTCCCGTATTTTTATTGCGTTTACCGAATTAGATTTCTTCTGAAAAATTGTAATTTTCATTCCACCTTCAATTGTCATGTAATCCTCCCTAGTATGTATTATCGCTCCTAATCTTTTAAGACTATCATTCCCCAGAATTCCATGAAAGGATTTTAATGTGGGAAGTATATAAAATTTGAATTTTGAATCATGAATGTTAAAAAGGTTAATGAATGTATGTTGCTTAATCTCAACATCTCCTGCCACTGATCGCGCAAAGAAAGATTCTTTATTTTGGAATGTTTTTTTTGGAAGAGAAGGTTGGATATAATTTTTTGTCGAACCGGTGTCTATTAAAGTGTTTAAAATTTGTCCACTCCTCGTTTTGAACTTTACGTATGGTAACGAAGAGTCCGTTAGTCTAAGAAATTTAAATCGCTAAAGTCCAATGGTTGTTTTTCAAGAGGGGTTTCCTCTTCGGGAACATTTTGATAATATTGTTGAGCTTCTTCGAACTCAGGATCTTTTGGCAAACAATCGTGGTAATTGCTTTCATCCGGCGCATAATTTGCGTCCATGTGGTAATTTCTCTGAATTTTAGTTCTTTGTGCCTGGAAGGATGAAGGCACTGGCCTTTTACCGAAAAGGTCATTAGGTTTTGGCCTATTCATATAGTTAATTCTGTTAGAGCGCATGCTTGAGTCAACATCCATTGGCTCAGGTCTTACTTCGGGTTTTGGTCCTAATGGTCGTGGTGGAGCCAATCGCATTTGCTGCATGTAGTTACCCATTGGGTTATAAGAAGTTCTATTTGGATTTATTGGGCAACTATTTCGATGGTAAGTGTTCATTGATGGCCGTGGTATATAAGCTAATTGTGGATAAAAGTTTGGCTGTTGGAAACTTTTTCTTGGTACCTGCGGTGGAGATCTTGAAATTTTCTGAGAGAAATTTTGGGTGTTATGCGCATAGCTCGTTCGGAAATTCTGGTTCTCGAGCTTTAAGCACAAGTGGAGAGCTTGCGGCAAATCCACTGGTTCCTTCATACCTAATAGACGTGACAAATCGCCTTTAGGGCTTCAACAAAGGTATCGAGGGCCTTATCACGGTAGCTTTGGGTGAACAGTTGTAGAGGTTCTTCAGTCAAATCCATACATCCAATTTTATTTAAAATCAATGATAAATGTGAGTAGACTTGCTGATAAAATTCCTGCACGGATTGGTTTCCTTGTACCAATGATGTCATTTGGTACTCTAATGTGCGTATGTCCCGTTTATCTGCATAATGCAGCATGAGACATTTTGAAATGGCCTTCCAGTTTAAAGGCGTATTATAAGATTCAAGGGCTACATCGGCGTTGCCAACAATTTTATTTCTAATCAGGCTTAGAATTCCGTAGTATATTGGAGTGCCGGCTATCGGCTGGTAGATCTGAAAAATACGATCTACGCTCTTTTTCCAGGAGCTAAATTCTCCTGGGTTTCCTGAAAATTCGCGCAAGCAGCGAACAACATCAGGAATTCTATCTAATTCTGACATATTGTTAGCGTGAGATGGATCAATTATCTGAGTAATTAGAAAAATTCTGATTCAGATTCGCGTTAGCCTGAATCAGTCCTTGGAATTGGGATTCCAGGATTTGTTGGACTACTCCTGAAATCATTTCGGCAAATTGTGGTGAAGGTCTTTGTCCAGATTGTTCGTTAGTCGGTGGTTGTGTCGAATTGCCGGGGACAAGGCGGGGGGTTGTATAAGGTTACTAGGATTTGACAAGGTTACTAGGATTTGACAGGTTTCTCCTTAAACTTAAAGCTAATCAGATATTATAAACGCTATATAATGAAACTGGAGGGTCCCGTAGGAATCGCAGCTTCAGCTAAGATATTACTTAAAATTAAATTAAAAGAAAAAATTACCTTCCTTTATTTAATTTATGATCTCTTTTTTCTTTTTTGATCAATTTTGATAAAATAATAACTTACAAATAATATAAAATACGTATCATTGTTGTTGGTGGAATATCCTGCTGAATATAGATGACTGCTGAATATCCTTGTGATGATGTTGCGGACCCTTGCTTATTCTTCATACAGCTAGTGGTATTCTATTATTTTTTATTTTTTTGTAAGGTTCATGAAAACTTTTCTCTTTAATGTTATTTCAACTTTTAATTTAATTATATTACTATTTTTTATTTTTTAGTACGGTTCATAAAAACTTTTCTTTTTATTCTTTTTATTATTATTTTTGCTTTTAGTTTAGTTATATTCTTTTATGTTATTTGTATAAACTGTTAATTTCGATTTTATTTCGTTACACTCATTATTTTACTGTTAGTTTCGATTTTTATTCGCTACACTTATTAATTTATTGTTAATTTCGATTTTATTTCGTAAAATTTATTTTAGTGTTAGTTTCGATTTTATTTCGTTACATTTATTACTTTATTTCGATTTTTGTTCACTTAAATTCTTCTTGTAATTTAATTTGTATTTAATTGATTTAATTTATTTATTTTGGCTTTCACTTACTAGATTGTGCTTGATAGGCTGCGACATACGTACGCCCCTTTTTGTTTCCTCCTAAGGAGCCTTGTCAAGACTTACCAAAGGATTTTTTTACCCCAACTTCGGTTCGTAGATTCACTTTAAAACGATCCCGTTGGGTCCCTGCTCGGGCGCCAATTAATCTTTTCGGATTTTTTTTATTTAAAAAAAAAATAAAATTTTTTTTAGGGAGTGAACTCCTTTATTGAAAGTACAATTAACACTGACTTAAAATTAAATAGAACTATATTTTATATTACATTATAATTCGCTGTTGACCAACATCACCTGTACATGTATACATGTATATATGTGTATGTAATTATATATATACATGTTTGTATGAATGTATATGTGTGTGTATGGATGTGCATGTATATGCATATGTGTATGTATATATATATATATATATATATATATATATATATACTAGCGAAACCCCTGCACACTTCGTAGTGCGAAAAAGAAATTTAAAAAAAGTTAATTCGAATTCATTTAAATCAGTGATAAACTGGTTTTATTGTTATGCTCTGTGATAAACAACATTTGTTGTTTCTCCATTTTCGGTGTAAATATACAGAACCGATGGTTTGCCAACGAGCGAACACGCTACATAGAACTGTCCATGTGAGAAGACTGGATGCACTAAATTCACTCCACAAATTTCTAAAGATTGGCCTTGCGTCTAATTAATGGTAATCTGAAACGCAAAGCGAAAAGGAAATTGAAGTTGTTAAATTCAAATGGTATATCAGACGGAATCGTTGGGATACTTGGAATGAATACATCTTCGCCTTTTAATTTTCCAGTTAAAATAGTAGCTTCAGTTATATAAGCCATCAACCTTGTAATAGCAAGTCTCGTACCATTACACAAACAGGGTCGATTGATATTACGAAGCATAATAATAGTGGCTTCAACTTTCTACTGGAGATTTTGCGGAGGCAATCCTGGTAAGTCCAACGAATTCAAAAATTCTGTTGGATAATTCACAACATCTCATCTCCTTCATTGGTAACAGTATCGACAGACTTGTACAACACCACTGCGCTAGGAATCTTTGATTGTATAGCCATGTTTAATTCAGTAACATCTTTGTTCTTTGCCGCTAAAATTGTTCTGGCACTCAACCATGCATGGCATGTATATCGCTGTGCTATGTTAGTGAAAACACTTTCAATTAATTACTCTTTTGACTGTACGAAACGGCAAAAATCATTTGGGAATGTTATCAATCCAGTGCCATCAATTGCATCATTCTTAATTTTCAGCAATTGCTTAGAGAACTTTAAGCAAGCGTTTATTACATCGGCAGATGTCGATCTGAGAATGAACCGCAATGGTTGCCTAAAATCGCCTAACAATAAAATCAACGCACCACCAAACAACTCTGAGTTATCTCGGAATCTTTCATTGTTTTTTCGAAAGCCACAACAGATTTCTTATTAGCGTACTCATGCATACGACGTGGGCTGTGCATGGACCGTATATCATATTTTGCACAACAACATGATATTATTCAGAATCACTTATTTGATATGGAATTTCAGAACATATAACATTGTCAACTTCATGTGATGTGATTTTATTCACCAAACATATTGAAATGTGAGCGTGTGGCAAACCACGCTTTTGCCATTCCACAGAATACATCCAGCACTTCACTTGACCAAACTTTTTAGATATCACGCTAAGACCCATAAGCGCTTTAAATTTCTGCTTAAAAACACGGGAAGTGATATCATGGCGGTCGGTAGGACTTTGGCCACCGAATATATTATCTGTAATGTCACTCCATTGCGGATTACACGTAAATGTTATAAATAAATCTGGTCGACCGTAATGACGCACATAAGTCATTGAATCCTGCGCGCACTCATGCATATGACGTGGGCTGTGCATAATGTATTTAACTATTTAAGTGTTTAGTGATTTATTTGTAAGTAATTTATTTCATAGATCCCCGAAGTTGTGATTTAGAATAACTAAGTTTATAAATGAAATTAATGGTTTGACTAAAATTCATTTGTAATGAATTTCAAAACGAATTATATTTCAGTTTTTTAAAATATTAACTCAAATATTTTGAAATGATTGCAGTGTTCACAAAAATGGCTATAACTCATATAAATTTGAAAACAAAATCGGTTTACGCATTCCGGAGAACATCAATTACTAACACAATGCAACTTACTTATATATATATATATATATATATATATATATATGTATATATACATATGCATATATATATATATATATATATATATATATACATATTTATATATATATATATATATATATATATATATATATATATATATGTATATATATATATATATATATATATATATATATGTATATATATATATATATATATATATATATATATAATGTAACATGATACATATATGTATATATATATATATATATATATATATATATATGTATATATACATATGCATATATATATATATATATATATATATATATATATATACATATTTATATATATATATATATATATATATATATATATGTATATATATATATATATATATATATATATATAATGTAACATGATACATATATGTATATATACACATATATATATATATATATATATATATATATATAATGTAACATGATACATAACGTCCAGAAGTAATAGCTAGTTTTTCTGGTCCTGTAAGCCTACATTTACTAACTATTGAAATTTACTTATCCATACTTAGCTGCTGGCCTAGTATATACCTAGATGTCCACAACTGTATATTATTACTGGCAATATAATACATACATATATATAATATTCATATTTTGCCATCTTTGCCTAGATCTCACTGATTGGTGGTCTTTAATCAAATGGATATGAAATGCTACTAGTTTCTGCAAAAAATCAGATAGGGGTAGTTATAATTAGAAGATCATTAAGGAAAACTATAAAGAGAGTAAGGGAAAGAAACAATCCCTACGATAGCCCTGAGATATCAGCTATAACAACTCGTATGGATCTTTGAGAAAACTCGATATGAACCGAGAGAAGATGTCACCGACACTAAATGCAACAATGACACACTCTATCGAACGTCCAAGAAACATCCAGAGCTACCAATTTGTTTTCGCTAAAACGATGTACAGAGCTACACCATTTCTCCAGAAGGGGGCTAAAAGTTCTCCCGTATGATACTCTCTATCTATAGACACAAGATTACACTAGCAACTTTCCAGCAAATTCGAAATTCAACAGCGTGGTACACTGTACTGAAAAGTTTGACTAACTGACGCGCTAGCGTTGAAGAGCACTGCTCAAAGACAAGTGCAGGGATTCCATCCTGCCCAAGGGACTTTTCTATGCACATGTTTGTGCAATAGCGCGAGCAGTGGTTGAGGAATATCAGGCAAATGGGAATTATAAATCAGCCAATATATTAGCTTTATTAACTGCGCTGTAAATATTTCGTCATATCATAAAAGCTACTGAATTGAAGAACTAGCGTTATCCTTAACACTCTTATTGAAAGATCAAGAACTCCTTACCACTTTGGCATATGGAGATCTTGCCTTTTGGGTAGTAAATCAGTTTCAGCATTTTTATTATTACACCATATTTTGAATGCTTCCTCTCTGGATAGTACTGCATTTTATATACTTAATTAAACCATGATTTCTGCTTAGGTTTAACTGTAAATTTTTTTTTTCAAAGAGTAAAAGCTTTTATTCACAGCAAAATTGTATTTTCGACCACAATATTGTTCAGAAAATATAGTTTTCAATTATAATTTGGGAAAAATTCGTTGAGCTTAGCCTGGCGACCCTTTTCCTTCATATATATGGTGTGCTTCGTAGTTGAACACAAAGCATTTGAAAATTTAGAGAACGATGAGCCAGGTTACCGGAAGATGTATTTACCATAATTTTATACTTTTCAGGTTGTGAAGATAAAAAAAATTCAAGCGTATTTTGTTGGTGCCCATGAACACATTGGTATTCTGAGGATGTATGGTTCGAATGGCCAGTGAAATCACCAGAAACAACGTATCTTATAGAAATCAATTTTGAATCTATCCGCCATTCCAAGTGGGCTGGCTATTTGCTACCCAGTGTTATATCTTCATTAGTAAATTATCTTTGGCAATATAGAAACGAGTTCATAAAAGTAGTGGTCCATATTTTTTTTCACTTATTTGCTCGAAGTGCCCAAACTGTTGAATGGTGTCATCACTGATGAAATAAATATATAATTAAAAGAACATATAACATTAAACAAATGACTTAAGGGAACAGTTAGCTCTCAAATCTTCATTTCTATCACACCATTCTGCTGGAATAGTGCTGCTGTATGTTACTTGTTCAATGGGTCACTGTTTCATAGAAGAAGCAATACTTTGATATTATATAAGGTCAATATAAATTTTTAATTAGATTATTAGAAACAAACAAAAACATTTTATAGTTTTCGGTATATCTTAAAATAAAACAGTAGTCTGATGGAGTTTCTCAAATGATAAAATTTGGAAGAAACATTGAAAATGTAAGTCACTCTAATAAGAATACTGCCATTTCAAAAAAACGATGTGCCACTTTAATGATGCCAAAATATTGTACTGTAATGTTAAAAGTGGGACATCCTAATAAAAATTTGTTGCTCATATAGTAAAAATCACAATGAAAATATGGGATACCCCAACGACACCAATATATTGTAATGTCATGGGTCAAAAATGAGTTGGCAGATTTTAATACACAAACAAACACATTTTAAATTTGAGCCACCCTAAAGAAAATATTTTTCCCCTAGTGATACGATATTATTGTTTTGTTAACCTTACAGTTAAAATTATGACCATCCTAATAAAAATACGTAAGCTACCTCGATGAAAATACGGTGTAGAAGAAGTGGGTCGAAAATGAGGCAGATTTGAATGGAGTTAGGTAAGTTAAATAAAACAGCATAAAAATTCGTGCACTGTTTGTTTGTTATGATGCTGATTGCTTGTTTAAGTCTTTTATGTCTATTTTATTGTTCTGATATATATATGTAACTCTATTTGTAATATTTTTATATTGTGGTGCTTAAAGATTTTATGTGTTGTCTTCTATATTTGTGTGAAAATTTCCTTTTTATTGAAATGTGTAACTATGTATGTTTGTATGTTATTACACTTAGTGAATAGTTCTCAAATGGATTTTATATTATTCGACAACAGGAAGCAGTTCACCAGCAAAGACTTTGCCGACATGGTGAATACTTTTGGATTAAGCACTTTAGAACGGCGACTCATTCACCCCAGGCAAATGCCTCGGATGGGGCGATTCGGTCAATTCTGGCCGCTGTTTGCATTACGAATATTTTTCAGAAATTAAGTGTTATTAAGGTTTTCACAACAAAGTTCCATTTCGCTTACGCCACACTTTAACTTATTTGGGGTATATATGATGACTCACGTTGTGGTTATAGACAGAAATTAATATTCTTCCGAGAGCTACGCGGAGGGCTATTTGGAAGTAGAAGGTAAAGGAAAATATTACCAACAAATCGGTAATAGTTTGAATGAGTTGGAGGATTCGCAGGGGAAGACGTTGGGGTATTTCACGCTAAGGAGTCGTTTTGGGAGAATAAAGCTTCCGGTTTTGAAGTATTGTAATCTCTGTTGGATGGCTTCCGCAGATTTGTAAAAGTTTCCAAAGTTGTTGCTTTGTGATTACTCAAAAATCTTCTCAAGCACGAGAGGTTTCCTCGGGAAGCATAGAAGTACAAATATGCATAAGAAAAGGGACATTGTTCGCTAATCGATGAACCATCACTGACTGTACTTTTAAGTAATCGTAAAAATTTTTGAGTTTCTGCAGGTGGAGATTGAATGTCATAAATCTTCTTAATTTGATTATTTATTAAAATTCTTTTATTCTAAAAGCTAAGTAAAAAAAAAAAAAAAAATATATATATATATATATATATATATATATATAGTCCTTAATGAGCTGGAGTTACGGAGTGCTCATTTCCAACAACTGCAATGAACATGTCCCTAAACACTTGTTATATATCGAACCCGCCCACAAACTGTTGGATTTCAACAGCATTTAGCTCAAGAGATGCCTGATGCATAACAACTTTATTTGTATCGGGGTCAATAGCCTTAAGCCTATCAAATACCGTCGCCTTCAGCATTTGGTATTGTTCACTAACATTTTCGTATTTGGGGAAACTTCGCCATTTTGATCAGGCTCTTATTTAACCTGTTCTATAATATACTGGTCATAACTTTCCGCCAATTTCGCGGAAAGTTGTGATATTTGAGTAACTGCAAATACAAGCGACTCTTACAAGCAAATTTATATGCATGTGAAGCGCGATCACTCACAATGCCTATTTCTGGTATACATACAAAATTGTAAGACCGAGGAATTCGTGTATCAAAATTGAATGACATCAAAGACGTGTTTTAAATTACATAGGCGAAACAAAACATTAAACATTGCTAAGGTATGGAAATAAATCTGATTACTTTATAAAGAAGTATTTTGAAAATATCAGTGATACCATTAACCAAATAAATCAAATATTCGCAGAAGAAGTATGAAAAAAAGGACTGCTGCAGAAATGGCATCAATAGAAGAAGAAACAAATATAAAAGAAATATCTTTAACAAAAAATTCGCAGAACCACAATATAATGATAGAGCTTTCTATTATGGTAAGTTGGGTCAAAGAATTTCGCGAGGAACTGAACTCTTTTCCTAGAAAGCTTACGAATAAAGCAAGGACAATTAGAAAAAGATATCATCATGTACTACAGAGGTTTGAGAAGTCTCCTGAGTCAATAAATCGATAGAAACTGAAGAATGAGAACACACATATAATAATTAATAACCAATATGAAGAAGCTGAAGATGCAATTAATTATTACATATACAAAACATGCCGAATTTTGCAGTTCAGAGCATCTTACAAAAATAATAGTTCCATAATTTGATGAAAGCATAAACGAGGGGGCATCATTGTACGATTAGTTTAAACGCTTAATTCATAATTGCAACCAGTTTTCCGATGTAGAAAAAATGTGGAGGCTCTTTCCATCACTTAAAGGTGAAGCAAAAGTTTAGCTAAATACTTAAAAATAACTTCAGCACGAAGCAGGTTACTATTTACCCATCATGTCGAAATATTGTTAGACCAACCAATTGTAACCAGTGAATCATCCAGTCTAAGACAATATTTAGACACAAGAAATAGTTGTATCTACGTCCTAAAAGGGATGAATTTAAACATAAAAGACGCTAAATCGTTTATAGCACGCGTCATTATTCAGAGCCTGCAAGATGTAATTGAATATTTAGAACATACAAATCCAAGCAGTAGAAGTAGTTTCGGAAGGACAAATTTAAAAAGATGTAAAAGACCAATTGTAGTGAGCTAAACAACCACGCCATTTCACACAATGCAGAAATCATGTGGTTTAGCGCACGCTAAACAATCATTATACACCAGAATGCAGAACATTTTTCAGTCTTTCAACATGTGAGCGGAGAAAACTAGCCTATGAGTATAAATGGTGTTTGCATTGAAAATAAAAGCGATAAATGATGCACTAGTATATCAAAAGGCTGCTATTGTGCAAAGGCAACAACGAAAATCAAGATACAGGCAGCAAAATGACATTTGGTATTAAGAGCACTAATTGATCAAGGCTTACAAATTACAAAATTGTCAGAAGAGGCATATCAACATTTACGTCTACCAAAAAAAAATGTAGAACAAAAATCCATGGTCTCGCAGGTGCATTAGTTGCAGTGCAAAAGTCTAAAACAAAATTAGCTTTTAGACAACGATTTTTAAGCAACAACTCGATGGAAGCAGAAGCCATACTATTGGCTCAAGTAACAGGCGCTCAGCCCTGTCGTTCGTTTGAAATAACATTAAAGAATTATTTCCTTTAATGAGTCTGATCAGATAGATGTGATAATTGGAGGGGATATTATTCCACACATCATGAAAGTAGGTGTCTATAAAAATCAGCTATCACAAATCTAGAGCGATTTTGGAAAATTTAACAAACACCATTACTCTCTAAAAATTTCGTGGAAGATGAACTATGTCAAAAGCTTTTCAAAAAACCAACCAAAATTAATGAAGGCAATTGAATTGTGGTCAATCTACCTTTTGAAAACGATGAAAATTAAATTTATGAATCGAAAAATTAAGCAATAGCCAGACTTTTTTTAAGTTAGGACCGGTACTCAGTGGATGACCCCTACTCATGCGTACATTGTGCTGGAAGTAGGAAATTTGGTAGTGGGAAGGAGGATAAAGGGGCTTATGTATATTAACATTCGATTTAAATTTTTCCGTGATATATACGGCAGGAAAGACCTCCGCAGGGAGTTTTTTTTTCACATACGGGCAAATAATGAACTTTCCCTCTAATGCGTGGTACTGTTCACTGAAAAATCCACTACATATGGGTGTTGACTGTAGAAAAGTGCACGTTTCGAGAAAGATATCCCTGACTTCATTAAAATAAAATCCATTATAGTAACGATAAAACAGTGAAACACACCCCTCATTACGTCGATGCTCAAGTGAGTCAATAGAGTTGGCTACTCTACCGTCTCTATGAGTTTCTTCGCCCTCTACTGTATGCGGTCGAGTAACGTTAAAATATACTTTGAAGCACCGACCCATACATGAGAGTTGTATTCCATTTTTGGTCGGGTAAGTGGCAAGGAGATCAGAGGCGGTGAAGTATGTCTTACATCGGCTTAGGAAGCCGATGCTCCTGAATGCTTCTTTTGAAATATGCAAAATTTGATCCCCCATCAAACATCACATTGGATTTTCATGCCAAGAACATCAAAAGCTTCTGATTCAATATCTATACTACCCATGTTTACAGATGAAGAAGCGTGGCCGGGCTTGCGTCGGTGTGTAAGCAAGCAGCATTGTGTCTTGCGACCATTGAAATATACTCTGCTTTTGCGACCACATACGGCAATTTTATTTAGGTTACCATTGAACGCAGCATACATATTATACCTCATCCCCCCATTCTCTGACGTTGTCGGCCTATAATTGAAAGTATACGAATGGCAAAGGCTGCTATCATCTGCAAAAGAGTAGATAGGAGTCAAGGTCTGACAGAAGTTCATTTAGAAATATAAGAAATAGTATAGTAGAAATAACAGAGCTTTCCAGTACCCTAGAGTTGTTTTATACTCATTTACTGAAATCCCGTCTACAACAACTTTTATAGAACGATTTCTGAGAAAGCTCAAAACAAATCGATAGAAGACATCACCGACACCAAAAACCTTAAGTTTCGACACAAGTTCTCCGTGCTACACTCTGTCGCATGCTCTACAGCAGTCGTTCCCACGAGTTATTTTTTCGCGGCCCGCTTAAGATACTTCCAAAAAGCCGCGGCCCAACCAAATTGTTCTGCCAAATATAAATATATGCATACCTACATACCCAGAAAAATTCTTATTAATTCTTAAGAAAACTTTAGGCGATTATTAGGTCTGGTAAAAACTTCTTGTTAAGTAAAAAATAAACAGTCTTAAAAAAAAGAAGCATTAAAAACAAAACTAAAATAAATAAAAAAGTTTTTGTCCTTGAATCGTGGGTGTTTTGTAAAGAGATATCTTTCCATTTTCGATGGCTTCATGCATTTATTGTAAGAGATCTTAAAACTAATAACACACTGTGGTAACATCTCATTATTGTTGCTTAAATACACAAATCTAATCCATCATATTGTTTTGTTTTACAGAACATTTTAAGAAAATAAGGTCGAATAAGTTTATAAAATACATTTTAAAAACGTTATTTTAAACTTACAAATAAAGAAAAGCAACTGAAAGCAACACAGCTGATACTGTCAAATTAAAAACACACACCAGTATCAATATACGATTATAGCGGTATAAAAACAGTTGCACCACTTGCACGAAAAGTGAATTTATACAAAGCAAAGATGTTACAAAGGAAAGTTTTCTCTGTATGTATAACTTAAAACTGTTTTTAATCGAATTGTAATATAAATTTCACATTCAATATAATATGTCAAACAGAAACACCAAAAAACAGAAATACCATTGAAAACTAAAAGAATAAAAAGTAGGAGCAATTTGCTCGAGTTCTTCGCGGCCGCCCTGGAATGTCCGTACAGGCCGCTAGGGAAGCCATATTGGCTGTCGTTCAGTAAGCTGTTAGACTCTAGATATTTCATTAGGTGGTAATTCACCATGTTTCCCACCTTGAAAAGTGCAGAACAAAGCTCGATTGCGTAACCAGCACGAGGAAAATTCGCATGTATGGTAAATGTTCCTGAAAAGGGTTTCCAAAGGATGAGCTCCCTTAAGACCAGTGCTGGAATTCCATTCAGGCCAAAACCGAAAGCGTATCTTTAGCACAGTTGTGAATACATTTTCAAGAAGCGGCAGTGGTTGATCGCTTTCCGGTGGTTGACGGCCATCTTTTGACGAATGACCAGAAACTCTTATTTTCCCGAAAGGCAGAAATAATTTTAGAATAAAGACACTACCCGTACAGGGATTTTTCGCATCTTAGTGCCTTGGCACATGAAGATCTCGCCCTTTTGTGCAGCAAATCAGTATCAGGGTTTTTGTTAGAACGCCAGATACTGAATGCAGCCACTCTGGATCTGACAGAGAAGAAATAGTGCAATGATCCTAATTTCCTATAAATGCGCTGACACCCATTATACAAGGTCTGATCAAAAAATAACCGTTATTTTCAAATTTTGTGAGTTACGTATGTTCGATTATATAATGTTTTCCTGTTATATTGATACACTTGTCTGTTATATATATATATATATATATATATATATATATATATATATATATATGTATATATATAACCGGTTCAAGGTCGCCCGAGCACGTCAACAACAGATGAAAACATTGAAGCAGTGAAGAAAATGATTTTGTATAATCGTCGAATCAATATCAGAGAGGTTTGTGATGATGTTTTACGGATGTTTCAGGTATGAAACGTGCGGCAGCGAAGATTGTTTAAAAATTGCTAAATTTTAAGCAAAAACAACTTCGCATGGACATCGATAAGGAGCTATTCAAAAAAGTCATAACTGGTGACTAATCATGGCCTATGATATTGAAACCGAAGCCCAATCATCCCAGTGGAAACGTCCAGAAGAGCTAAGACCGAAAAAAGAACGTCAAGTTCGGTTATATGTGTGATGCTTGTGCGTGACTATTTGCCAAAAACTATCCCGTTATCATGCCTCAACCACCGCACTCACCGGACTTGGCCACCGCTTACTTTTTCCTCTTCCCAGAACTAAAACTGAGATAAAAGAAAAATCGAAACAGGGCCTATTAGCGTTCGAGGATTGGAAAATACGCTGGTATAAGTGTATTAGATCTGTGGGAGATAACTTTGAAGGAAACAAGAAAGTTATTGATGAATAAATAAATACTTTTTGAAAAAATTTTTAAATAACGGTTATTTTTTGTCTGGATGTTGAAGGGTATTATGTTAGTGCCCATCAATACACGATATATCTGTTGGCTCATTCACTAGCTGCGCGAGGTGGTTATACGCTGCAAATAGCTCAGCATAATGGCCTTCTACGGTTGTGTGGCTTGAATGGCGAAGCCAAGATGATTTATGAACATTAAAATCTTCAGCAAGAACGATTTCATATTCGGATAATTTTCTAAGATTTTCGACATGGAGTTGGAAAGGTCGTCGAAGTTGGATATAGTTTTTTCCCTTTCCGCGTTTGGACTTCTGTAAAGAAACCCAAAATACAAAAGATGTGCCCTGATTTTTTAATTTAACCCAAATGCAGCTAAATTCTGTATGACGCACGTCTAATGGTTGCTGGTACACAACTTCATTGCGTGTATAGATTTCAAGGCCAATGTGAAGATAAAATTGGGACAGCAGGTGATATCCAGGTACGTGAAAATCCTGTGGGTCAGCATTTTCAGATACCTGAGTCTTACATAAGGTGAAAACATCCGGAAGATGGAGGCAAACGTGCGCACACATAGAGAAAAAATTTGCCGCAGTCCGAGTTACATATTATAATAAACGCCGATTGATTCTTTAAAAAAAAGGTAAGCGTTTATTAAAGTGAATCATAGGACTGATTTTTTAATATACTTAAAATGTAATATAAGCTAAGAAATGTAATTATTTTATGCTTACGTTGCAATCTGGCAAAATATGAGAATAAAAATTAAAGGTAAGCAACATAAGTATTTTATGCTTACGTTGCTGTCTGGCAAAATGTGTAAATAAAACTTTAAGCTTTCGCTACACTTTGCCAGCCATTATAATTATTTTGGAGATTGGTACGTAACCCCTCCTGGGTTTCATTTGTTTAACCCTTATGTGATTGGAAACAAAAACTACTTGTTTTGTACGACAAGGTACCCGGGTACCTTCACACAAATCTTATGAAAAGTAAACGATTTTGCAACAAAATTTTAAATGTTACAAAAGTTTAAATACACCTGTGTATTTTTAGGGATGTCTACATAAGGAAGTAATGTAATATATCAGCGGAATATAAATTGAGCTACGTTATCCCCTCTACAAGCAAAATATATAAGCATTGGCCGAATATTTCTTTTTCATTTTACTTTTGTATCTGCATAGGGAAGTTTGTTTTGCAGAAAAATTTTTATTATTGTTGTTAAAGTTAAAGATTTTGAAAGTTGAATAGGTAATAAAATGAACTCAAATACAAGGATATGTAATAAAATATTTACCTCTACACAAATAAACAATTTGTTGTGTGAGAGTGAATCGAGTGACAAAGATTTTATTTGTTCAAATGAGAAGGAGGATTCAGTTGCTGAACCCACAAAGATGAGATGAGGAGTTCTGCGACTCAGATGAAACCAACGGTAGTGATGAAGTGGAAAGTGGAAACGAATTTTTGGGCAAGGATGGTTCGTGTTGGTTACAGGAGCCATTTCCTTCCCAAAACAAATACTCGAAAATATTTTATCAACTGAAATGTGTGACATTATATTAAGAGAAACAAATTGAAAAATTAGAAAAATTGCTGTAAACTGCAATGCACATATCTGCAGAAAATGCGTAACCGCTAAAAACAATATATTTAAACCTTTCGCTTAGGGCCAACTAAATGCATTCTTTGGTCTTTTGATACATGCTGGTGCTCATAAGTCAAATAGAGAACATATTTCAAAGTTATAGAAACCTATTAATTTGCCATTGTTTCGGGCAGCAATGTCCTTATCCAGGTTTAAGTTGTTGTTCCGATGCACACGTTTTGCTAACGATGAAACTTGTTTATCGCGTGCCAAATTCGATAAAGCTGCAGCATTTCGAAATATATCTGGATAATGATAAATGCTCATTTACGCCAAATTTAGAAACCCGGTGAGTGTATAACTGTAGACGAGCAGTTATATGGATCTCGTGGACGTACTCGCTTTACACAATATATACCGGCTAGGCCTGAAAAGTATGGGATAAAAATATTTTGGGCTTGTGTTGCTTCCAATTCCTTCCCCTTGCATAGCCAATTGTATAATGGTAAACAAGCAGAAAGTATGCGCCAGACAAATGTGGGAGACAAGACTATCTTAGACCTTGTTAGTCCATATAAGAACTCAGGAAGGAATGCCACAACCGATAATTTTATTACATTTCTTGATCTGGCAAAAGCATTAAGTTCATGGAACCTCATACTCGTTGGAACAGTGAAAAAAATAGATGTTTCATACCAGCTAATATGCAGCCATATAAAGACAGGTAGTTTATTATTATTATTTGACAAAACTTTTTTACTTATTCACCTTCATAATTCTATTTTAGACAATTGTTTTCTACACATATTGTATTTCACAAAGAGAAGACGTTGTGTTCTTAAATGCCAAAAAAAGAAAGCTGTAATAATGTTATCAACCATGCATTTACCGCGTCAGTCGAAAGCACTTTGACTGCTAAGCCCGAAATTATAAAGTATTGCAATAAAACCAAACGGGGTGTTGATAATATGGACAAGTTGTTGGGCGAATATACTTGCAAGCGTAAAACAAATTGGTGGCCGCTATCCTAATATTTTAATGTTGTAGATGTAGCAGCATTGGCTTCCTATATTTTTATATGGAACACAATGCACACTTCACTTTTACCAAAGATTACGTAAATAAGACAGTGCATGACAACCACGAAAAAATGTATATGCTTTACGACTTTAAATGCATTATTCTTTAAAAAATATATGTATCTGAATAAGAAAATGAGCTTATCAATTGTTTGTATTAATGTAGGGTAAGTAATATGTGTTTTATTTGTATAGAAATATATATATATATATATATATATATATATATATATATATATATCGACTCGCACCGAAGTGTTAATACCTACAAGCATCTGCAATATATGATGCAATTTTTCAAGACTACTTACAACTTCGTAAATTAAAATGTCCATTGTATATAAATTCAAATTACCTTATTGCTAATAAAACATATTTAAAAAAAGTAGTTTCCTTTTTTAACCTTCTGAGAACTAGATGATATGTAATTATAGATCTCCCATGAAGAATGCTCACTCAGTAAAGTTATTACAAAAACATTCAGCAGCATTTCTATTGTATGTACAAAAAAATTTTTTATTAAAACTTTTCTACGGAAAACTTTATGATACACAAACTTTTCGCCATAAAAATTATCTATACAGAATATTGTATAGAAAATGAGTTGTAATGAAAAGTTTTCTTTCTGTATATATTGTTTACAAATATATTTTCATTTTAAAATTTTTTCTATTAAAAGATTTTTATTACAATTTTTTTATGAAGATATGTAGATTATGAAATTTATAATCAAAGAATATTTTTCCATAGAAACAGTTTTGTTCTGAAATTTTTTTCTACTATCATTTTTATTATGAATGAGTTTTTTACCATAAACAATTTTTCATTATGAAATATTTTTTAGCTAAAAATAATAATAGAGGTATTAGAAAAAAAAATATGAAAAATTTTATATTTTCTATAAATAATTTTAGTGCGTGCAGACTAAACATTGTAGAAACTGAAAATGTATTTACATTTGGAAAATGCAAAAGAATAAAAGAACAGTTTTCTTCGGCCTTTGCAATAGTATGAAATAGGCCTTTGCAAAAATACTAAAAACAAATACTTAAATACTAGGCCTTTGAAAAAGTACAAAAAACAAATACTTAAATATATTCCCTTTTTTCGTGTATTTGTTTTATTATACCTCTCTTTAAAAAGCAAATTTCTGTTCTCTTTTATAAGAAACAAACACAATAAATATTGTTGCTGTACCGAATGAATAAAGCAAGTTTTCAAGCTGAAGATCAAACTATCAACATATCAATAGTTATATATGCCTAGATGGGTATGTACATAAGTATATTCCAAAAAATTAACTGCTAAATCAATGCTAAAAATAAAAACTAAGAACATTTCTCTAAGAATATTTACATATGTACATATCGTCATTTAAATTTACAAGAGCCATAAGTTGGGTGGGAAAATTTTACAGGGAAGAAAAAGACTAAAGCTATTAAAATTACGAAGAGACAAAATATAAATAACGGTTAAACAAAATAATAGTTTTTATATTAATTATTAGTAACAATCTGCAAATAAGATAAATTAAAAAGCTATAACCATTGCTTGCTTTTTATGCTTAAGATACCCACATTGTAAAATATGAATATTTCAAAACACTTACAGAATATTAGCAAAAAACAAATGATTACTTTGCTTTGCTTATAGTGAATAAGAATGAGTAAATACAAGAATTTGTTTTCTTTGATCCCCTTTTGTACTTGGCATTAATGTAAGAATTTTTAAAAAAGCAAATGTTTTTGAATTCAAATGTACTTAGTGCAAAAGCCTAGTATGTATGTATGTACATATATACAAATATAAAAACATACACAAAGTGTAAAATTTATTAGGTTACTCTAAAAATGGGTTTGCAAAAAACATCAGAAAGAGAATAAATAAGCCATTGGATTTCGTTGCTACATACATATGTACTAGTCCACCGCATCATAGAGAAGCACAAAATTTTTGAATTTTAATAATATAAGTATGACGTGCAACATCTTTATATTATAGAGTCTATGCTTCCGTGCTAAGGCTTTTATCCATATGAATGAGCTTTTAAAATTACGGTCGCATATATGAAGATTTTTGCGTAATCTTCTTCAGGAATTAGACATTTTCCCCGCCAAATTTGGCCTAAAACAAATAAAAAATCGTAAACCTTTAAAATGCCTTCTAGGTTTTTTACACATCTTTAAGCACCTTCCCTTCAGTAACTTATGTTAAATTTGATGAAATCAACCTTAAACATGTTCGATGACCAAATATCCAACACGTTGGTTTGTGCTTTTTTTCTTCCCTTATAGGGCTATTACACTGTCGTACATGTTGGCCGACATGCTCGACGGCGAAGTTTAGGTTTTGCTATTACACTATCGAACGCTGATGGCGTACTTCATCATACAAAAATTTTTTAAGCGAAAGCATGGCAATGAAGCGGAAAGTTGTAGCAGCTATGATTATCAATTAAACACAATTACAAGAGGACGAAAACGAAGAAAAAATTTAATTTATTGTACCCAATAATATTTAATTGCATATTGTGGTATATATCTGATGTTTTTTTTACACAATTGTGGCATGTTTTTATATAATTCAATTAATTCTTCCAAAAAACAAACGTTACTGAAAGACATGTTTTTTTTCAACTTTCCGATCAACGCACAGCAACGGCAATGGCAACAAGTGAACTGAATTTTTACATGAAGTACGACCAACACGTTATTACACCAGTATGTTGGTACGCCACGAACATCAAAAAATTTTGAACACCGACCAACATGTCTCACGACATGCTATTACACCTCTAATCAAACCCAAATAATTTAAATGGGTTTGATTAAAGGTTGTTGTCAAAAACGAGCGTTTGAGAGCGTTTGATGAAGTTCGGCACAGCTCTATTGTATATACATATTTCTGTGTTATTAATACCCTTGATTGTTGTGCAGAGTGTACGGTTATCCAATCTCTTTTGTTCTTACGATGTGAACAATACCGATTTTTTAACACCAATTATAAACACTTGTTATATTACATTTTGCCTGGAGCTGTGCCAAACTTCATCAAACGCTCGTTTTTGACAACAACCTCTGATCAAACCCATGTAATTTAAATGGGTTTGATTAAAGGTTGTTGTCAAAAACGAGCGTTTGAGAGCGTTTGATGAAGTTCGGCACAGCTCTATTGTATATACATATTTCTGTGTTATTAATACCCTTGATTGTTGTGCAGAGGGTACGGTTATCCAATCTCTTTTGTTCTTACGATGTGAACAATACCGATTTTTTAACACCAATTATAAACACTTGTTATATTACATTTTGCCTAGAGCTTTGCGGAACTTCATGAAACGCTCGTTTTTGACAACAACCTCTAATCAAACCCATGTAATTTAAATGGGTTTGATTAAAGGTTGTTGTCAAAAACGAGCGTTTGATGAAGTTCGGCACAGCTCTATTGTATATACATATTTCTGTGTTATTAATACCCTTGATTGTTGTGCAGAGTGTACGGTTATCCAACCTCTTTTGTTCTTACGATGTGAACAATACCGATTTTTTAACACCAATTATAAACACTTGTTATACTACATTTTGCGTAGAGCTGTGCCGAACTTCATCAAACACTCGTTTTTGACAACAACCGCTAATCAAACCCATGTAATTTGAATGGGTTTGATTAAAGGTTTGATGAAGTTCGGCACAGCTCTATTGTATATACATATTTCTGTGTTATTAATACCCTTGATTGTTGTGCAGAGTGTACGGTTATCCAATCTCTTTTGTTCTTACGATGTGAACAATACCGGTTTTTTAACACCAATTATAAGCACTTGTTATATTACATTTTGCCTAGAGCTGTGCCGAACTTCATCAAACGCTCGTTTTTGCCAACAACCTCTAATCAAACCCATGTAATTTAAATGGGTTTGATTAAAGGTTGTTGTCAAAAACGAGCGTTTGAGAGCGTTTGATGAAGTTCGGCACAGCTCTACTGTATATACATATTTCTGTGTTATTAATACCCTTGATTGTTGTGAAGAGGGTACGGTTATCCAATCTCTTTTGTTCTTACGATGTGGACAATACCGATTTTTTAACACCAATTATAAACACTTGTTATATTACATTTTGCCTAGAGCTTTGCGGAACTTCATGAAACGCTCGTTTTTGACAACAACCTCTAATCAAACCCATGTAATTTAAATGGGTTTGATTAAAGGTTGTTGTCAAAAACGAGCGTTTGATGAAGTTCGGCACAGCTCTATTGTATATACATATTTCTGTGTTATTAATACCCTTGATTGTTGTGCAGAGTGTACGGTTATCCAATCTCTTTTGTTCTTACGATGTGAACAATTCCGATTTTTTAACACCAATTATAAACACTTGTTATATTACATTTTGCCTAGAGCTGTGCCGAACTTCATCAAACGCTCGTTTTTGACAACAACCTCTAATCAAACCCATGTAATTTAAATGGGTTTGATTAAAGGTTGTTGTCAAAAACGAGCGTTTGAGAGCGTTTGATGAAGTTCGGCACAGCTCTATTGTATATACATATTTCTGTGTTATTAATACCCTTGATTGTTGTGCAGAGTGTACGGTTATCCAAACTCTTTTGTTCTTACGATGTGAACAATACCGATTTTTTAACACCAATTAGAAACACTTGTTACACTACATTTTGCGTAGAGCTGTGCCGAACTTCGTCAAACACTCGTTTTTGACAACAACCTCTAATCAAACCCATGTAATTTAAATGGGATTGATTAGATGTTGTTGTCAAAAACGAGCGTTTGATGAAGTTCTGCACAGCTCTAGTTTTGCCACACTTTCGTACATACATATGTAAATATACTTTGATTTATATACTTTAAAATGGAAAATTGCGAAAATTTTTAAAAATAATATTTTTTGTAAACAGTAGGCGTCTGCGTAGAATGTGAAAATCTGTGCTTTTGAGAGTAGAATGTCACCAAAGCGATCCAAATTTGATGTTTTTTGTTTTTTGAACAATTTTCTTGTTTCTTTTTACAAAGTTTTTATCTTTTGAATTGGTTTTAACTACCACAATATATTACATTAGGAATTATAAAGATTGCATTAAAGTTAAAATAAAACTTGCATGCAAATGCAATATAACTTCGAAATAGCACTAGATTATTTACATTGCATTTGATGCAATTGTGTTATACTAATTTGTATTTAACTTCCTTTTGTAGTGGCAATAGAACACTTATCTTCTGAAGAAATAATTTGTTAGGTCTCGCTCGTTCTCCTTTTTGAACAGTAAATATTTTTAATAAACATCTTTAGTTTTCTCTGGTTCCCCACAAAAAAGTTTTCATATATTAATATTTTAATTTTTTTTTTGATATAATGATATATGTACATACATATACGCACGTGTGGCTATATTTGACTTACATACATGCATGCGTATTTTAACCAATATATTTCTTTCATTCACTATTAACTTCAATTAGTTTTCTTTCTAAAATAGTTCCTTCGTGTTTAAGATTTTATTTTATTATTTTCTTTGAAAACACGAGTCAGCTAAGATGTTAAACAAAATTTTTGTTATGGAATTTACTTCTGGGATGCGCCCTTTTTAACGCCTTGGGCTTTTAATGCACGATTTCTTTTTTTATTGCTCACTATGCTTGGCTTATCCATCATTTCCTTCCTGTCGTCATCGTTCATTGTTCCGTACAACCGTCTTTGTGCGGTACCTACAAAGTTAATTAAACCTCTCTTTCCCCTTCGTTGGCTCGGTTTTATTGTCAGAATTTTGTTATTTATGTTGTGTATTTTTTGTTAGAGGATTTCCCTATTGCTTAAGTCTATTGTATTAATATTTTCTTCCAATAAGTTTAGTGTTTCCAATATTTCTCCAACATCAATGATGTGAATGACTGTACTGGTAGTATTTGCTACTTCTACATCGCCAATCTTTACATATGTCGATAAATACATTGTTATCTGGCAATTGGCTGATTTGCGATAGTCCTATGGTGTTACTGACCACTAAGAAGAGTACCATAATTATTGCCAAAATCTAAAAATTTAAAAGGTCGTTTATATTGTCAGTACAAACATTTTGCAAGGGTCTTTTAATGAACTTCGGTTGCTCCTTATGTCTTGTACTTCTGTAATTTTTTTCTCCATTTTCCATGTAACTTTCTCGTGATTCATTTCTTCTTTCAATTATTTTTGTTTTTGCACTTTTTAATATTTCCTTTATGATGCTATGATCAATCAATTTATTTTGTACATCCAAAGCAGTACTTTTTATTGTGCTATGATAATTGTTGTTGTAGAATTTTATTGCTATAATTATTTGGATATATATATTGGAAATTAAAGGCTCTGATCTTTTCTGTAATCGTGTTATTGAATCTTATCACATCCGAGTAAAATGATATTGAATTCCCTCTTGGTCAAGGAAATTCTTCACATTTGCGTTGTTGAACTAATTATCAAACACAAACTTTGTAACATTTCCTTTAATGGGCAAAAAAGCCCTAATTTCTATTCTATCGTATAAGTGAAATGAAACTACATGTTTTATGTACGTATCGACGTGAATTATTTCATTGGTAGTTGAAGGCGTTTCAGTCATTTTGAATTTATTTTTAATAGGGTTTTTGTTGTATTTGGCTGCTGTGCAAATTTCGCAGTTATTAATTACTTTTTGTATGAGTTCTTTCAATTTAATATTATATATTTTGCGTCTAACTTTTTTCAAAGGTTGGAATTATACCATCATGACCTGCTTCGAATTTATGTAATAATACTATCTGCTTTATTAGGTCGTTTTCCCCGACAATATCTTTAGCAAATTTAGAACACTTAACAACTTTCGTTTTGTCGTTTCCAGAAAATGTCTCCTACTTCTCTTATATACATATATTCCAAACTCAGCCGTTACTTTATCGTTGATAATTATTTGAACTCCGAATCGTATTAGTTCTTGGTTATCTCCACAATATCCTACTATCATTTCCACGGATTTGATGAAACTGTTAATACAGGGGTTGTTATCCAGCGTTCTAATTTACCGAAATTGTTGAATAATATCATTTGGTGTCAAGAAGAAGAACGTCTATCGGACGATTTTTGTCAAATTTATTCATCTCAATTTTATATATGTAAAATTTTAAAATTTTATTCACTTTTTTTGTTTGTTATAATATTGATTATATAAATTTTGTGTAAAATGCGGTTGACCTTTTTATTTTGTTTAACAATTGGGGTATTCACACTCTGCTATTTAGTCATATTGTCATAAAGTCATAAAATTTTACAGCAATTTAAAATATTGTTGTTATGCTGTATATAAAAACTCAAAACATAATGGCACTCTTGCAGGTATGTTTTTGTGTTGTCATAAAATGCTCTATAGGTCTGAGTCGAACGGCTGAATATCTTTAGGCGAGATGGTTGTAGGATATGTTTGCCGCCTTTACTTATATATGATTTACGACTAAACAGCGGCTAAAAAGTTATGCATACCTATATTTCTGTAAATTAACTCACTTTTTTATAACATAAAAAATATTAAAACAGCACTAAATCGCAAAAACTAAATATATACAAGTGAAAAATTTTTCTCTTAACTTACGTAGCTGACAGCCACTGAACGTTTTTCAGTATGCCGCTGAAAAAAAAAATTATTCAGCACATAACAAGGCAGCTGCTGTTAGAGTTTATATATGTATACAAATTTAGTTAGCAGGCCAAGTTATGACGGAATGTTCACTCTATATTCATATATTTCGTGCTATTATTTTATGACTTATGACTGAAGTGTGAAACCCCCATATGTATGTTCTTTTAATTTATTCTTTTGAATAAATTCCCGGGACCCACTGCGCCAGTTAAGTTTAATAATAAACGGCGACTGCTTTTTTAAAAAAGGTATGCGTTTATTAAAGTGAATCTTAAGGTTAATTTTTAAATTTACTTGAAATATAATATAGGCTAAGCAACGTAATTATTTTATGCTTACGTTGCAGTCTATTAATATGTGGGAAAAATATTTAAGATAAGCATTAAGCATTAAACACAATTACGACAGGAGACTACAGACTACTTTTCAAAATTATAATACATGTGCTTATATAGTATAGTGTAACTTCAAAATAGAAAAAAAGACAACTATGCAGGTTTTTAGTTTTTCTAAGTAGGTTTTATATTATTTGTAATTCAAGTTTACTATTCTAAAGTTATTTATAATTAAAAATACTTATATTTTAATAATATTTAAAATACTTACATACATATTAATATTTTATATAAGCAATAATTTTCATTCCAAGATATTTTACTAATAAGTATGAAAACTTAAAATTTATGAGCCTAAAATATGTAGAGAAATTTCAATGTTATAACTAATAATTGCAGACTAAACATTTTTGGACTAATAATTGTTTAGAAATTTTATTATTAAAACTAAGAAATTTTTAAATTCTAAAATTTAATAAGAGAAAAAAATTCATAAAATGTTATATAAAACTGTTTTGACTGAAATCAACCTTAAGGAGTGGTCATACCGAATAAGTATGCTTGAAGAAAATGTTAACAACGAAAAGTTAGTGAGGGTCATTCTTTTATTTCACCTCTCTAGTGCTGACCCTATGGCAATTATAGGCCATTTATATTAGAATTTTTCTACTAGTTTTTGGTTCATATTTTTATGCAAGAACATGATTTCGTTTAAAGTAGCTTCATTTTTTCACTTATTAGATTTTCTGCTAGTGAAAAAATCCTCTCAGATGATGCAGTGCTTGCAGATATTGCTTATTTTTACAACTCAGTCTATAGAGAAGAGGAAACTCCAAGCGATTGAAATGCCACCATTGCAAAACATCAAATACATCATGGAAATTTACACGCATATTTTCGTATACTGAAAGTTCACCTGTGGCTCTATCACGTACGTTGGAAGACGAGGGACTGTTTATAAAATCGGAAAAAATTTCGCTGTTGTGCTCGGATATTTCTGTTACAGCTATGTTTTGATTTCCGAGTTCATCATCAAAACTTTTCATTATTTCCACACATTTCGATTTTACTGCATCCTTTCGTTTTAATCTATTTGTAATAATTGGTTCGCCGTAGGAAATAAGAATAGTGCAATTTTGTGATACAAATTCAAAATTATGAAAAATAATGAAAAATTCAGAAACCTCTTGAAACCCGGAATCTTCAACAATTTTAAAGGGTATACAATTTTTAATAGTCCATTCTGTAATTCTTGTTATTGCTTCTAATTTTGTGTCCTGGTCAACATCTTTTTTTATATTGCTTATCCCGCTAGAAGGTGTTAAATAGCATTTATGCCTCACTAAATTTGCTGTGCTTCTTCCATAGTATGTGTAAGCACTTTTACATAGCTTGGACCCCACGACATTTGGCAATTCTTCGGATGTATTGGTAATAATTTTGCAGAATACATTCCAAACCTTGCTTCTTGCTTTTATATGAGCTAAGCGGTACTCTCCTGCAAAAATGTTGTCTCTAATCAACCCTTTATCCAAGGTGCTGATTGCGTTCTCACTTGACATTGTAATATAAGTTTCAGTTGAGGGCATCTAACTGGTGTATTAAAAATACATTTGATATCAAACGTAGTTCTTAAACATTGTTCAAACGTTGAAGATGTTTGAGATTCACATTTTTCAATTTCAGAATAAGATAACCTCTTTGTTCAGAACACTGTTTTTTGTTTTTTTTTTATTATTTGAGATATATCATTAATTTAATACACAAATGAATAAATTTTTATTTACTTATGCCCTAGAGAGTTCACAGAATCAAATATATGTAATGTCTTTGTAATACTGTGAACAGGAACTTAAATATTTCAATTTGAAAATGTTTAACTTTTTTCGTTTCCACCCTCTAGTGGGGGGGTAACTACACAACACAAGAAATGGTTGAAAATATTTCAGTAATTAAAATTTTTTAATAAAAATATCTTAAAAACAAAAAATCTGTAGCAAAAGATTTTTTAACAAAAAACAACATCTTATTCATTTATTTATATAGTATGCATGCATATATGTAAAAACTTACATTTATATACTTATATATATGTATATATATATATATGTACATATATATATATATATATATATATATATATAATGAACAATAAACTGTTAATAAACTAATTTTTTGACATATTGTCATTGTACTATTATAATATGAAATTTACAACAACAATATTACAACAAATAAATTTCATATTATAATAGTTACAATTTACAGTCAAAAAATTAGTTTATTAACAATTCAATTGAGATTTTATTTTTTATTTTGCCTTATAAATACTTTTATTTTTATCCAAGGGATTTCTAATTGTATAAAGGTATAGAAAAATAAAATAGAGTCATATCGAATAAAAGTTGTTTGTTGGGTTTGTTTTGTATAAGTTTCATAGCCTGCTACACTTATTATAATGTGATTTTTTGAAATTGTTTGTGAATTTTATAGTTAATTTATTTAACATAATTCTCAGATGGTTTTTGGAAATCTTTTAATAAGTTGAGAAGTTTGAAACTTTGCAAAACTGTGGTTGAAGTCTACTGACGATTTGGTAAAGAGCGCCAATGAAATGCATATAGACATTGCTTAACCACCCAACAAATAAATTTCATATTATAATAGTACAATGACAATATGTCAAAAAATTAGTTTATTAACAATTCAATTGAGATTTTATTTTTCATTTTGCCTTATAAATACTTTCATTGTTATCCGAGGGATTTTTAATTGTATAAAGGTATAGAAAAATAAAATAGAGTCGTATCGAATAAAAGTTGTTTGTTGGGTTTGGTTTGTATAAGTTTCATAGCCTGCTACACTTATTATAATGTGATTTTTTGAAATTGTTTGTGAATTTTATAGTTAATTTATTTAACATAATTCTCAGATGGTTTTTGGAAGTCTTTTAATAAGTTGAGAAGTTTGAAACTTTGCAAGACTGTGGTTGAAGTCTACTGACGATTTGGTAAAGAGCGCCAATGAAATGCATATAGACATTGCTTAACCACCCAACAAATAAATTTCATATTATGATGAAAATTAACTTTATGAATCGAAAAATTAAGCAATAGCAAGACTTTTTTTAAGTTAAGACCGGTACTCAGTGGATGACCCCTACTCATGCGTACATTGTGCTGGAAGTAGGAAATTTGGTAGTGGGAAGGAGGATAAAGGGGCTTATGTCTATTAACATTCGATTTTAATTCTTCCGTGATATATACCGCAGGAAAGAACCTCCGCAGGGAGTTTTTTTCCACATACGGGCAAATAATGAACTTTCCCTCTAATGCGTGGTACTGTTCACTGGAAAATCCACTACATATGGGTGTTGACCGTAGAAAAGTGCACGTTTCGAGAAAGATATCCCTGACTTCATTAAAATAAAATCCATTATAGTAACGATAAAACAGTGAAACACACCCCTCATTACGTCGATGCTCAAGTGAGTCAATAGAGTTGGCTACTCTACCGTCCCTATGAGTTTCTTCGCCCTCTACTGTATGCGGTCGAGTAACGTTAAAATATACTTTGAAGCACCGACCCATACATGAGAGTTGTATTCCATTTTTGGTCGGGTAAGTGGCAAGGAGATCAGAGGCGGTGAAGTATGTCTTACATCGGCTTAGGAAGCCGATGCTCCTGAATGCTTCTTTTGAAATATGAAAAATTTGATCCCCCATCGAACATCACATTGGATTTTCATGCCAAGAACATCAAAAGCTTCTGATTCAATATCTATACTACCCATGTTTACAGATGAAGAAGCGTGGCCGGGCTTGCGTCGGTGTGTAAGCAAGCAGCATTGTGTCTTGCGACCATTGAAATATACTCTGCTTTTGCGACCACATACGGCAATTTTATTTAGGTTACCATTGAACGCAGCATACATATTATACCTCATCTCCCCATTCTCTGACGTTGTCGGCCTATAATTGAAAGTACACGAATGGCAAAGGCTGCTATCATCTGCAAAAGAGTAGATAGGAGTCAAGGTCTGACAGAAGTTCATTTAGAAATATAAGAAATAGTATAGGAGAAATAACAGAGCTTTCCAGTACCCCAGAGTTGTTTTATACTCATTTACTGAAATCCCGTCTACAACAACTTTTATAGAACGATTTCTGAGAAAGCTCAAAACAAATCGATAGAAGACATCACCGACGCCAAAAGCCTTAAGTTTCGACACAAGTTCTCCGTGCTACACTCTGTCGTATGCTCTACAGCAGTCGTTCCCACGAGTTATTTTTTCGCGGCCCGCTTAAGATACTTCCAAAAAGCCGCGGCCCAACCAAATTGTTCTGCCAAATATAAATTTATGCATACCTACATACCCAGAAAAATTCTTATTAATTCTTAAGAAAACTTTAGGCGATTATTAGGTCTGGTAAAAACTTCTTGTTAAGTAAAAAATAAACAGTCTTAAAAAAAGAAGCATTAAAAACAAAACTAAAATAAATAAAAAAGTTTTTGTCCTTGAATCGTGGGTGTTTTGTAAAGAGATATCTTTCCATTTTCGATGGCTTCATGCATTTATTGTAAGAGATTTTAAAACAAATCACACACTGTGGTAACATCTCATTATTGTTGCTTAAAGACGCAAATCCAATCCATCATATTGTCTTGTTTTACAGAATATTTTAAGAAAATAAGGTCGAATAAGTTTATAAAATACATTTTAAAAACGTTATTTTTAACTTACAAATAAAGAAAAGCAACTGAAAATAATACAGCTGATACTGTCAAATTGAAAACACACACCAGTATCAATATACGATTATAGCGGTATAAAAACAGTTGCACCACTTGCACCAAAAGTGAATTTATACAAAGCAAAGATGTTAAAGAGGAAAGTTTTCTCTGTATGTATAATTCAAAACTGTGTTTAATCGAATTATAATATGAATTTCACATTCAATATAACATGTCAAACAGAAATACCATTGAAAACTAAAAGAATAAAAAGTAGCAACAATTTGCTCGAGTTCTTCGCGGCCGCCATGGAATGTCCGTACAGGCCGCTAGGGAAGCGGTATTGGCTGTGGTTCAGTAAGCTGTTAGGCTCTAGATATTTCATTAGGTGGTAATTCACCATGTTTCCCACCTTGAAAAGTGCAGAACAAAGCTCGATTGCGTAACCAGCACGAGAAAAATTCACATGTATGGTAAATGGTGCTGAAAAGGGTTTCCAAAGGATGAGCTGCCTTAAGACCAGTGCTGGAATTCCATTCAGGCCAAAACCGAAGCGGCAGTGGTTTATCGCTTTTCGGTGGTTGACGGCCATCTTTTGACGAATGACCAGAAACTCTTATTTTCCCGAAAGGCAGAAATAATTTTAGCATAAAAACACTACTCGTACAGGCCTTTTTCTTAGTGCCTTGGCACATGAAGATCTTGCCCTTTTGTGCAGCAAATCAGTATCAGGGTTTTTTTTAGAACGCCAGACACTGAATGCAGCCACTCTGGATCTGACAGCAATTCTGTATGTCTGATTAAACCATGACTTCAAATCAGGCTTAATCGAAATTCGTTTGGATGGAATAAAAGTGTTCATTCCGAGCAATATTATATCTTCCATTCTTTCCGCCATGGCATCGACATTACTGTCAAGAAAGCAAAGTTTCCAATTCAAAGGCCTAAAGAAATTGTTGAGCTCATCTCAACGAACCTTTTCGGACATGTATTTTAAACTTTTCGTAGCTCGGTGCTAACCGTTGCGAACTTCTGCAGTCGAAAAGGAAGAAGAAATGGTGCAATTATCCGAATTTCCGATAAATGCGCTGACACCCATTATACAAGGTCTAATAAAAAAATAACCGTTATTTTCAAATTTTGTGAGTTACGTATGTTCGATTAGATAATGTTTTCCTGTTATATTGATACACATGTCTGTTATATATATATATATATATATATATATAACCGGTTCAAGGTCGCCCGAGCACGTCAACAACAGATGAAAACATTGAAGCAGTGAAGAAAATGATTTTGAATAAAATTCGAATCAATATCAGAGGGGTTTGTGATGATGTTTTACGGATGTTTTAGGTATGAAACGTGCGGCAGCGAAGATTGTTTAAAAATTGCTAAATTTTAAGCAAAAACAACGTCACATGGACATCGCTCAGGAGCTATTGATCCAGATTTCCTCAAAAAAGTCATAACTGGTGACGAATCATGGCCTATGACATTGAAACCAAAGTCCAATCATTCCAGTGGAAACGTCCAGAAGAGCCAAGACCGAAAAAAGAAAGTCAAGTTCGGTTATATGTGTGATACATGTGCGTGACTAATTGACCAAAAACTATCCCGTTATCATGCCTCAACCACCGCACTCACCGGACTTGGCCACCGCTTACTTTTTCCTCTTCCCAGAACTAAAACTGAGATAAAAGAAAAATCGAAACAGGACCTATTAGCGTTCGAGGATTGGAAAATACGCTGGTATAAGTGTATTAGATCTGTGGGAGATAACTTTGAAGGAAACAAGAAAGTTATTGATGAATAAATAAATACTTTTTGAAAAAATTTTTAAATAACGGTTATTTTTTGTCTGGATGTTGAAGGGTATTATGTTAGTCCCCATCAATACACGATATATCTGTTGGCTCATCCACTAGCTGCGCGAGGTGGTTATACGCTGCAAATAGCTCAGCATAATGGCCTTCTACGGTTGTGTGGCTTGAATGGCGAAGCCAAGATGAATTATGAACATTAAAATCTTCAGCAAGAACGATTTCATATTCGGATAATTTTCTAAGGTTTTCGACATGGAGTTGGAAAGGTCGTCGAAGTTGGATATAGTTTTTTCCCTTTCCGCGTTTGGACTTCTGTAAAGAAACCCAAAATACAAAAGATGTGCCCTGATTTTTTAATTTAACCCAAATGCAGCTAAATTCTGTATGACGCACGTCTAATGGTTGCTGGTACACAACTTCATTGCGTGTATAGATTTCAAGGCCAATGTGAAGATACAATTGGGACAGCAGGTGATATCCAGGTACGTGAAAATCCTGTGGGTCAGCATTTTCAGATACCTGAGTCTTACATAAGGTGAAAACATCCGGAAGATGGAGGCAAACGTGGGCACACATAGAGAAAAAATTTGCCGCAGTCCGAGTTACATATTATAATAAACGCCGATTGATTCTTTAAAAAAAAGGTAAGCGTTTATTAAAGTGAATCATAGGACTGATTTTTTAATATACTTAAAATGTAATATAAGCTAAGAAATGTAATTATTTTATGCTTACGTTGCAATCTGGCAAACTATGAGAATAAAAATTAAAGGTAAGCAACATAAGTATTTTTTGCTTACGTTGCTGTCTGGCAAAATGTGTGAATAAAACTTTAAGCTTTCGCTACACTTTGCCAGCCATTATAATTATTTTGGAGATTGGTACGTAACCCCTCCTGGGTTTCATTTGTTTAACCCTTATGTGATTGGAAACAAAAACTACTTGTTTTGTACGACAAGGTACCCGGGTACCTTCACACAAATCTTATGAAAAGTAAACGATTTTGCAACAAAATTTTAAATGTTACAAAAGTTTAAATACACCTGTGTATTTTTAGGGATGTCTACATAAGGAAGTAATGTAATATATCAGCGGAATATAAATTGAGCTACGTTATCCCCTCTACAAGCAAAATATATAAGCATTGGCCGAATATTTCTTTTTCATTTTACTTTTGTATCTGCATAGGGAAGTTTGTTTTGCAGAAAAATTTTTATTATTGTTGTTAAAGTTAAAGATTTTGAAAGTTGAATAGGTAATAAAATGAACTCAAATACAAGGATATGTAATAAAATATTTACCTCTACACAAATAAACAATTTGTTGTGTGAGAGTGAATCGAGTGACAAAGATTTTATTTGTTCAAATGAGAAGGAGGATTCAGTTGCTGAACCCACAGGGATGAGATGAGGAGTTCTGCGACTCAGATGAAACCAACGGTAGTGATGAAGTGGAAAGTGGAAACGAATTTTTGGGCAAGGATGGTTCGTGTTGGTTACAGGAGCCATTTCCTTCCCAAAACAAATACTCGAAAATATTTTATCAACTGAAATGTGTGACATTATATTAAGAGAAACAAATTGAAAAATTAGAAAAATTGCTGTAAACTGCAATGCACATATCTGCAGAAAATGCGTAACCGCTAAAAACAATATATTTAAACCTTTCGTTTAGGGCCAACTAAATGCATTCTTTGGTCTTTTGATACATGCTGGTGCTCATAAGTCAAATAGAGAACATATTTCAAAGTTATAGAAACCTATTAATTTGCCATTGTTTCGGGCAGCAATGTCCTTATCCAGGTTTAAGTTGTTGTTCCGATGCACACGTTTTGCTAACGATGAAACTTGTTTATCGCGTGCCAAATTCGATACAGCTGCAGCATTTCGAAATATATCTGGATAATGATAAATGCTCATTTACGCCAAATTTAGAAACCCGGTGAGTGTATAACTGTAGACGAGCAGTTATATGGATCTCGTGGACGTACTCGCTTTACACAATATATACCGGCTAAGCCTGAAAAGTATGGGATAAAAATATTTTGGGCTTGTGTTGCTTCCAATTCTTTCCCCTTGCATAGCCAATTGTATAATGGTAAACAAGCAGAAAGTATGCGCTAGACAAATGTGGGAGACAAGACTATCTTAGACCTTGTTAGTCCATATAAGAACTCAGGAAGGAATGCCACAACCGATAATTATATAACATTTCTTGATCTGGCAAAAGCATTAAGTTCATGGAACCTCATACTCGTTGGAACAGTGAAAAAAATAGATGTTTCATACCAGCTAATATGCAGCCATATAAAGACAGGTAGTTTATTATTATTATTTGACAAAACTTTTTTACTTATTCACCTTCATAATTCTATTTTAGACAATTGTTTTCTACACATATTGTATTTCACAAAGAGAAGACGTTGTGTTCTTAAATGCCAAAAAAAGAAAGCTGTAATAATGTTATCAACCATGCATTTACCGCGTCAGTCGAAAGCACTTTGACTGCTAAGCCCGAAATTATAAAGTATTGCAATAAAACCAAACGGGGTGTTGATAATATGGACAAGTTGTTGGGCGAATATACTTGCAAGCGTAAAACAAATTGGTGGCCGCTATCCTAATATTTTAATGTTGTAGATGTAGCAGCATTGGCTTCCTATATTTTTATATGGAACACAATGCACACTTCACTTTTACCAAAGATTACGTAAATAAGACAGTGCATGACAACCACGAAAAAATGTATATGCTTTACGACTTTAAATGCATTATTCTTTAAAAAATATATGTATCTGAATAAGAAAATGAGCTTATCAATTGTTTGTATTAATGTAGGGTAAGTAATATGTGTTTTATTTGTATAGAAATATATATATATATATATATATATATATATATATATATCGACTCGCACCGAAGTGTTAATACCTACAAGCATCTGCAATATATGATGCAATTTTTCAAGACTACTTACAACTTCGTAAATTAAAATGTCCATTGTATATAAATTCAAATTACCTTATTGCTAATAAAACATATTTAAAAAAAGTAGTTTCCTTTTTTAACCTTCTGAGAACTAGATGATATGTAATTATAGATCTCCCATGAAGAATGCTCACTCAGTAAAGTTATTACAAAAACATTCAGCAGCATTTCTATTGTATGTACAAAAAAATTTTTTATTAAAACTTTTCTACGGAAAACTTTATGATACACAAACTTTTCGCCATAAAAATTATCTATACAGAATATTGTATAGAAAATGAGTTGTAATGAAAAGTTTTCTTTCTGTATATATTGTTTACAAATATATTTTCATTTTAAAATTTTTTCTATTAAAAGATTTTTATTACAATTTTTTTATGAAGATATGTAGATTATGAAATTTATAATCAAAGAATATTTTTCCATAGAAACAGTTTTGTTCTGAAATTTTTTTCTACTATCATTTTTATTATGAATGAGTTTTTTACCATAAACAATTTTTCATTATGAAATATTTTTTAGCTAAAAATAATAATAGAGATATTAGAAAAAAAAATATGAAAAATTTTATATTTTCTATAAATAATTTTAGTGCGTGCAGACTAAACATTGTAGAAACTGAAAATGTATTTACATTTGGAAAATGCAAAAGAATAAAAGAACAGTTTTCTTCGGCCTTTGCAATAGTATGAAATAGGCCTTTGCAAAAATACTAAAAACAAATACTTAAATACTAGGCCTTTGAAAAAGTACAAAAAACAAATACTTAAATATATTCCCTTTTTTCGTGTATTTGTTTTATTATACCTCTCTTTAAAAAGCAAATTTCTGTTCTCTTTTATAAGAAACAAACACAATAAATATTGTTGCTGTACCGAATGAATAAAGCAAGTTTTCAAGCTGAAGATCAAACTATCAACATATCAATAGTTATATATGCCTAGATGGGTATGTACATAAGTATATTCCAAAAAATTAACTGCTAAATCAATGCTAAAAATAAAAACTAAGAACATTTCTGTAAGAATATTTACATATGTACATATCGTCATTTAAATTTACAAGAGCCATAAGTTGGGTGGGAAAATTTTACAGGGAAGAAAAAGACTAAAGCTATAAAAATTACGAAGAGACAAAATATAAATAACGGTTAAACAAAATAATAGTTTTTATATTAATTATTAGTAACAATCTGCAAATAAGATAAATTAAAAAGCTATAACCATTGCTTGCTTTTTATGCTTAAAATACCCACATTGTAAAATATGAATATTTCAAAACACTTACAGAATATTAGCAAAAAACAAATGATTACTTTGCTTTGCTTATAGTGAATAAGAATGAGTAAATACAAGAATTTGTTTTCTTTGATCCCCTTTTGTACTTGGCATTAATGTAAGAATTTTTAAAAAAGCAAATGTTTTTGAATTCAAATGTACTTAGTGCAAAAGCCTAGTATGTATGTATGTACATATATACAAATATAAAAACATACACAAAGTGTAAAATTTATTAGGTTACTCTAAAAATTGGTTTGCAAAAAACATCAGAAAGAGAATAAATAAGCCATTGGATTTCGTTGCTACATACAGATGTACTAGTCCACCGCATCATAGAGAAGCACAAAATTTCTGAATTTTAATAATATAAGTATGACGTGCAACATCTTTATATTATAGAGTCTATGCTTCCGTGCTAAGGCTTTTATCCATATGAATGAGCTTTTAAAATTACGGTCGCATATATGAAGATTTTTGTGTAATCTTCTTCAGGAATTAGACATTTTCCCCGCCAAATTTGGCCTAAAACAAATAAAAAATCGTAAACCTTTAAAATGCCTTCTAGGTTTTTTACACATCTTTAAGCACCTTCCCTTCAGTACCTTATGTTAAATTTGATGAAATCAACCTTAAACATGTTCGATGACCAAATATCCAACACGTTGGTTTGTGCTTTTTTTCTTCCCTTATAGGGCTATTACACTGTCGTACATGTTGGCCGACATGCTCGACGGCGAAGTTTAGGTTTTGCTATTACACTATCGAACGCTGATGGCGTACTTCGTCATACAAAAATTTTTTAAGCGAAAGCATGGCAATGAAGCGGAAAGTTGTAGCAGCTATGATTATCAATTAAACACAATTACAAGAGGACGAAAACAAAGAAAAAATTTAATTTATTGTACCCAATAATATTTAATTGCATATTGTGGTATATATCTGATGTTTTTTTTACACAATTGTGGCATGTTTTTATATAATTCAATTAATTCTTCCAAAAAACAAACGTTACTGAGAGACATGTTTTTTTCAACTTTCCGATCAACGCACACCAACGGCAATGGCAACAAGTGAACTGAATTTTTACATGAAGTACGACCAACACGTTATTACACCAGTATTTTGGTACGCCACGAACATCAAAAAATTTTGAACACCGACCAACATGTCTCACGACATGCTATTACACCTCTAATCAAACCCAAATAATTTAAATGGGTTTGATTAAAGGTTGTTGTCAAAAACGAGCGTTTGAGAGCGTTTGATGAAGTTCGGCACAGCTCTATTGTATATACATATTTCTGTGTTATTAATACCCTTAATTGTTGTGCAGAGTGTACGGTTATCCAATCTCTTTTGTTCTTACGATGTGAACAATACCGATTTTTTGACACCAATTATAAACACTTGTTATATTACATTTTGCCTGGAGCTGTGCCGAACTTCATCAAACGCTCGTTTTTGACAACAACCTTTAATCAAACCCATGTAATTTAAATGGGTTTGATTAAAGGTTGTTATCAAAAACGAGCGTTTGAGAGCGTTTGATGAAGTTCGGCACAGCTCTATTGTATATACATATTTCTGTGTTATTAATACCCTTGATTGTTGTGCAGAGTGTACGGTTATCCAATCTCTTTTGTTCTTACGATGTGAACAATACCGGTTTTTTAACACCAATTATAAGCACTTGTTATATTACATTTTGCCTAGAGCTGTGCCGAACTTCATCAAACGCTCGTTTTTGCCAACAACCTCTAATCAAACCCATGTAATTTAAATGGGTTTGATTAAAGGTTGTTGTCAAAAACGAGCGTTTGAGAGCGTTTGATGAAGTTCGGCACAGCTCTACTGTATATACATATTTCTGTGTTATTAATACCCTTGATTGTTGTGAAGAGGGTACGGTTATCCAATCTCTTTTGTTCTTACGATGTGGACAATACCGATTTTTTAACACCAATTATAAACACTTGTTATATTACATTTTGCCTAGAGCTTTGCGGAACTTCATGAAACGCTCGTTTTTGACAACAACCTCTAATCAAACCCATGTAATTTAAATGGGTTTGATTAAAGGTTGTTGTCAAAAACGAGCGTTTGATGAAGTTCGGCACAGCTCTATTGTATATACATATTTCTGTGTTATTAATACCCTTGATTGTTGTGCAGAGTCTACGGTTATCCAATCTCTTTTGTTCTTACGATGTGAACAATTCCGATTTTTTAACACCAATTATAAACACTTGTTATATTACATTTTGCCTAGAGCTGTGCCGAACTTCATCAAACGCTCGTTTTTGACAACAACCTCTAATCAAACCCATGTAATTTAAATGGGTTTGATTAAAGGTTGTTGTCAAAAACGAGCGTTTGAGAGCGTTTGATGAAGTTCGGCACAGCTCTATTGTATATACATATTTCTGTGTTATTAATACCCTTGATTGTTGTGCAGAGTGTACGGTTATCCAAACTCTTTTGTTCTTACGATGTGAACAATACCGATTTTTTAACACCAATTAGAAACACTTGTTACACTACATTTTGCGTAGGGCTGTGCCGAACTTCGTCAAACACTCGTTTTTGACAACAACCTCTAATCAAACCCATGTAATTTAAATGGGATTGATTAGATGTTGTTGTCAAAAACGAGCGTTTGATGAAGTTCTGCACAGCTCTAGTTTTGCCACACTTTCGTACATACATATGTAAATATACTTTGATTTATATACTTTAAAATGGAAAATTGCGAAAATTTTTAAAAATAATATTTTTTGTAAACAGTAGGCGTCTGCGTAGAATGTGAAAATCTGTGCTTTTGAGAGTAGAATGTCACCAAAGCGATCCAAATTTGATGTTTTTTGTTTTTTGAACAATTTTCTTGTTTCTTTTTACAAAGTTTTTATCTTTTGAATTGGTTTTAACTACCACAATATATTACATTAGGAATTATAAAGATTGCATTAAAGTTAAAATAAAACTTGCATGCAAATGCAATATAACTTCGAAATAGCACTAGATTATTTACATTGCATTTGATGCAATTGTGTTATACTAATTTGTATTTAACTTCCTTTTGTAGTGGCAATAGAACACTTATCTTCTGAAGAAATAATTTGTTAGGTCTCGCTCGTTCTCCTTTTTGAACAGTAAATATTTTTAATAAACATCTTTAGTTTTCTCTGGTTCCCCACAAAAAAGTTTTCATATATTAATATTTTAATTTTTTTTTTGATATAATGATATATGTACATACATATACGCACGTGTGGCTATATTTGACTTACATACATGCATGCGTATTTTAACCAATATATTTCTTTCATTCACTATTAACTTCAATTAGTTTTCTTTCTAAAATAGTTCCTTCGTGTTTAAGATTTTATTTTATTATTTTCTTTGAAAACACGAGTCAGCTAAGATGTTAAACAAAATTTTTGTTATGGAATTTACTTCTGGGATGCGCCCTTTTTAACGCCTTGGGCTTTTAATGCACGATTTCTTTTTTTATTGCTCACTATGCTTGGCTTATCCATCATTTCCTTCCTGTCGTCATCGTTCATTGTTCCGTACAACCGTCTTTGTGCGGTACCTACAAAGTTAATTAAACCTCTCTTTCCCCTTCGTTGGCTCGGTTTTATTGTCAGAATTTTGTTATTTATGTTGTGTATTTTTTGTTAGAGGATTTCCCTATTGCTTAAGTCTATTGTATTAATATTTTCTTCCAATAAGTTTAGTGTTTCCAATATTTCTCCAACATCAATGATGTGAATGACTGTACTGGTAGTATTTGCTACTTCTACATCGCCAATCTTTACATATGTCGATAAATACATTGTTATCTGGCAATTGGCTGATTTGCGATAGTCCTATGGTGTTACTGACCACTAAGAAGAGTACCATAATTATTGCCAAAATCTAAAAATTTAAAAGGTCGTTTATATTGTCAGTACAAACATTTTGCAAGGGTCTTTTAATGAACTTCGGTTGCTCCTTATGTCTTGTACTTCTGTAATTTTTTTCTCCATTTTCCATGTAACTTTCTCGTGATTCATTTCTTCTTTCAATTATTTTTGTTTTTGCACTTTTTAATATTTCCTTTATGATGCTATGATCAATCAATTTATTTTGTACATCCAAAGCAGTACTTTTTATTGTGCTATGATAATTGTTGTTGTAGAATTTTATTGCTATAATTATTTGGATATATATATTGGAAATTAAAGGCTCTGATCTTTTCTGTAATCGTGTTATTGAATCTTATCACATCCGAGTAAAATGATATTGAATTCCCTCTTGGTCAAGGAAATTCTTCACATTTGCGTTGTTGAACTAATTATCAAACACAAACTTTGTAACATTTCCTTTAATGGGCAAAAAAGCCCTAATTTCTATTCTATCGTATAAGTGAAATGAAACTACATGTTTTATGTACGTATCGACGTGAATTATTTCATTGGTAGTTGAAGGCGTTTCAGTCATTTTGAATTTATTTTTAATAGGGTTTTTGTTGTATTTGGCTGCTGTGCAAATTTCGCAGTTATTAATTACTTTTTGTATGAGTTCTTTCAATTTAATATTATATATTTTGCGTCTAACTTTTTTCAAAGGTTGGAATTATACCATCATGACCTGCTTCGAATTTATGTAATAATACTATCTGCTTTATCAGGTCGTTTTCCCCGACAATATCTTTAGCAAATTTAGAACACTTAACAACTTTCGTTTTGTCGTTTCCAGAAAATGTCTCCTACTTCTCTTATATACATATATTCCAAACTCAGCCGTTACTTTATCGTTGATAATTATTTGAACTCCGAGTCGTATTAGTTCTTGGTTATCTCCACAATATCCTACTATCATTTCCACGGATTTGATGAAACTGTTAATACAGGGGTTGTTATCCAGCGTTCTAATTTGCCGAAATTGTTGAATAATATCATTTGGTGTCAAGAAGAAGAACGTCTATCGGACGATTTTTGTCAAATTTATTCATCTCAATTTTATATATGTAAAATTTTAAAATTTTATTCACTTTTTTTGTTTGTTATAATATTGATTATATAAATTTTGTGTAAAATGCGGTTGACCTTTTTATTTTGTTTAACAATTGGGGTATTCACACTTTGTGCTATTTAGTCATATTGTCATAAAGTCATAAAATTTTACAGCAATTTAAAATATTGTTGTTATGCTGTACATAAAAAGTCAAAACATAATGGCACTCTTGCAGGTATGTTTTTGTGTTGTCATAAAATGCTCTATAGGTCTGAGTCGAACGGCTGAATATCTTTAGGCGAGATGGTTGTAGGATATGTTTGCCGCCTTTACTTATATATGATTCACGACTAAACAGCGGCTAAAAAGTTATGCATACCTATATTTCTGTACATTAACTCACTTTTTTATAACATAAAAAATATTAAAACAGCACTAAATCGCAAAAACTAAATATGTACAAGTGAAAAATTTTTCTCTTAACTTACGTAGCTGACAGCCACTGAACGTTTTTCAGTATGCCGCTGAAAAAAAAATTATTCAGCACATAACAAGGCAGCTGCTGTTAGAGTTTATATATGTATACAAATTTAGTTAGCAGGCCAAGTTATGACGGAATGTTCACTCTATATTCATATATTTCGTGCTATTATTTTATGACTTATGACTGAAGTGTGAAACCCCCATATGTATGTTCTTTTAATTTATTCTTTTGAATAAATTCCCGGGACCCACTGCGCCAGTTAAGTTTAATAATAAACGGCGACTGCTTTTTTAAAAAAGGTATGCGTTTATTAAAGTGAATCTTAAGGTTAATTTTTTAATTTACTTGAAATATAATATAGGCTAAGCAACGTAATTATTTTATGCTTACGTTGCAGTCTATTAATATGTGGGAAAATATTTAAGATAAGCATTAAGCATTAAACACAATTACGACAGGAGACTACAGACTACTACTTTTCAAAATTATAATACATGTGCTTATATAGTATAGTGTAACTTCAAAAAAAGAACAAAAGACAACGATGCAGGTTTTTAGTTTTTCTAAGTAGGTTTTATATTATTTGTAATTCAAGTTTACTATTCTAAAGTTATTTATAATTAAAAATACTTATATTTTAATAATATTTAAAATACTTATATACATATTAATATTTTATATAAGCAATAATTTTCGTTCCAAGATATTTTACTAATAACTATGAAAACTTAAAATTTATGAGCCTAAAATATGTAGAGAAATTTCAATGTTATAACTAATAATTGCAGACTAAACATTTTTGGACTAATAATTGTTTAGAAATTTTATTATTAAAACTAAGAAATTTTTAAATTTTAAAATTTAATAAGAGAAAAAAATTCATAAAATGTTATATAAAACTGTTTTGATTGAAATCAACCTTAAGGAGTGGTCATCCCGAATAAGTATGCTTGAAGAAAATTTTAACAACGAAAAGTTAGTGAGGGTCATTCTTTTATTTCACCTCTCTAGTGCTGACCCTATGGCAATTATAGGCCATTTATATTAGAATTTTTCTACTAGTTTTTGGTTCATATTTTTATGCAAGAACATGATTTCGTTTATAGTAACATCATTTTTTCACTTATTAAATTTACTGCTAGTGAAAAAATCCTCTCAGATGATGCAGTGCTTGCAGATATTGCTTATTTTTACAACTCAGTCTATAGAGAAGAGGAAACTCCAAGCGATTGAAATGCCACCATTGCAAAACATCAAATACATCATGGAAATTTACACGCATATTTTCGTATACTGAAAGTTCACCTGTGGCTCTATCACGTACGTTGGAAGATGAGGGACTGTTTATAAAATCGGAAAAAATTTCGCTGTTGTGCTCGGATATTTCTGTTACAGCTATGTTTTGATTTCCGAGTTCATCATCAAAACTTTTCATTATTTCCACACATTTCGATTTTACTGCATCCTTTCGTTTTAATCTATTTGTAATAATTGGTTCGCCGTAGGAAATAAGAATAGTGCAATTTTGTGATACAAATTCAAAATTATGAAAAATAATGAAAAATTCAGAAACCTCTTGAAACCCGGAATCTTCAACAATTTTAAAGGGTATACAATTTTTAATAGTCCATTCTGTAATTCTTGTTATTGCTTCTAATTTTGTGTCCTGGTCAACATCTTTTTTTATATTGCTTATCCCGCTAGAAGGTGTTAAATAGCATTTATGCCTCACGAAATTTGCTGTGCTTCTTCCATAGTATGTGTAAGCACTTTTACATAGCTTGGACCCCACGACATTTGGCAATTCTTCGGATGTATTGGTAATAATTTTGCAGAATTTCAAATTCCAAACCTTGCTTCTTGCTTTTATATGAGCTAAGCGGTACTCTCCTGCAAAAATGTTGTCTCTAATCAACCCTTTATCCAAGGTGCTGATTGCGTTCTCACTTGACATTGTAATATAAGTTTCAGTTGAGGGCATCTAATTGCTGTATTAAAAATACATTTGATATCAAAGTTAGTTCTTAAACCTTGTTCAAACGTTGAAGATGTTTGAGATTCACATTTTTCAATTTCAGAATAAGATACCCTCTTTGTTCAGAACACTGTTTTTTGTTTTTTTTTTTATTATTTGAGATATATCATTAATTTAATACACAAATGAATAAATTTATAGAATAAGTTTCAGTTGAGGGCATCTAATTGCTGTATTAAAAATACATTTGATATCAAAGGTAGTTCTTAAACCTTGTTCAAACGTTGAAGATGTTTGAGATTCACATTTTTCAATTTCAGAATAAGATACCCTCTTTGTTCAGAACACTGTTTTTTGTTTTTTTTTTATTATTTGAGATATATCATTAATTTAATACACAAATGAATAAATTTTTATTTACTTATGCCCTAGACAGTTCACAGAATCAAATATATGTAATGTATTTGTAATAATACTGTGAACAGGAACTTAAATATTTCAATTTGAAAATGTTTAACTTTTTTCGTTTCCACCCTCTAGTGGGGGGTAGCTACACAACACAAGAAATTGTTGAAAATATTTCAGTAATTAAAATTTTTTAATAAAAGTATCTTAAAAACAAAAAATCTGTAGCAAAAGATTTTTTAACAAAAAACAACATCTTATTCATTTATTTATATAGTATGCATGCATATATGTAAAAACTTATATTTATATACTTATATATATGTATATATACATATATGTACATATATATATATATATATATATATAGATATATATATATATATATATGCATATATATATATATATATATATATATATATATATATATATATATATACTTATATATATATATATATATATATATATATATACTTACATATATTTATATACATATTAGAGCTGTGCCGAACTGAATCAAACGCTCGTTTTTGACAAGAACCTCTAATCAAACCCATTTAAATTACATGGGTTTGATTAGAGGTTCTTGTCAAAAACGAGCATTTGATTCAGCTCAGCACAGCGCTATTCTGCACAGCTCTATTCTGCACAGTTTCAGTATATAGTAAATACGAATAATTATTTTTACTACTACAGACAACACGGCTATGGGTTGTTGTCCATGCTGTTTTGTGGTTGTAGCCAAATTAAACTAATTTATATTTTGGTGAGCGACGATGAGTAAATGCTATGTTGCCAGTATAATACAAATAAATTCAATTATTGTAAACTTTAAAATATATTGTTTTATTATACAAAAATGAACAATAAACGTTATTTCCAAGCTAATGAATTGATTTCTTGTCATATACTGTGGGCTTTATATACATTTAATTGGAATGACACTATTTAAAGGCGTATTTAGCCAAACGCTGAAATCGCAAACGCAAATGGCGACGCAGCGCAAATGCTAATGCAGCTCCACATACTACAAATTGTAGTGTTTAAAAGTTATTTTGCGTGAAAAATATGTTTATTTGTTTAAAGTTTTTACGTTTCTGCAAAATGTCACAGAATACTGTTTAGCTTGTGGTGTTGATCATTTAAAAACAAATAATTAAAACAACTGTTCCTTTTTGCCTTTGTACTTTCCTTTTTGCCTTTGTACAGAAAACTTACTAAATTGTATAAATAGAACAACATTTTATTTTAAACTTGTGAGCATTATATGTATAGTTAAATTGTAATTTTATTAATACATTTCTTTTTAAAGGTACTGCTGGCTTAGACCCGAGATTGACTTCGCCTTCAGCCTTGAATATGGTTTCGAATTTTATTGACCTGCATTAGTGGAAGATTGTGTTTATTGTTATCGAATTGTCTCACCGGCATAGCACTGGTCGCTAAACATTATCGACACATTTGCCTGCATGTACATACATAAATTACATATGTAGTAAGATTGGTACCACATATATTTATGCTCTTGCGTTCAGAAATCTACATATACATTGGGGTTACAAGTCGGGCTTGTTTTGGCTGGATTGTGCAGCTTCTTAAGTACCTGTCCAGTTTCAAGCTAAAATAAAATTTGTCCAGCTATAACAATTTTCCGCAAAATTCTCTTAATAATTATTGCCTTAAATAAAATTTTTATTATAATATTTTACACTGATGTGCAGACAAATGAAATCATTTTTGTGTGTCTTTTTTTGTATGATTTTGTTTTTTCGTTATATAATTTTAACATTATATGCTACTATTATTTTGATCGTAGCTGCATATATGTATATCGATATGGATAAATGAACCGAAAATATTGAAGTTTAGTTACATTTTGTTATATTAAAAATATATTAGAGTGTTATATAAAATATGTTAAAAACACTGTAAACATAAATTTTTTAATAAAATTGTTTGTCCAGCTTTTTTTAATAATCCCGCTTGTTTAATTCAAATGTCCAGCTTTTTGTTAATCTCAATCTGGCAAGCCTAATATACATACATACATACGTATGTATAACATCAACCTATTATTGAACAAAAAATATTTACAGTCTTTTGTGATTTTATGAAGTAAAACAAGTTATATAGCAAAATAATTTATTATATATGCTATGTTTATCTACATATGTATCAACTAAATGTTCAAACATCAAACCAAACAAGAAATACAAAAAAAAAGCTGTTGTGCCACCATGGCGCGCCATCACTGCGTAAAACTCTATTTTCTGCAGCTTGGCTGCGCTGCGTTGCGTTTCTCACTGTTCAAATAAGAATTTTCACAATTTGCCTTGTAACAGATTGGGTCGGTCTTGCCAATTTTGTAGGACTAAGATTCTTATTTGGAACTATGGACAACCAGGACAGGGCTGAAATACAACTTGCAACAGCGGAAATTAAGAAGAACGCGATCTCTATTTACAAATGGATTCAACAAAGTCTTTGATCTTATTAACAACGAAACAAACTTGAAACGGAAGCCTTCAAACTTCAAAACAAATTGACGCAGAAGATACTTTCCGTCTTTTTTCTTGACTATGTTAAACAATATTTGGAACATATTCAGGATATTCAGACTATGCAACTAGAACAAATAGTCCCAATTATATAAAAATTATTTAATTGGACTACTAATTGTATTTAATAGTATTTGATATATATATATATATATATATATATATATATTTATAAATAATAATATGGACTAACATTTTTTAAGCTTAAAGTTTCTTTATTTTTATTATATTATAAATTGTTTTTCGATATTTCGTCACTCCTTTATGTGACTTCTTCTGGAAATTTAAACACATTGGAGTGACGAAATATCGAAAAACAATTTATAATTTAATAAAAATAAAGAGACCTTAAGCTTAAAAAATATATAAGTCCATATTATTAATCAAAAAAAGTAAAAAAACTAGAAGATTATATATATATATATATATATATATATATATATATATAAATATCTATATATATATATATATATATATATATACATATATATATACATAAATATCTATCTATCTATATATATATATATATATATATATATATATATGTATATATATATATATATATATATATATATATATGTATATATATATATATATATATATATATATATGTATGTATGTATATATATATATATGTATATATATATATATATATATATATATATATATATATATATACATAAGCTAGTCATAACACACCATCACTTAACCAAAATCCATTTAGTTCCCATGGTAATCGTCATACAAAGACACCAAAGAAATTGAAGTTTTATTGATTCATATTAAAGCAACAATTGCAATATCTACGCACACACAATTTCCACACACAAATATTCCATAATCACATAAAAATAATTTCTATACCAACTGATCAATTTGAATTTTTTAATTAAATTTTGGGAAAAAAAACTAGCACTTAATTAAAATTAAAAATATTAATTCATTGTTGAAAATAGATGTGCCAAAAATTTCATAAATCTACCATAACCCCTTCGATTTTTTTTCCAGTTTTACTATGGGGGCCGTTCTCTGTGAGTCGGTAGGATCATTGAAAAATTTCCTTCTCTTTATAAAAAAAAAAAGATTAACGTACTTATGGAAGAAAGGAATATGCAAAAATATCCTTTTGTTAAATATATAAATAGTGATTGCCTAATGCTCGCAAAATTTTAGAACAAAAGTGCGTAAACCCTTAACAATTTTATTACTTACAATATACCGAAGAGTGTCATAGACAGAAGAAAAATAAAATAAAAGAGAAACATTATATATTACTCGCTTGTTGACGGACGATATAATTAATTATTTATATAATTTTAATTATATTAAACCTAATAATGGTTCATCCTTTTGGTGGCCAAAGAGATGAACTGGCCACATACATACAGAGCGTTGATTGTATCATTCCAAATATCACGTTGATACCGCGCCACGATCGAGTCCTTGTTTTAAACTCTCTTTTGCGAACGTTACACGATCTGGGGGCTGATTCTGGCACTCGTGAAAAGAATTGTTTTCGATTGAAGTATAATATCGATTACTCTTAATTTCCTAATTCTGTCATTCGATATCGATGAAATGGAGCGTACGCTATGTCCGAAATTTATTCAATTTAACCCAAAACAAAGCGATGGATCCAAAGAGTATTTTATGGCAAAGTTCAATATTCCTAGAGGTATGTATACGTATGCAGTATGTATGAATGTAAATATATAGCAAACCGTTTGATAACACTGCTCTGCAAAATATAATTTTTTGTCTCTCCTTTAAATAATATTATGTGCATTATATGGATTTTCATGCGCTTAGCACGAATCCGTTTTCGGTTTTTTTGCATCAGGTTCAGAATATTTTTATTGGCGTGGCAATTTTTTGCCCCTAAATTAGACAGGTACGTAGACATATTTCACCCTAACTCGGGAACGATTCATCCGATTTAAAAAAATAAAACCCCAGAAAATATGCAACAAAATTTTTTGTTTGTTTTGGTCACACAATTTTTCTTTATCTTTTATCATTATGGATTTATTCAAAATTTAAACGAAAAAAAAATTTTTTTTCATGCAAAATTCGTAAATTTTTCCAGTTTAAAAATGGAATTTAAAAAAACTTAAGTGAAATATTCAACAGTTTGCACCTTTGTCTAATAGCTACAGGTTTAAGAAATAAAAAAAGTTATAAGCCATAAAAATCGTTTAAAAAATGTACATTTTATTTTCAATTTACCGCTGGTACCCAATATTGTAATTAGAGCTGTACCGAACTGAATCAAACGCTCTCAAACGCTCGTTTTTGACAAGAACCTCTAATCAAACCCATTTAAATTGCATGGGTTTGATTAGAGGTTCTTGTCAAAAACGAGCGTTTGAGAATGTTTGAGAGCGTTTGATTCAGTTCGGCACAGCTCTAATTGTAATGCAATATTGTTATGCTACCTTTAGGTGAGCAGGTAATGGAACTAAAGTACAACGGTATTTTGCATGGTTCTTGGATTTAAAAAATATAGTATTTTTCATTAACCTGTAATTCTAAATATAAAAAATGAAGGTAGAAACCAAAGAAATTGAAGCTTTATCAATTCATATTAAAGCAACAATTGCAATATCTACGACACACAATTTTCACACACAAATATTCCATAATCATATAAAAATAATTTCCATACTCAGCATATCATAATATATAAACAAGTGTCAGATTGTGTCAATTCATTTTCAGCTAAAGACTTTAATAGAGTATACACAAGATGTGTATTTCATTCTTTTTATTGATTCATATTTCTTTTGTAAATAATATGTTAAAATAGTTTAAGTAGAATAAGATATTTTCTAATAACGAAAGTTTATTTTATTATTAATTTAATATTTGAACGGCTTTGTTTGAATTATACGAAATTGTATAAATAGAACTATATTTTATTTTAAACTTGTGAGCATTATATGTATAGTTAAATTGTAATTTTATTAATACATTTCTTTTTAAGGGTGCTGCTGGCTGAAGTATTGAACAAAAGACTACGATACCTTAGACCCGAGATTGACTTCGCCCGCAGCCTTGAATATGGTTTCGAATTTTTTTTAACCTGCATTAGTGGAAGATTGTGTTTATTGTTATCGAATTGTCTCACTGGCATAGCACTGGTCGCTAAACATTATCGACACATTTGCCTGCATGTACATACATAATTTACATATGTAGTAAAATTGGTACCACATATATTTATGCCCTTGCGTTCAGATATCTACATATACATTAGGGTTACGAGTCGGGCTTGTTTTGGCTGGATTGTGCAGCTTCTTAAGTACCTGTCCAGTTTCAAGCTTAAATAAAATTTGTCCAGCTATAACAATTTTCCGCAAAATGCTCTTAATAATAATTGCCTTAAATAAAATTTTTATTATAATATTTTACACTGATGTGCAGACAAATGAAATCATTTTTGTGTGTCTTTTTTTGTATGATTTTGTTTTTTCGTTATATAATTTTAACATTATATGCTACTATTATTTTGATTGTAGCTGCATATATGTATATCGATATGGATAAATGAACCGAAAATATTAAATTTTAGTTACATTTTGTTATGTTAAAAATATATTAGAGTGTTATATAAAATATGTTAAAAACACTGTAAACACAAATTTGTAATAAAATTGTTTGTCCAGCTTTTTTTAATAATCCCGCTTGTTTAATTCAAATGTCCAGCTTTTTGTTACTCTCAATCTGGCAAGCCTAATATACATATATACATACGTATGTATAACATCAACCTATTACTGAACAAAAAATATTTACAGTCTTTCGTGATTTTATGAAGTAAAACAAGTTATATAGCAAATTAATTTATTATATGCTATGTATATCTACAAATGTATCAACTAAATGTTCACACATCAAACCAAACAAGAAGTACAAAAAAAGCTGTTGTGCCGCCATGGCGCGCCATCACTGCGTAAAACTCTATTTTCTGTAGCTTGGCTGCGCTGCGTTGCGTTTCTCACTGTTCAAATAAGCATTTTCACAATTTGCCTTGTAACAGATTTGATCGGTGTTGCCAATTTTGTAGGACTAAGATTCTTATTTGGAACTATGGACAACCAGGACAGAACTGAAATACAACTTGCAACAGCGGAACTTAAGAAGAATGCGATCTCTATTTACAAATGGATTCAACAAAGTCTTTGATCTTATTAGCAATGAAACAAACTTGATATCAAGATTTGAAACGGAAACCTTCAAACTTCAAAATAAATTGACGCAGAAGATACTCTCCGCCTTTTTTCTTGACTATGTTAAACAATATTTGGAACATATTCAGGATATTCAGACTATGCAACTAGAACAAATAGTTCCAATTATATAAAAATTATTTAATTGGACTACTAATTGTATTTAATAGTATTTGATATATATATATATATATATATATATATATATATATATTTATAAATAATAATATGGACTAACATTTTTTAAGCTTAAAGTTTCTTTATTTTTATTATATTATAAATTGTTTTTCGATATTTCGTCACTCCTTTATGTGACTTCTTCTGGAAATTTAAACACATTGGAGTGACGAAATATCGAAAAACAATTTATAATTTAATAAAAATAAAGAGACCTTAAGCTTAAAAAATATATAAGTCCATATTATTAATCAAAAAAAGTAAAAAAACTAGAAGATTATATATATATATATATATATATATATATAAATATCTATATATATATATATATATATATATATATATACATAAATATCTATCTATATATATATATATATATATATATATATATATATGTATATATATATATATATATATATATATATATATATGTATATATATATATATATATATATATATATATATATATGTATGTATGTATATATATATATGTATATATATATATATATATATATATATATATATATACATAAGCTAGTCATAACACACCATCACTTAACCAAAATCCATTTAGTTCCCATGGTAATCGTCATACAAAGACACCAAAGAAATTGAAGATTTATTGATTCATATTAAAGCAACAATTGCAATATCTACGCACACACAATTTCCACACACAAATATTCCATAATCACATAAAAATAATTTCTATACCAACTGATCAATTTGAATTTTTTAATTAAATTTTGGGAAAAAAACTAGCACTTAATTAAAATTAAAAATATTAATTCATTTTTGAAAATAGATGTGCCAAAAATTTCATAAATCTACCATAACCCCTTCGATTTTTTTTCCAGTTTTACTATGGGGGCCGTTCTCTGTGAGTCGGTAGGATCATTGAAAAATTTCCTTCTCTTTATAAAAAAAAAAAGATTAACGTACTTATGGAAGAAAGGAATATGCAAAAATATCCTTTTGTTAAATATATAAATAGTGATTGCCTAATGCTCGCAAAATTTTAGAACAAAAGTGCGTAAACCCTTAACAATTTTATTACTTACAATATACCGAAGAGTGTCATAGACAAAAGAAAAATAAAATAAAAGAGAAACAATATATATTACTCGCTTGTTGACGGACGATATAATTAATTATTTATATAATTTTAATTATATTAAACCTAATAATGGTTCATCCTTTTGGTGGCCAAAGAGATGAACTGGCCACATACATACAGAGCGTTGATTGTATCATTCCAAATATCACGTTGATGCCGCGCCACGATCGAGTCTGGCACTCGTGAAAGGAATTGTTTTCGATTGAAGTATAATATCGATTGCTCTTAATTTCCTAATTCTGTCATTCGATATCGATGAAATGGAGCGTACGCTATGTCCGAAATTTATTCAATTTAACCCAAAACAAAGCGATGGATCCAAAGAGTATTTTATGGCAAAGTTCAATATTCCTAGAGGTATGTATACGTATGCAGTATGTATGAATGTAAATATATAGTAAACCGTTTGATAACACTGCTCTGCAAAATATAATTTTTTGTCTCTCCTTTAAATAATATTATGTGCACTATATAGATTTTCATGCGCTTAGCACGAATCTGTTTTCGGTTTTTTTTGCATCAGGTTCAGAATATTTTTATAGGCGTGGCAATTTTTTGCCCCTAAATTAGACAGGTACGTACACATATTTCACCCTAACTCGGGAACGATTCATCCGATTTAAAAAAATAAAACCCCAGAAAATATGCAACAAAATTTTTTGTTTGTTTTGGTCACACAATTTTTCTTTATCTTTTATCATTATGGCTTTATTCAAAATTTGAACGAAAAAAAAAATTTTTTTTCGTGCAAAATTCGTAAATATTTCCAGTTTAAAAATGGAATTTAAAAAAACTTGAGTGAAATATTCAACAGTTTGCCCCTTTGTCTAATAGCTGCAGGTTTAAAAAATAAAAAAAGTTGTAAACCATAGAAATCGGTTAAAAAATTTACATTTTATTTTCAATTTACCGCTGGTACCCAATATTGTAATGCAATATTGTTATGCTACATTTAGGTGAGCAGGTAATGGAACTAAAGTACAACGGTATTTTGCATGGTTCTTCGATTTAAGAAATATTGTATTTTTCATTAACCTGTAATTCTAAATATAAAAAATTAAGGTAGAATCCAAAGAAATTGAAGCTTTATCAATTCATATTAAAGCAACAATTGCAATATCTACGCACACACAATTTTCACACACAAATATTCCATAATCATATAAAAATAATTTCCATACTCAGCTTATCATAATATATAAACAAGTGTCAGATTGTGTCAATTCATTTTCAGCTAAAGACTTTAATAACGTATACACAAGATGTGTATTTCATTCTTTTTATTGATTCATATTTCTTTTGTAAATAATATGTTAAAATAGTTTAAGTAGAATAAGATATTTTCTAATAACGAAAGTTTATTTTATTATTAATTCAATATTTGAACGGTTTTGTTTGAATTATACGAAATTGTATAAATAGAACAATATTTTATTTTAAACTTGTGAGCATTATATGTATAGTTAAATTGTAATTTTATTAATACATTTCTTTTTAAGGGTGCTGCTGGCTGAAGTATTGAACACAAGACTACGATGCCTTAGAACCGAGATTGACTTCGCCCTCAGCCTTGAATATGGTTTCGAATTTTTTTTAACCTGCATTAGTGGAAGATTGTGTTTATTGTTATCGAATTGTCTCACTGGCATAGCAGTGGTCGCTAAACATTATTGACACATTTGCCTGCATGTACATACATAAATTACATATGTAGTAAGATTGGTACCACATATATTTATGCCCTTGCGTTCAGATATCTACATATACATTAGGGTTACGAGTCGGGCTTGTTTTGGCTGGATTGTGCAGCTTCTTAAGAACCTGTCCAGTTTCAAGCTAAAATAAAATTTGTCCAGCTATAACAATTTTCCGCAAAATGCTCTTAATAATTATTGCCTTAAATAAAATTTTTATTATAATATTTTACACTGATGTGCAGACAAATGAAATCATTTTTGTGTGTCTTTTTTTGTATGATTTTGTTTTTTCGTTATATAATTTTAACATTATATGCTACTATTATTTTGATCGTAGCTGCATATATGTATATCGATATGGACAAATGAACCGAAAATATTGAAGTTTAGTTACATTTTGTTATGTTAAAAATATATTAGAGTGTTATATAAAATATGTTAAAAACACTGTAAACATAAATTTTTTAATAAAATTGTTTGTCCAGCTTTTTTTAATAATCTCGCTTGTTTAATTGAATTATCCAGCTTTTTGTTAATCTCAATCTGGCAAGCCTAATATACATGCATACATACGTATGTATAACATCAACCTATTATTGAACAAAAAATATTTACAGACTTCTGTGATTTTATGAAGTAAAACAAGTTATATAGCAAATTAATTTATTATATATGCTATGTTTATCTACAAATGTATCAACTAAATGTTCAAACATCAAACCAAACAAGAAATACAAAAAAAAGCTGTTGTGCCGCCATGGCGCGCCATCACTGCGTAAAACTCTATTTTCTGCAGCTTGGCTGCGCTGCGTTGCGTTTCTCACTGTTCAAATAAGCATTTTCACAATTTGCCTTGTAACAGATTGGGTCGGTCTTGCCAATTTTGTAGGACTAAGATTCTTATTTGGAACTATGGACAACCAGGACAGAGCTGAAATACAACTTGCAACAGCGGAAATTAAGAAGAATGCGATCTCTATTTACAAATGGATTCAACAAAGTCTTTGATCTTATTAACAACGAAACAAACTTGATATCAAGATTTGAAACGGAAACCTTCAAACTTCAAAATAAATTGACGCAGAAGATACTTTCCGCCTTTTTTCTTGACTATGTTAAACAATATTTGGAACATATTCAGGATATTCAGACTATGCAACTAGAACAAATAGTTCCAATTATATAAAAATTTTTTAATTGGACTACTAATTGTATTTACTAGTATTTGATATATATATATATATATATATATATATATATATATATATATATGTATATATTTATAAATAATAATATGGACTAATATTTTTTAAGCTTAAAGTTTCTTTATTTTTATTATATTATAAATTGTTTTTCGATATTTCGTCACTCCTTTATGTGACTTCTTCTGGAAATTTAAACACATTGGAGTGACGAAATATCGAAAAACAATTTATAATTTAATAAAAATAAAGAGACCTTAAGCTTAAAAAATATATAAGTCCATATTATTAATCAAAAACAGGTAAAAAAACTAGAAGATTATATATATATATATATATATATATATATATATATATATATATTTTTTTTTTTTTAATTAAATTTTGGGAAAAAAGAACTAGCTCATAATTAAAATTAAAAATATTAATTCATTTTTGAAAATAGATGTGCCAAAAATTTCATAAATCTACCATAACCCCTTCAATTTTTTTTCCAGTTTTACTATGGGGGCCGTTCTCTGTGAGTCGGTATGATCATTGAAAAATTTCCTTCTCTTTATTAAAAAAAAGATTAACGTACTTATGGAAGAAAGGAATATGCAAAAATATTCTTTTGTTAAATATATATATAGTGATTGCCTAATGCTCGCAAAATTTTAGAACAAAAGTGCGTAAACCCTTAACAATTTTATTACTTACAATATACCGAAGAGTGTCATAGACAAAAGAAAAATATAATAAAAGAGAAAGATTATATATTACTCACTTGTTGACGGACGATATAATTAATTATTTATATAATTTTAATTATATTAAACCTAATAATGGTTCATCCTTTTGGTGGCCAAAGAGATGAACTGGCCACATACATACAGAGCGTTGATTGTATCATTCCAAATATCACGTTGATGCCGCGCCACGATCGAGTCTGGCACTCGTGAAAGGAATTGTTTTCGATTGAAGTATAATATCGATTGCTCTTAATTTCCTAATTCTGTCATTCGATATCGATGAAATGGAGCGTACGCTATGTCCGAAATTTATTCAATTTAACCCAAAACAAAGCGATGGATCCAAAGAGTATTTTATGGCAAAGTTCAATATTCCTAGAGGTATGTATACGTATGCAGTATGTATGAATGTAAATATATAGTAAACCGTTTGATAACACTGCTCTGCAAAATATAATTTTTTGTCTCTCCTTTAAATAATATTATGTGCACTATATAGATTTTCATGCGCTTAGCACGAATCTGTTTTCGGTTTTTTTTGCATCAGGTTCAGAATATTTTTATAGGCGTGGCAATTTTTTGCCCCTAAATTAGACAGGTACGTACACATATTTCACCCTAACTCGGGAACGATTCATCCGATTTAAAAAAATAAAACCCCAGAAAATATGCAACAAAATTTTTTGTTTGTTTTGGTCACACAATTTTTCTTTATCTTTTATCATTATGGCTTTATTCAAAATTTGAACGAAAAAAAAAATTTTTTTTCGTGCAAAATTCGTAAATATTTCCAGTTTAAAAATGGAATTTAAAAAAACTTGAGTGAAATATTCAACAGTTTGCCCCTTTGTCTAATAGCTGCAGGTTTAAAAAATAAAAAAAGTTGTAAACCATAGAAATCGGTTAAAAAATTTACATTTTATTTTCAATTTACCGCTGGTACCCAATATTGTAATGCAATATTGTTATGCTACATTTAGGTGAGCAGGTAATGGAACTAAAGTACAACGGTATTTTGCATGGTTCTTCGATTTAAGAAATATTGTATTTTTCATTAACCTGTAATTCTAAATATAAAAAATTAAGGTAGAATCCAAAGAAATTGAAGCTTTATCAATTCATATTAAAGCAACAATTGCAATATCTACGCACACACAATTTTCACACACAAATATTCCATAATCATATAAAAATAATTTCCATACTCAGCTTATCATAATATATAAACAAGTGTCAGATTGTGTCAATTCATTTTCAGCTAGAGACTTTAATAGAGTATACACAAGATGTGTATTTCATTCTTTTTATTGATTCATATTTCTTTTGTAAATAATATGTTAAAATAGTTTAAGTAGAATAAGATATTTTCTAATAACGAAAGTTTATTTTATTATTAATTCAATATTTGAACGGTTTTGTTTGAATTATACGAAATTGTATAAATAGAACAATATTTTATTTTAAACTTGTGAGCATTATATGTATAGTTAAATTGTAATTTTATTAATACATTTCTTTTTAAGGGTGCTGCTGGCTGAAGTATTGAACACAAGACTACGATGCCTTAGAACCGAGATTGACTTCGCCCTCAGCCTTGAATATGGTTTCGAATTTTTTTTAACCTGCATTAGTGGAAGATTGTGTTTATTGTTATCGAATTGTCTCACTGGCATAGCAGTGGTCGCTAAACATTATTGACACATTTGCCTGCATGTACATACATAAATTACATATGTAGTAAGATTGGTACCACATATATTTATGCCCTTGCGTTCAGATATCTACATATACATTACGGTTACGAGTCGGGCTTGTTTTGGCTGGATTGTGCAGCTTCTTAAGAACCTGTCCAGTTTCAAGCTAAAATAAAATTTGTCCAGCTATAACAATTTTCCGCAAAATGCTCTTAATAATTATTGCCTTAAATAAAATTTTTATTATAATATTTTACACTGATGTGCAGACAAATGAAATCATTTTTGTGTGTCTTTTTTTGTATGATTTTGTTTTTTCGTTATATAATTTTAACATTATATGCTACTATTATTTTGATCGTAGCTGCATATATGTATATCGATATGGACAAATGAACCGAAAATATTGAAGTTTAGTTACATTTTGTTATGTTAAAAATATATTAGAGTGTTATATAAAATATGTTAAAAACACTGTAAACATAAATTTTTTAATAAAATTGTTTGTCCAGCTTTTTTTAATAATCTCGCTTGTTTAATTGAATTATCCAGCTTTTTGTTAATCTCAATCTGGCAAGCCTAATATACATGCATACATACGTATGTATAACATCAACCTATTATTGAACAAAAAATATTTACAGACTTCTGTGATTTTATGAAGTAAAACAAGTTATATAGCAAATTAATTTATTATATATGCTATGTTTATCTACAAATGTATCAACTAAATGTTCAAACATCAAACCAAACAAGAAATACAAAAAAAAGCTGTTGTGCCGCCATGGCGCGCCATCACTGCGTAAAACTCTATTTTCTGCAGCTTGGCTGCGCTGCGTTGCGTTTCTCACTGTTCAAATAAGCATTTTCACAATTTGCCTTGTAACAGATTGGGTCGGTCTTGCCAATTTTGTAGGACTAAGATTCTTATTTGGAACTATGGACAACCAGGACAGAGCTGAAATACAACTTGCAACAGCGGAAATTAAGAAGAATGCGATCTCTATTTACAAATGGATTCAACAAAGTCTTTGATCTTATTAACAACGAAACAAACTTGATATCAAGATTTGAAACGGAAACCTTCAAACTTCAAAATAAATTGACGCAGAAGATACTTTCCGCCTTTTTTCTTGACTATGTTAAACAATATTTGGAACATATTCAGGATATTCAGACTATGCAACTAGAACAAATAGTTCCAATTATATAAAAATTTTTTAATTGGACTACTAATTGTATTTACTAGTATTTGATATATATATATATATATATATATATATATATATATATATGTATATATTTATAAATAATAATATGGACTAATATTTTTTAAGCTTAAAGTTTCTTTATTTTTATTATATTATAAATTGTTTTTCGATATTTCGTCACTCCTTTATGTGACTTCTTCTGGAAATTTAAACACATTGGAGTGACGAAATATCGAAAAACAATTTATAATTTAATAAAAATAAAGAGACCTTAAGCTTAAAAAATATATAAGTCCATATTATTAATCAAAAACAGGTAAAAAAACTAGAAGATTATATATATATATATATATATATATATATATATATTTTTTTTTTAATTAAATTTTGGGAAAAAAGAACTAGCACATAATTAAAATTAAAAATATTAATTCATTTTTGAAAATAGATGTGCCAAAAATTTCATAAATCTACCATAACCCCTTCAATTTTTTTTCCAGTTTTACTATGGGGGCCGTTCTCTGTGAGTCGGTATGATCATTGAAAAATTTCCTTCTCTTTATTAAAAAAAAGATTAACGTACTTATGGAAGAAAGGAATATGCAAAAATATCCTTTTGTTAAATATATAAATAGTGTTTGCCTAATGCTCGCAAAATTTTAGAACAAAAGTGCGTAAACCCTTAACAATTTTATTACTTACAATATACCGAAGAGTGTCATAGACAAAAGAAAAATATAATAAAAGAGAAAGATTATATATTACTCACTTGTTGACGGACGATATAATTAATTATTTATATAATTTTAATTATATTAAACCTAATAATGGTTCATCCTTTTGGTGGCCAAAGAGATGAACTGGCCACATACATACAGAGCGTTGATTGTATCATTCCAAATATCACGTTGATGCCGCGCCACGATCGAGTCTGGCACTCGTGAAAGGAATTGTTTTCGATTGAAGTATAATATCGATTGCTCTTAATTTCCTAATTCTGTCATTCGATATCGATGAAATGGAGCGTACGCTATGTCCGAAATTTATTCAATTTAACCCAAAACAAAGCGATGGATCCAAAGAGTATTTTATGGCAAAGTTCAATATTCCTAGAGGTATGTATACGTATGCAGTATGTATGAATGTAAATATATAGTAAACCGTTTGATAACACTGCTCTGCAAAATATAATTTTTTGTCTCTCCTTTAAATAATATTATGTGCACTATATAGATTTTCATGCGCTTAGCACGAATCTGTTTTCGGTTTTTTTTGCATCAGGTTCAGAATATTTTTATAGGCGTGGCAATTTTTTGCCCCTAAATTAGACAGGTACGTACACATATTTCACCCTAACTCGGGAACGATTCATCCGATTTAAAAAAATAAAACCCCAGAAAATATGCAACAAAATTTTTTGTTTGTTTTGGTCACACAATTTTTCTTTATCTTTTATCATTATGGCTTTATTCAAAATTTGAACGAAAAAAAAAATTTTTTTTCGTGCAAAATTCGTAAATATTTCCAGTTTAAAAATGGAATTTAAAAAAACTTGAGTGAAATATTCAACAGTTTGCCCCTTTGTCTAATAGCTGCAGGTTTAAAAAATAAAAAAAGTTGTAAACCATAGAAATCGGTTAAAAAATTTACATTTTATTTTCAATTTACCGCTGGTACCCAATATTGTAATGCAATATTGTTATGCTACATTTAGGTGAGCAGGTAATGGAACTAAAGTACAACGGTATTTTGCATGGTTCTTCGATTTAAGAAATATTGTATTTTTCATTAACCTGTAATTCTAAATATAAAAAATTAAGGTAGAATCCAAAGAAATTGAAGCTTTATCAATTCATATTAAAGCAACAATTGCAATATCTACGCACACACAATTTTCACACACAAATATTCCATAATCATATAAAAATAATTTCCATACTCAGCTTATCATAATATATAAACAAGTGTCAGATTGTGTCAATTCATTTTCAGCTAAAGACTTTAATAACGTATACACAAGATGTGTATTTCATTCTTTTTATTGATTCATATTTCTTTTGTAAATAATATGTTAAAATAGTTTAAGTAGAATAAGATATTTTCTAATAACGAAAGTTTATTTTATTATTAATTCAATATTTGAACGGTTTTGTTTGAATTATACGAAATTGTATAAATAGAACAATATTTTATTTTAAACTTCTGAGCATTATATGTATAGTTAAATTGTAATTTTATTAATACATTTCTTTTTAAGGGTGCTGCTGGCTGAAGTATTGAACACAAGACTACGATGCCTTAGAACCGAGATTGACTTCGCCCTCAGCCTTGAATATGGTTTCGAATTTTTTTTAACCTGCATTAGTGGAAGATTGTGTTTATTGTTATCGAATTGTCTCACTGGCATAGCAGTGGTCGCTAAACATTATTGACACATTTGCCTGCATGTACATACATAAATTACATATGTAGTAAGATTGGTACCACATATATTTATGCCCTTGCGTTCAGATATCTACATATACATTAGGGTTACGAGTCGGGCTTGTTTTGGCTGGATTGTGCAGCTTCTTAAGAACCTGTCCAGTTTCAAGCTAAAATAAAATTTGTCCAGCTATAACAATTTTCCGCAAAATGCTCTTAATAATTATTGCCTTAAATAAAATTTTTATTATAATATTTTACACTGATGTGCAGACAAATGAAATCATTTTTGTGTGTCTTTTTTTGTATGATTTTGTTTTTTCGTTATATAATTTTAACATTATATGCTACTATTATTTTGATCGTAGCTGCATATATGTATATCGATATGGACAAATGAACCGAAAATATTGAAGTTTAGTTACATTTTGTTATGTTAAAAATATATTAGAGTGTTATATAAAATATGTTAAAAACACTGTAAACATAAATTTTTTAATAAAATTGTTTGTCCAGCTTTTTTTAATAATCTCGCTTGTTTAATTGAATTATCCAGCTTTTTGTTAATCTCAATCTGGCAAGCCTAATATACATGCATACATACGTATGTATAACATCAACCTATTATTGAACAAAAAATATTTACAGACTTTTGTGATTTTATGAAGTAAAACAAGTTATATAGCAAATTAATTTATTATATATGCTATGTTTATCTACAAATGTATCAACTAAATGTTCAAACATCAAACCAAACAAGAAATACAAAAAAAAGCTGTTGTGCCGCCATGGCGCGCCATCACTGCGTAAAACTCTATTTTCTGCAGCTTGGCTGCGCTGCGTTGCGTTTCTCACTGTTCAAATAAGCATTTTCACAATTTGCCTTGTAACAGATTGGGTCGGTCTTGCCAATTTTGTAGGACTAAGATTCTTATTTGGAACTATGGACAACCAGGACAGAGCTGAAATACAACTTGCAACAGCGGAAATTAAGAAGAATGCGATCTCTATTTACAAATGGATTCAACAAAGTCTTTGATCTTATTAACAACGAAACAAACTTAATATCAAGATTTGAAACGGAAACCTTCAAACTTCAAAATAAATTGACGCAGAAGATACTTTCCGCCTTTTTTCTTGACTATGTTAAACAATATTTGGAACATATTCAGGATATTCAGACTATGCAACTAGAACAAATAGTTCCAATTATATAAAAATTTTTTAATTGGACTACTAATTGTATTTAATAGTATTTGATATATATATATATATATATATATATATATATATATATATTTATAAATAATAATATGGACTAATATTTTTTAAGCTTAAAGTTTCTTTATTTTTATTATATTATAAATTGTTTTTCGATATTTCGTCACTCCTTTATGTGACTTCTTCTGGAAATTTAAACACATTGGAGTGACGAAATATCGAAAAACAATTTATAATTTAATAAAAATAAAGAGACCTTAAGCTTGAAAAATATATAAGTCCATATTATTAATCAAAAACAGGTAAAAAAACTAGAAGATTATATATATATATATATATATATATATATATATATTTTTTTTTTTTTAAATTAAATTTTGGGAAAAAAGAACTAGCACATAATTAAAATTAAAAATATTAATTCATTTTTGAAAATAGATGTGCCAAAAATTTCATAAATCTACCATAACCCCTTCGATTTTTTTTCCAGTTTTACTATGGGGGCCGTTCTCTGTGAATCGGTATGATCATTGAAAAATTTCCTTCTCTTTATAAAAAAAAAGATTAACGTACTTATGGAAGAAAGGAATATGCAAAAATATCCTTTTGTTAAATATATAAATAGTGATTGCCTAATGCTCGCAAAATTTTAGAACAAAAGTGCGTAAACCCTTAACAATTTTATTACTTACAATATACCGAAGAGTGTCATAGACAAAAGAAAAATATAATAAAAGAGAAAGATTATATATTACTCACTTCTTGACGGACGTTATAATTAATTATTTATATAATTTTAATTATATTAAACCTAATAATGGTTCATCCTTTTGGTGGCCAAAGAGATGAACTGGCCACATACATACAGAGCGTTGATTGTATCATTCCAAATATCACGTTGATGCCGCGCCACGATCGAGTCCTTGTTTTAAACTCTCTTTTGCGAACGTTACACGATCTGGGGGCTGATTCTGGCACTCGTGAAAGGAATTGTTTTCGATTGAAGTATAATATCGATTGCTCTTAATTTCCTAATTCTGTCATTCGATATCGATGAAATGGAGCGTACGCTATGTCCTAAATTTATTCAATTTAACCCAAAACAAAGCGATGGATCCAAAGAGTATTTTATGGCAAAGTTCAATATTCCTAGAGGTATGTATACGTATGCAGTATGTATGAATGTAAATATATAGTAAACCGTTTGATAACACTGCTCTGCAAAATATAATTTTTTGTATCTCCTTTAAATAATATTATGTGCACTATATGGATTTTCATGCGCTTAGCACGAATCTGTTTTCGGTTTTTTTTGCATCAGGTTCAGAATATTTTTATAGGCGTGGCAATTTTTTGCCCCTAAATTAGACAGGTACGTACACATATTTCACCCTAACTCGGGAACGATTCATCCGATTTAAAAAAATAAAACCCCAGAAAATATGCAACAAAATTTTTTGTTTGTTTTGGTCACACAATTTTTCTTTATCTTTTATCATTATGGATTTATTCAAAATTTGAACGAAAAAAAAAATTTTTTTTCGTGCAAAATTCGTAAATATTTCCAGTTTAAAAATGGAATTTAAAAAAACTTGAGTGAAATATTCAACAGTTTGCCCCTTTGTCTAATAGCTGCAGGTTTAAAAAATAAAAAAAGTTGTAAACCATAGAAATCGGTTAAAAAATTTACATTTTATTTTCAATTTACCGCTGGTACCCAATATTGTAATGCAATATTGTTATGCTACATTTAGGTGAGCAGGTAATGGAACTAAAGTACAACGGTATTTTGCATGGTTCTTCGATTTAAGAAATATTGTATTTTTCATTAACCTGTAATTCTAAATATAAAAAATTAAGGTAGAATCCAAAGAAATTGAAGCTTTATCAATTCATATTAAAGCAACAATTGCAATATCTACGCACACACAATTTTCACACACAAATATTCCATAATCATATAAAAATAATTTCCATACTCAGCTTATCATAATATATAAACAAGTGTCAGATTGTGTCAATTCATTTTCAGCTAAAGACTTTAATAACGTATACACAATATGTGTATTTCATTCTTTTTATTGATTCATATTTCTTTTGTAAATAATATGTTAAAATAGTTTAAGTAGAATAAGATATTTTGTAATAACGAAAGCTTATTTTATTATTAACTAGCTGACCCAGCGAACTTTGTTCCGCCTTAATGGCAATACATAAGCAGATTTTTTTTAAATTGGAAAAAATACAAAAAAAATTAAATACCTGCATTAATCATTCATAATTATTTCTGTATTTTAGTACATAGGTTGCTCTTCATTTAAGTACCTTGTGATACACAACATTTTTTGTTTTATTATCAGGCGAAAAACAAACAACGCTGATGGTCTTCCGACCCGTGAACATGCCACGTATAATTGACCATGGGAAAAACATTAATGTTCTAGATTTAAACCACAAACTTTTAATGATTGGCCTTGCGGTTTGTTGATGGTCATGGCAAATGCCATGACGTGTCGGAAATTGAAGTCTTTTAAATTCAAACGGCATATCGGTTGGGATCATCGGTATCCTCGGAATGAGAACTTCCTCACCTTTGAATTTTCCTATCATTATCGTGGCGTAAATTACATTGTTCATCAATTTTCTAACCACCAAACGCGTACCATTGCACAGTTTTGGTTGGTTTATGTTTCGAAGCATGATTACTACGGAGCCAACCTTTAGTCGTAAATTGTGCGGTGGTAAGCCAGGCACGTCCAAAGAGTTTAAAAATTCAATTGGATAGTTGGTGGCTTCATCTTCATTTGTGACACAGTCAATAAATGTGAATGAATGCATTGTTCCAATAATCTTATTTTGAATTATGTAGTTTAGGTCATCTACATCTTTATTCTTAGCCGCTAAAATTGCTCGCTCACTCAACCATTCATTATTTTTGTAGTTAGAAATAATTTCTGGAAATACAGTGTTGATAAGTTCGTCTTTTGATGAGACAAAATTACAGAAGTTATTTGGAAATGATATTAATCCGCTCGATTCATCGACAGGTACTTGACCATTACCGATAGTCAGCAATTGCTCGGAGAAATCTTCAGCAGATGTATCATTAAGCAATGTAACTCTCATGTTTGTTGTCAGTTGCAGTTTTTTCACATAGCACCATAGATTTGACGATTTGAGGCAAGCGTTTATTTCGTTGGCAGCCGTAGATCTTGGAATTACTGGCAGTATTTGGCGGAAATCGCCAGACAGTAAAATCATTGCTCCTCCAAAACATCTCGAGTCATTGCGTATATCTTTTAATGTTCGGTTAAGTGCTTCTAATGCGCGTTTATGCGCCATTGTGCATTCGTCCCAGATGATGATTTTCGATACCGCTAAAACTTTCGCCATTGCTGAGTGTTTTGCAATATTAAACGTTGGTTCTTCAATAGTTTGAAGATTTAACGGTAATTTGAGTGCTGAATGAGCCGTACGGCATCCTTCTAACAATGTGGCTGCTATTCCAGAAGAAGCAACTGCAACCGCTATGTTAGATCTCGCCCGAACAGTTGCTAAAACTAATGACATGAGGAATGTCTTGCCAGTTCCACCAGGGGCATCTAGGAAATATATACCACCATTTTCATCATCGATTGCCTTCATTAAAGTATCATAAACTTCCTTTTGTTGGTAATTCAACAGGGGTACATTCGTTTGAACTACTAAATCTAATTCCTGGTGATCATATTCACGTTCCCGTTCCAATTCTCGATTAAATGCGTCATTCATTTCACGATATGGTGCTGGCATTCCTAACCTGATTAATAAATTACCGCACATGAGGTAACACATATCTTCGATCAAGAGTAAAGCACGATTATGTATCTCCTCATTCATCTCAATATCGTTATTTCTGGAACTGACACGAATTTGATGTAAAATATCTTCTGACATATTATCCTTGTATTTGTGCCACAGGTTACATGGGTTTGATGGAAAACTTGTCGAAATTATGATAGCGAATAATGTGCGTATCTGACTTGGAGATGCAGAGATAATGGCTTCAGCGATTGTCGTATCCCAATGACTATCGTTTTCTAATAACTTCCATTCTCCACATGCAGCACGATATGTTGGGAATATTACACCATTAACAGTTCGTAGTGACTCAAATGATGTTGGCCCATGCACATTTACCAGCAACAACCGCAAATAGAAACCTTCAATATTCTTTGGATGAACTTTATATATACGACAAAGAGCATCAGTAGAACGCACATCTGCATACCCAGGAACCGCATCGTCTTGCTTCCGTCTTTGAAATTCTTCGATGAAGCATTCCAAGTATAATAACGTGGCATCTCCGAGTAAAACAAAGTTCGTGCAAACTGATCGCTTTGGCAGATTGCAAAAAAAACTGGTCAATGTAGTTGCTGGAGGTGTTTCAGCACGTTGCGTAGCATTCGAAGCCGTGAAATATACTCGTTGACCATTCTCCAGATGCACCGCCAAATGCATAACAGTATGATGACGTTCGCGAATGGGAAATGCGAATATACGCCAAATCGCTTCATTACAGTTAACATAACGACCAACTTGATAGCGTGAAATTTCATCGTTGGTATTCGAGGATTGCAATCCAAAAACCGCCATATCACTGCCTTTCGTGACATATTTGCAAATATATTTTATGGACTTAACTGAATTGCAGTATTCAACGTTGCAATGTGTCTTGAACGATTTAGAAATAAGTGGCGAATATGGAACAATCCAACTGTTGTCGACAACGAAATCCATTGTTTTCACTTTCGTTGTGACAGTTCGACCGTTGTCATCTGGTGATCGACGCCGATACAGCGGATAACCATCATTGCCAGTGACAGTCTCCGCCGTTAATTTCCGTGGATATCGTTTAGAGCACTTTCCATCGACCATGCAAGGTGATTGGGGATTGATGGCACCACACGGTCCATGTATCATATTAGTAGTAACAACATCATGTAGGTCTGGATCGACTTCATAATCAGGAATCTCGGCACATATGATATCATCTATTTGGTCAGGCTGAATTCTTTCCACTAACCAAATAAGAATGTGTGCGTGAGTTAAATGTAAGTATTCCTTTAGGAATAAAAAAAACAAACTTAAGTTTTGTTTTTTTAAACTTTTATTGATAATGGTTCGATTAATACTCTCTTAAAATTACTTTGTTCAATCTATTTATACTTAATCAGAAATGCTTATAACTATAAAATAATAAGTGCTTATTCTTACGGAAGTATCAACAACGTTCTTTCGTAATTTGAGTATCAATTGCAAAACCTTTATGCAAAGTGAAGTGGTTGTATATATATTTAGCACAACTTAGTGTCAGCTAAAGTTGGGCTATTGAACTTTTGTTATTTGTTCCAATTAATATTAAATTTTGTTGGAGTCGGCGTTGAGTGTGACGTAACTCCTCCCTCCCTTGTGTTAAAATTCTCCTGAATTTTTTGTTTTAAAGAATTTTGTTATATTACTATGTGTACGCAAAACATTGTTGATACTACAATTATTACAACTATTATTATAAATATGATTACAATGGAGTTTTTGCTAAATGTTTTATGGTATTTTAGTTCTTCTATTTCTTTTACATTTTCCATTTCGCTTAAAACTATTTCATCAAATGTTGGTTCGATTGTGTCGAATTGAATTTGATTGCTAGAAGGTATGATGAAATTATCTCTATATATTTTTTTGAATTTGAAAATGTTTCATTGTCAATATTTAATTTACAATCATGAAAGGTAAATAAACTGTTTCCTTTAATTGAAAATTTTCTTTCATCGCAATTGCTAGTAACATAGCTATTGTTCGAATTTTTTAATAGTATTAATCTAGATTCTATTTCAGTTATTTCTTGTTTGTATGCTCTTACTTTTTTACATTTATTACTAAAAATACATAAATTGGATTTCTTGATATCTTTAAGATTAGGATTTTGCTTGTAATTATAGGCTGTTCCGTTATAGTATATGATTTCTTGTGGGGTAAAGTTTAATTGTGTGAATTTGGTGTCTGTTATTGGTGTTATCAGAGATCTTTTAACTGTGACTGTGTCTCTTGGAAATTTTATGACAAATATGATATGGTCGTCTTTATATTTTGCTGCTCCTAACTGTACATATTGTAATTCATAAAAGTCAATTTTGAAGTCGTTAATTTCTTTGTCGGTCAAAATATTACTGGTCATTACATTGAGTTTGGCTGATGCTATGTTGTTTTGAATATGCTCCAAGTTATCTGATAAAATTTTTAATTTAAGTAGGATTTCCACGTAATTTATTTGCTCCATCATTTGGTCATCGTTTTTTCTTATCGAATTTAGTCTTGTAAATATAGTTTTTCTGTCAGCATCAATCGTTAATTTCAATTTGTTAATAGTTCTGTTGAAATGATCGTTTATATGTATGTTTCTGTTAATATTTTCGATTGCTTTATAGTTGTTTTCGTCTATTATCTTAAGGTGTTCTTCAATTTCTACTCTGTCATCGTCATTCATCGTTCCGGCTATCCATTTCAATCCTGAACCTATCACATTAATTAGACCTCGTTTTTGTCTGTTAGGAAGTAAGGTTTGTGCTTTTAATTTAATTTTTTCTACTTCATGTTCGAGCAATATTTTGTTATTTGTCGATTGCAACTGCTCTATTTCTTTTGCTAAATAGTTAATAACGTTTCTTATATTTTGAATGTCAATTATGTGGATAATTTTGTTGTAGTTTATAATTAGTTTAACGTCGTCTAATTTAATTTCTGCAAATCCATTGTTGTTGTTAATGGGTTGAATCGTCAGGGATGCTATCGTCATTGGTATTAGTGTCAGAAGCGTAACGAGTAATATCCAGTTGGTCTGAAAATTTATTTTTTCGTTTAATGTTTGAAGGATGTATATTGTCAAGTTTTAGTTTTCTATATCTAGGTTCATATTTATGTCTCAGTACTTTATAGTTCTTAACGTAACCTTCGTTGTCTGTTCTTTGAAAATCTTCTCTGGTTTCATTTCTCTTATCTATAATGCGTTGTTTTGCTTGTCTTATCTTTTCTTCTATTTTATATTTTTCAACTTTTCCTTCCATAATGTCTATCGGTTTTTCTTTAGTAAGTGAGTGGATTGACCTATTGTACCATTCTATACACTTAAAAATTCGTTCTTGCGTTGATAAGGAAGAATTTTCTGATTCCAGTGTTCTGAATTTTTCTGATAGTGTACTGTGTAACCTTTCTATGTCTGAGTTTCCTGTGTGATTGTTAGGTTTTGTGAAGTGTACTTCGATTCCTTCCTGTCTAAGAAAATCCTTAACGTTTGTTGAATTAAATTCACTAGTGTTCGACCCATGGTCGAAATTCGACCAAATTTATTATTTTCAATTTTATTGGTACCTTTTTGTCAATTATGAATGACAAAATTATTTGGAACAATATTTAAAGCACATTTAAAACTATTGGACTAAATGTCGATATTTCTTGAACTATTCCTCAAAATATATTGGTTTGCTCGTCTGCGTCTTTCTCTTCGACCAGATACTGTCCGTGGTCGTGGCATTTTAATTCAAAAACTAAATTCACATACATATGTATGTATTGATGAAAAAATTTTATAAAATAAAAATAACAAATATTAATGCTAATGAATATATATATAAATTTAAATTTTTTAATATTAACCTCTTTAATAATCACTGACTTTTTAACAAAGTGCGGGAACAAATTAAAGTTTGTAGCTTAAAAAACAAAATACATAAAAAACGTACATATATAAGTATATGCAAAACAAATAATAACTGTTTTCAAATTTCTTTCCGAATAAAACAAAACTGTAATGACCATGTACATCCATATATAATTATCATCTCTTTCATTCAGATCTCTCACTCATTTGAAGAGAAAAAATCTTATTACTCACATACATATACATATGTAATATGTAGGTACTCTTAACAACTCTCAGCTTTGATTATATTTTTATTAACAAACACTTACATAAGCGAATGTACGTGTGTGTTTTTAGCATTTGTAGTGGTGTAAACCTTAGGAGCCTTTTATTCCTTTAATACTGAACCGATTTAAATAATATATAGTCGGGTCACTAAAGCTCAACAATGTTTACGATTTGGTAAAAGAATGAAGAAAATCGGTTGGCAAACAAAGGAGAAAAAGGGATCTAAAAATTTTTCTTTGCCTATTTATATAATAGATTATCAGTAATTATTTTAGTGGGTTTGCTTCTTGTGGATAAAAATTGTCTTAATTTTTCGACTATTGTTGTACTATTTCTATAAAGGTCATAAAACTGTGTTTTTTGATAGTGTAAACGTCCAAGTGAATAATTTGGTTAACATCCGATGGTGTTTCTGTTGTGTGAAATTTGGGTTTAATGGGTTTGCGGTCATATTTCGCCTTGTTACAGATATCGCAGTTGTTAATATATTTGTGTACTAATGTTTTAAGATTTTTAAAATAGATTTTCTTTTTCAGTCCTTCGTAGTTTTCTGTGATACCGCCGTGTCCAGTTTCTAGCTTATGGTATTTCGCGACCTGTTTGTAAGCCTCGTCTTCGTTTTGTATGTCTTTTGCATGATAGCTGCATTTGTAGAATTTTATGCTAGTACCAAAGAGGTCAATTAGCTTGAGTTGGACCCTATTAAAAATTTCATAAGGTAGTTCAGAGAAAATTCCAACTGTTCCGTTTTTCAAAAATCTTCTGAAAATGTCAGACATAAAATCATTTTCAATGTCGTCCCTACTTACAAAAATTTTTCTTTTTCCGTTGACTATGTTTATTTCATTTGTTTTATGTTCAGCTAAAATTATTTGGGTTGGGAATCTATTTACTACTGTGTCTAAAATTGGAATGTGATCATTTGATTCCTCTTGTTGTGAATGGATTGTAGCGGCAGTGCTTGAATTGTCGTTAGTTCCGTTTTCTTCTATTGCATGAATTTCACCTGTATCGGAATTTATTCTACTTAGAAAGTCTGCGATTTTGTTTTCTTTGCCTTTGATATGGCTCATGTCTATGTTGTATTCTCCTAATTCCATTAGCCATCTCTGAAACCTGGGATTTATGTCTTTCCCTTTGTGTTTTGTATAAAGCCAAACTAAGGGTTGGTGATCTGTTGCTAATTCGAATGGTCTACCATATGTGTACGGTCTATAATACTTGACTGCCCAAACGATGGCCAGTAGCTCTTTCTCAACGGTTGCATATTTTTTCTCGTGATCGTTAAGTGTTCTGCTTGCATAACTTATAGGGTGATCTCCTTGCATGAGTACAGCCCCTATTGCATAGTCCCTGGCATCCGTTACCAGTTTAAATTTTTTTGTGAAGTCAGGATATTTGAGTATGGGTGGGTTAGTTAGTTGTCTTTTTAATTTTTGGAATGCATCGATATATTGGGGATCACTTTTATTAACTTTTGTGTTTTTTCTAAGATATTTTGTCATACAACATGCGATTTTAGCATAATCCTTGATAAATTTCCCGTAGTATCCGGTGGTCCCAAGGAAGGATTTTATTTGCTTTTGTGTATCAGGAAGCTTGAGCTTTTGTATACTTTCTATTTTTATAGGGCTCGGTTTAATGCCATTTGTCGTCAATATATGTCCTAAATATTCAATTTCTTTAGCAAAGAATTTGCATTTGTCCACCTGTATTTTTAAGTTGTGTTCTATAAGATTATTGAAGACTTTTTGGATGTTTACTATATGTTCTTCCAAACTTGTGCTGAAAATCAATATATCGTCTAAGAACACAACGCAAATTTTATTGATGAGGTTTCTTAAGACTGAGTTCATTAATCGCTGAAATGTCGAGGGGCGTTTTTCAAACCAAACGGCATTCGAACGAATTCGTAATGACCTAGTGGGGTTGAAAATGCCGTTTTTTTCATGTCTTCATCTTTAATTTTAATTTGATGAAAGCCCTTGGCTAAGTCAAGGGTTGTGAAGTACTGTGATTTGCCAAGTTTATCTAATATACTTTCGATATTTGGCATAGGGAATTTATCATCAGTTGTTATTTCATTTAGTTTGCGGTAGTCGATGACTATCCGCCACTTTTTCTTCCCTGAATAGTCCGTTTTTTTCGGAACTATCCAAATAGGTGAGTTGTAAGGAGAATTGCTTTCCCTAATAATGTTTTGTTCGAGCATCTCTTTCATTTGTGGATTTATTTCTTCCTCATGCATTTGAGGGTATCTGTATATTTTGGAATATACAGGATTATTTGTTTTTGTAATTATCTCATGTTGGATTTCATGAGTGTGACTTAATTTCATTCCTTCTTGGAAGAATAGGTCTTTATTTTTATCCAATAAGTTTTTGAGTTTCATACTCTCTTCTTTGTTTAAATCTTCTCTTAAGAGTTTATCTATTACGTTATTACTTAGTGAACTTTCTAGTGTGTGGATGTTTTCGTAATCGTATGGACAAGCATTACAAAATTTTATCCTATTCTTATTAACTTCAATGTATTCTTCCCCGATATTTATGTTAGCTTTTAGAATTCTTAAAATATTTTGCCCTATCAAACCATCAAATTGTTTATTTTTAAAATCTGTCAATTTCCAGCACATAAGGTTCCTGTCGTTAAATTCTTTTGGTATTTCCGTTCGAATTTCGTAGTTAACTTCCAATTGTCCGTTTAGTGTTTTAAAAAGTAAAGGTCGGTTTAGTTTTATTCTTTTATGTTGAGGGAACATGTTTTGGTTCATTAAAGTTGTTGAGGAGACAGTATCTATTAAGCATTTTATTTTAGTAGTATCTATAGTTAGCTCTACTAGCGGTAAATTTGCCTTTGGGCTGGTGACTGAAAATTTCCTTCATGGATGTGGTCTACTTCCATTGGTTCTGGTTTTTCGTTGAAGTTTTGTCTAAATGGATTGTATGTTGGTCTATATGTTTGTCTACGTTGTTCTGATTTAATATGAGTTGAGTCAGCTGGTTGTCTGTTACGGTATAATTCTGAGTTATTTGTCTGTCTATATTGTCCGGAGTTAGTCGGTTGTCGATATTGTTTTCGATTGGAATGTTGTCCTGTATTGTTAAATTGTTTGTTGTGTCCAAGATAATTGAATTGATTGTAATGTGTTTGTCTTTTTGATCTGTTGTTAATGTCTTGTTTTATAATTCCTGTTTCTTCTAGATTATAGAAGGCTGTTCTTATATTTGTTATATTTCTGCTGTAAATAATACTAGCCATATATGGGGGTATATTACTTAAAAAGGTTTTTAAAATCATGGCTTCATTATTCTTTGGTGAAAATTCTATTGGTTCGTCTGGATCTTGTGTATATTTTTCGTTTATTCTACTTAAAATGTTACTTAGACTATGGTAATATTGACTTACATTGAAATTTCTTAAAGCTAGTGCTTGGTGATAGAGGTGGTGATAAGTTTCTCTGATGCCAAAATTGTTGATGAGCTCCTTTTTTATTGCTGCCCACGTTGGATTATTTCCTAGAGTCTGGATGATATTTAGTGCTTCTCCCTGTATTTTGTTCACAATACATCTTTGGAAGACATAATCTTCCAGGTTGGTGTTTTCAAAAATTGGCAGGAAAAGTTCTACTTCCCTAATGAACGATGATAAGTCATAGTCCTTTGTTCCTCTATATTCCCTTATTCTGGATGCCTCTTTTAAAACATCGGTTATTGGGATTGGGGATGATTCAGTTGAGTTTGAAGATGACGAGCTTGTTGCCATTGTAGAAATATATTTCTTCTTGTGTAATATTGTTCACTGTTCAATTACTGTTCAATTTATTATTGTTAAATTTTTGTTTTAAAGTTTGACTGTTCATTTATATTTTTAGATTTTATTTAATAGTATTGTTCACTGTTCATTTATAAAAAATTTTGAGTTTTTATTTCTTTGCTTAGATTCTTCTGAATCTATTGCACTTTATCTTGTCCTTTTTAAATTAAAGTTTTATTTGATTATTTAAATTCTTATGAATTTATAATTTTTTCACAATTGCACTTTATTTTGTCCTTCTTAAATTAAAGTTTTATTTGTTTATTTAAATTCTTATGAATTTATAATATTTCACAATTGCACTTTATCTTGTCCTTCGGGACTAGATCCTATTCGACTGCGCCAGTTAAATGTAAGTATTTCTTTAGGAATAAAAAAAACAAACTTAAGTTTTGTTTTTTTAAACTTTTATTGATAATGGTTCGATTAATACTCTCTTAAAATTACTTTGTTCAATCTATTTATACTTAATCAGAAATGCTTATAACTATAAAATAATAAGTGCTTATTCTTACGGAAGTATCAACAACGTTCTTTCGTAATTTGAGTATCAATTGCAAAACCTTTATGCAAAGTGAAGTGGTTGTATATTTATTTAGCACAACTTAGCGTCAGCTAAAGTTGGGCTATTGAACTTTTGTTATTTGTTCCAATTAATATTAAATTTTGTTGGAGTCGGCGTTGAGTCTGACGTAACTCGTGCGGCAGGCCTCGCTTTTGCCATTCGATTGAATACATCCAGCATCGAGTATCTCCAAAGACGCGTTGTTTAACAATAAAGTTCATCAGGGACTGAATTTTTTGCCTGAATATACGTGCTGTGATGTCGTGTCTATCACTTGATGTTTGTCCGGGAAGCAGCAATTGAGTAATTTCTATCCATTTTGGATTACAGATAAAAGTAATAAAGAGATCGGGCCAACCGTAATGACGAACATATGTCATTGCATCTTGTGCATATTCATGCATATGACGTGGACTACCAATGTATGTCGCCGGCAGAATAGTTAATCGACCAATATTAGCTGCATTTCCTTCAGTACTAACTGCATCACGTAAATGGATGTACTCCTCAGAACGCAGTTTGGTCTGGTTCAACCTAATGAATTTTAAACGTTCCGTTTCTATTTTTAAATACATGTCAACGCAATACTGCTGAAACAATCGACGAAACCGCAGCAAATAGTTGTCAGCATTTTGACGAATCATCAAAAGATATGCGTAATAATTCATTGAGCTAACTTTCTTTGTAGTTTCTTCACCTGAAATTAAAAATTTGATAATTAACCATTTCAAAGGCAAATTTTAAAGGCAAACAATACAGATATTAACCATTTTTTAATAAGCATTATTTTAAATCAGTGTCTTTCACAAATAAATGAAATAAGTTATGATACTGATACTCACCATTCAATGGATTTTTCATTTTAATATTAAAATAATATCCATATTCTCCTTGCTAGCGGGTAGTGCAATGTGTCATATGATCGATGAGTTTCAGATATTTGTTGCAGTTGCCCAGTATCGCGACGTGTAAGCACAATATCGCGTTTTTCCAATTGTTCACCAACAATCAGGATGGCAACTTCGTCTACTGTTGGAGCATTAAATGTCCTTTCGGTGTTCCAGATGGTTGCTTATCTGCTTTGATGACAACTTTATAGTCATCACTTGGCATGCGCTCTAAAGCACTCTTAAACAACCTGACCAACGCATGATGTTCATGAAGCAGACACTGCAAGTCTTGAAAAATTGCTCGCTTCATTCCTGCATTGATCTCTAGGCGTCGATCAAGTTGTTTTTCCATGTTGCCCATGAAATATATTTTTAAAAAATTTATTCTGTGTATCTTCGAAAGGTAGTAATGATCCAATTCGATGATGAATCTGTTCTTGTATCTACAAAATAAAAACCAGACAGTATTAACTGGGTTATAAACACTTTTTTCGGAATTAGCAAATATACTACATACGTACCAATAGATAAAATAAGTTATTCTTTAACTACATTCTATATAAGTACAAAAATAAATACCTTAAAGGTCGGATTAAATCCTCGTTCTTCGATAATATCTGCCCCAAATGACGTCATCTGGAAACAACCGTTGTATTTTTGAGTATTTGCAAGAAAGTGGCGTGATTCTTGTGTTTCGCCACAAATCAATGAATACAAAGGCTCAGGTGGCGGAGTCAACAATGGCAATTTCACTTTACCATTAAGGCAGCATAATCCAGGCGTTTCTCCTTTAAACTTTAATGCACCACAATACTCGCAAACTACGTCCATTTGCCCAATGCAAACGCTAGGATGCAAGCTGTAATCATTGCTGCAATCGTATTGAAACGCTGCTCGATTCAAATCAGCACTTGATAAATATCTTGTTCTGCGTCGCAAATTATCTATTTGTTGACCTCTGTTGTTCGCTCGACGATTCTGCATTGCCAACCGAGCTGTTTCACGGGCTGCTTCACTTTGCTCTCGTGATTGAGAAGCACGAAGTCGAGCCATACTATCGCGGCGCTGCTCACGTGCAATTTCTTGTTCTTCTTCAGTCCTTTCATTTGCAGTATTTCGTATTTTTCTTGCATCACGGCTTTGTCGGGAAAGATTCGATCGTCTTGGTCGCGGCATTATTAATTAAACTTCACTTCACCTAAAAACTCAAATTTTCAACCATACCGAGTTTTATAGTTCACTTCACTGTTTATACGAATGGGCAATGGCACTATCATTACATTATAATTGTTAATTATTTATTTAATAGAAATAATGTTATTATTCATTTCTTACAAATATCAAATTGTCATCCATACGTCATTACATAGCTGTCATTATACGTCAATTACATAGCTGTCATTTGCGTTTTGTTATTCCAAGTCTGATTCTTTTTTGTTATACCACGTTTTATAGTGACTGACGTTTCATGTCAAGTCACACGGGAATGCTGTCGAACGGGATAAAAAGTCCTATGTCCTTCTCCTGGCTCTAAACTGCCTCCCTGTCAATTTTCAGCTAAATCGGTTCAGCCGTTCTTGAGTTATAAGTGGAGTAACTAACACGACTTCCTTTTATATATATAGATTCAATATTTGAACGGTTTTGTTTGAATTTGTTATTGGCGCAGTCGCACAGTAAACTGTCTAGTGTAAAAATATCAAAATCAAAACTTTAGAATTTATCAATAAAATACATATGGGATGAAAGCTGAGACTCCCACGATTTCAGAGGCTTTAAAGTCGAATTATTTTCATAAGTTTTCATAACTTTTAAGTAACAAAAAATGGGTTTAAGAAAATTAATATAAAAAAATCATTGCTCAATAAAAATGCACGCAAATATATTTATTTTATTCACAAATGTAGCAGAAACAATGAAAAAATCCTAAAATTCAAATATTTATAAAAACACTGTAAGAAAAATTGCGAAGTTTCTAGCCAAAATATGTATGTACTTTAAAAAAATAGTCAGCTTTGATGGACCCGAAAAACTACGTACATTATAAAACTACGTTTATGCATCAATAATTTCATTTTCTGATACATATACTAAAATATGTATATATAGGTTTAGGTGTTTTCTATGCCAACTTTTGATATATAATGATTTTAAAAATCATCCATATTTGATATAGTTACTAGAATTATCAGTTGATATTTTTAATGTTTGATAATGTAAACCTATAAATATATCTAACTTCAAACAGCTAACGGAGGAAATTAGAGATATATATTTACATAACTATGATTGGTTTTATATGCCATCAACGTTGCAGAATCTTCTCTTTCATGGTTGCGAAATTATAAATTATTTTGATTTAATATTTAAATACCTGTATGAAATAAACATTTTGTTTCAATTATACTTTTGGTTTATTTCAGAAATGCTTTCTGAAGATGCTTTAGAATGTCTACACAAAACTATTAGAAGGAACAGACATGAGCTCACTCGAAAAAATAGCAGGAAAATTGTAATCAGGTTTTATTGAATAAACTCCTAATTTCTTCTAATCTCATCTAATAAATACAAGCAGCTTTTTCAACAATAACAAAAAATTAGTGATTACATAGTACTAGACGAATCTTTTAGCACTGATTCAGATTTAAAAGCTTATTTTAGCAATTAAGAATTTGTTTACAATTGCTATATTATATGAATTTGTTTGTTACTTCATTATTAATCTTTATATAAATGTGTTGTTTATCTTAAATAATAATTTAACCCTATTTATATAATATAAAACTTCAAACAAAAAATATTAAATAGTTTAAAATAATGTTATATTCAGAAAAGGAATTTGGCAACCCTAAATAATTAGTGATTAGGTTACATTTCATAAAAAAACTATCACGCTTTATCATTTTGTATGTGAAATGACAGATTAATATTAAAAAAAATAATTATCACTGAAATGGAGGAATTTTTTGTGTTTGATTGTCCCCGCACCGGAAAAATAAAAGGATTTCTAAAAATGTTAACTCATTTTTGAAAATAGTAGGCCAAGAAAGATATGTGCCAAAAACTCCATAAATCTAAAATAACTCCCTCGATTTTTTTCCAGTTTTGCTATGGGGAGCGTTCACTGTGAGTCGGTGGGATCTTTGAAGAAGATCCTTGTCTTTATAAAAATATCCTTTTGTTAGTTAGAAGTACAAAAAAAACTGTTGTGCCGCCATGGCGCGCCATCACTGCGTAAAACTCTATTTTCTGTAGCTTGGCTGCGCTGCGTTGCGTTTCTCACTGTTCAAATAAGCATTTTCACAATTTGCCTTGTAACAGATTTGATCGGTGTTGCCAATTTTGTAGGACTAAGATTCTTATTTGGAACTATGGACAACCAGGACAGAACTGAAATACAACTTGCAACAGCGGAACTTAAGAAGAATGCGATCTCTATTTACAAATGGATTCAACAAAGTCTTTGATCTTATTAGCAATGAAACAAACTTGATATCAAGATTTGAAACGGAAACCTTCAAACTTCAAAATAAATTGACGCAGAAGATACTTTCCGCCTTTTTTCTTGACTATGTTAAACAATATTTGGAACATATTCAGGATATTCAGACTATGCAACTAGAACAAATAGTTCCAATTATATAAAAATTATTTAATTGGACTACTAATTGTATTTAATAGTATTTGATATATATATATATATATATATATATATATATATATATTTATAAATAATAATATGGACTAACATTTTTTAAGCTTAAAGTTTCTATATTCTTATTATATTATAAATTGTTTTTCGATATTTCGTCACTCCTTTATGTGACTTCTTCTGGAAATTTAAACACATTGGAGTGACGAAATATCGAAAAACAATTTATAATTTAATAAAAATAAAGAGACCTTAAGCTTAAAAAATATATAAGTCCATATTATTAATCAAAAAAAGTAAAAAAACTAGAAGATTATATATATATATATATATATATATATATATATATAAATATCTATATATATATATATATATATATATATATATATATACATAAATATCTATCTATATATATATATATATATATATATATATATATATATATATATGTATATATATATATATATATATATATATATGTATATATATATATATATATATATATATGCATGTATGTATATATATATATGTATATATATATATATATATATATATATATACATAAGCTAGTCATAACACACCATCACTTAACCAAAATCCATTTAGTTCCCATGGTAATCGTCATACAAAGACACCAAAGAAATTGAAGTTTTATTGATTCATATTAAAGCAACAATTGCAATATCTACGCACACACAATTTCCACACACAAATATTCCATAATCACATAAAAATAATTTCTATACCAACTGATCAATTTGAATTTTTTAATTAAATTTTGGGGAAAAAAAAACTAGCACTTAATTAAAATTAAAAATATTAATTCATTTTTGAAAATAGATGTGCCAAAAATTTCATAAATCTACCATAACCCCTTCGATTTTTTTTCCAGTTTTACTATGGGGGCCGTTCTCTGTGAGTCGGTAGGATCATTGAAAAATTTCCTTCTCTTTATAAAAAAAAAAAGATTAACGTACTTATGGAAGAAAGGAATATGCAAAAATATCCTTTTGTTAAATATATAAATAGTGATTGCCTAATGCTCGCAAAATTTTAGAACAAAAGTGCGTAAACCCTTAACAATTTTATTACTTACAATATACCGAAGAGTGTCATAGACAGAAGAAAAATAAAATAAAAGAGAAACATTATATATTACTCGCTTGTTGACGGACGATATAATTAATTATTTATATAATTTTAATTATATTAAACCTAATAATGGTTCATCCTTTTGGTGGCCAAAGAGATGAACTGGCCACATACATACAGAGCGTTGAGTGTATCATTCCAAATATCACGTTGATACCGCGCCACGATCGAGTCCTTGTTTTAAACTCTCTTTTGCGAACGTTACACGATCTGGGGGCTGATTCTGGCACTCGTGAAAGGAATTGTTTTCGATTGAAGTATAATATCGATTGCTCTTAATTTCCTAATTCTGTCATTCGATATCGATGAAATGGAGCGTACGCTATGTCCGAAATTTATTCAATTTGACCCAAAACAAAGCGATGCATCCAAAGAGTATTTTATGACAAAGTTCAATATTCCTGGAGGTATGTATACGTATGCAGTATGTATGTGTGTAAATATATAGCAAACCGTTTGCTCTGCAAAATATAATTTTTTGTCTCTCCTTTAAATAAAACTATGTGCACTATATGGATTTTGATGCGCTTAGGTCGAATCTGTTTTCGGTTTTTTTTTATCATGTCCAAAATTTTTTTAAGGGCGTGGCAATTTTTTGCCCCTAAATTAGTTAGGTACGTAGACATATTTCACCCTAACTCGGGAGCACACAGTGGAAAATCGTAGAGTAAGACCAGCCCATTATTTATTTCTGAAAAGGTTTGGATTACAACATAATTTTTTTTTTATCGAATAGCTAATATGTGGAGCTTAAAAATTTGAGGAAAATATTTGATGTTTGGTCAATAGGAATACTCCAAAATAAGGACCGTATTCACATCTATTTACGACAACGATTTATTACTATAAAAATAAAACATATTTCAGTGCATATTGTTAATATAACTCACATTACAATTAAGGTGACTTGATGTAGATTCCGATTTTATACATAGTGGATCAAGCCTTAGTGCAAACATTTCAAGTTTTAGATCCTGAATGATGCAATATTGTTTTGGCTGCATATACAAATTTCAGTAAGCCTTTTAATTGGGAGCTCTGCTTAGCTCTGCGCTCATATGAACAAAATTTTAAAGCTTAATATATTAATAAAGTACTATAAAATTATTAGCTGCATATTCGTGCCTAAACAGAAGTTACAATCCATAATGTTAAAAAACACAGTTTCTTAGATAATTGAACAAATGTTTTTTGCAATTTATATAATATTATATTATATAATAACTTCGAGCTTAAGGCTCATTTTTATAAAAATATTAATTATCTTTTATTAATATCAATATTTCGATATCCTCTGGATATTTTCTTCAGGATAACAAACAAAAACTAGTTTATTAACAAAAAACAAAACTTTTTCAAATATTACAAATTTCAATATATTTTTGTTTTATGTTTTTATAAAAAATAAAAAAAATATAAAAAAAATTCTTATAAAAATAAGACTTCAGCTTGAAATTATTATTTGAAATATATAAAAATCAAAGGCTCTAAATATAAAAAAATGGAACGAATTGAGGAAAAAAATAATTCCGTTATATAAAAAAAGTTGACTAGAAGACTATTGATGGAAAGTCACAATTAATATATGTTTTTTGTGAAGAGATTATCAAAAATTAGTATTACATTAATTAAAAATTAATAATTTTAAGTGTTCAGTGCGTCAAATAATTGATACTTATATTGAAAGTTGGAGAAATACACAAGGTATGAACGTTTTTTGAAAAAAATTATAAACTTTCTGGAAAAAATATAAAATATATAGTGAAAAATTGTGGTAGCAGCGATGATGGTAATACTGCTAGAAGACTTTTTTTTAATTTTTCGCGATCTGCTGATGCAACTCGAGTAGATGAAGAACTAATAAAAAGGTTTTACACAATTCTTCAAGCTCTATCGCCTGATTTAATAATAGACTCTGGAAACTTTGGCGAATATGCAATGGATACAGCAATATTGTATATAATAATATACAACTGGTAGCATATGCCATCATCTGTCCACAAAATATTGATACATGAGGAAAACATTATAAAACATTTTGCAGTGTTGCCTATTGGTCAGCTGTCCGAAGACGCATAAGATTCGTGCAATAAAGGCTACAGAAATTATCGTATACATCACTCTCGAAAATGTTGGCGATCAATCACTAACGAAGATGTTTTCAACAGACTTCTTTACACCTCTGATCCATATGTAACAAGTATAAGAAAACCATCCGCCAAACTTGCAAAAGATTTTGATGAAGATACGCTTAAAGTGATGAAGTAACCACAAAATAGCGATTTTTAAGAAGAAATTGTCACAATTAAAGTATTAATTAAAAATATAAAGTTACACTATACCTAACAGAATGTGTAATAACACGTAAGAAAAAAAACGAAAAGTGATCAGTGATTTCTTGTTGTGACTTTGATATTTTTTTTAAAGCTTCCCACTTAGTAAAGTGGAAGTTTAAAGTAAATATCTTTGGGTATTCTAAGAAATGTTGGGTAAAAGATCCCCGATGATCTCAATTGATCACTTTGAATTTTTTAGTAAGATTTTGGGAAAAAAGAACTAGCACATAATTAAAATTAAAGAGTTTAAAAACCCCCAATATATATACTGTGTTTTGAGTATTTTTTATTGTATTATTTAGTTATTGTTAACAATATACATCGAATATGTAAATTTCATTTTATAAAATCAAAACCCAGTTAAAAATGGCAAAAATGCTAATTAATAAAGTTTATTTAAAGTTAAAGTTACTATTTTGTTCCAAATACATATATATATGCAAAAAATAAACTTTACCTTTATTCTGAAAGAAGGTCTAGTTTAATTTGGCGTATGTTTTATAAAATAATAGCAAATACACTTAAGATTATTCGTACAAAATTTCAGAACTCTATCTCTAAGAACAAAAAAGTTATAGGTTTTTGATCCGATAGGGACTAAAATTTTCCACTGTGGAACGAGTTATCCGATTTTAAAAAATAAAACAGCAGAAAATATGCAACAAAATGTTTGTTTTGTTTTAGTCACACACAATTTTTCTTTATCTTTTATTAGTTAATTAGTTAATTAGTTATTTTATTGAGACTTCATTTTTTTTATATTACAGAATTATTCAACTAATTACATTTTATAAATACTTAAGACTATCAAGTATTATTTTACAACACTTTCCATTATTAGTAAAGCTTTGTTTACAATAAATAAACTTAAAATTAACTTAGAACTAAATCTTAAACTAAAATCCTAAAAAAACTGCAAAAAAAGGAAAACAAAGAAAAAAAGAACTGTACAAAAAAAATAACAAAAAACAAAAGAAAAAATTTTAATAATAATATATATAAACAAATTTTAACCCCTGTGAACATCAGGAGTATTAACTAAATAAAAGTATTAATCAACAAAACCATTTAAACTTTCTTGCAAAATCTCTATGCAAGAAACATATTGTGTGTTTGAGCAACTAAAATCTTGCTCGCTAGGTAAAATATCTTGAATAACGTTGCCTTCAAAGTAAGCCAATTTTCCAACAAAAATCTTCATTAGCTTAACAGCATACTGAGATATGGGTATCAATTTTGCATTATCACAAACATATTTATTCGAAAATCTCTTGTTTGAATATTGATAATTCTTTTCTATGCATTTTCATACAATGTGCCGCTCAAATTCTTTTCATTATTGTCTTCGAGATGCTGAACCATATTGGAAATGCATAGAGAAGAATTGGTATGATACTGACCTTATACAATAACAACTTCGTTTTATCTGATACAAATTTACTGTTAAATAATGTCCCAAATGCTCCCTTTACACGATTCGCATTTTGTTTGTTGAAATTAATTCCGAGGGATTTAATACTATCTTTAAACCGTATTTCGCTTCCATTCAACGTTAACTTAAGATTTTTGCTCTCCGGCACAACCGTATACTTGCACTTTCCTGAGGAATTCCTCAAACAAATAGCAAAATTCTTTCCTACGTTTATTTTAGTCCCTTAGTAAGAATAAAATCTATCTACCTTCTCTAGGTGTGAAGAAACACGTTGAAGTGCATTCTTAGGAGACTCATCATGTGCATACAGAAGGGAGTCATCAGCATATAGTATACTTTGTGAATTGTTGTATTCATGTGGAAAATCATATATGAAAATATTGTATAGATGGGGGGCTAATACAGAACCCTGTGGTACTCCGCAGGAGACACAGCCATCGCTTGATAAGTTATTGCATATCTGCACACAAAATTTTCTGCCATCAAAAAAACTCTGGAATAGTTTTATTATGCACGGGACAAAAACGATATTTATCATTTTAAACAAAATGCCATCATGAAATGTGTTATCAAAAGCCTTTTCGATATCAAGGGATACCGCCACCGTGCACTGCTGTTTCCTAAAATTTTGCATGGCGTCAGTATTAAATTTCAAAAGAGCATGAACTGTAGAATTCCCCTTTTTAAAACCAAATTGCCTTTGCGGAATATATACATTATTGACATCTAAATCCATTTTGTCCTATATAACTCTCCCAAACATTTTCCCTAAATTAGACAATAAAGATATTGGCCTTAGGTTATTTATATCAGTATTACCTTTAATTTTATGAATGGGTACTATCTTTGCTAATTTCCAAGCAGAAGGAAAATAACTATTGTTCAAACAATTGTTAAACAAAATAGTCAAATATTCAAAAGCCTTGACAGGGAATTTCTTTATGAGAAAATTAGAAATATTGTCTAGTCCGCAAGATTTTTTGCTATTTAGCATTCGGGACCTGTCCAAAAAGTATTTAAAACAATAAATCTCGAGTTCCCAGATTCGTTCAGAGATGTGTTACCATCACCAAATACGACATTAGACGCATGGAGAACTGTGTCACTTATTCTGTCACTAACGCCAGAAATATCCCTATTGGGAGGTAAATTTTGAAAAAGAAATAATCTTTTAAAACTTGTGCTTTTGCTTCATATTCTGTAATTTAAGTTCCACCAACAGAAATCTCTTTAGCACCTGAGTAATTCCTATTCCCAATTATTCTAATTATCTCTTTATATGCTCTAGGCCCAGGGGCTATGTCCCTCAATTGTTTATTGAAGATGGTTGTTCGCGCTCAATTCGTTCTTTTATCATGATCTTAATGAGATCAACTTGCTTTGAAATTAATAAATATTGAGGATTTTGTCTATTCCAAGTCCTTGCAAATATTAATTTCAGTACCTACGGCCAACTATATTTTACTTTAAGCATTTTTTTTTAGTTCATCTGAGGCCAGAAACTTTCGGCTTTTGTTTATCATTCTCTTTGAATGAATTTGCGATAAAAAGTTAATAGAAGTATTGAACTCATCCAAAAAATAATCTATCTCCTCATTAGATAAATTTCTGTCCTTCGGAGGGAAATGATTATTTATCATATATATTATGTCTGTTTTAAAAGAGTACCAATCTGCGTCCTTAGAACTAATGTACTGGTCCGGAAGCTTAAAAATAAAACTGCAGTCTGAAACAGGTATATTTAAAGCTAAAGGGTAGTGGTCCGAGAAAGTTGATAGTGTATTTGTCATGTAGTTTCCTTGAGAATTGTGTAATAAGTCGGTGCTAAGTAAAAAATGATCCAAGTGTAGACCCCCCAGGATAAGTTGGAAGCCTGTCACAAACTGTGGTTACTGAAAAAGACTCATTTTAAATCCAGGATGAAAGAACTTCGCCATTAAAATTATTAACCGAATCTCCCCATATAATATATTTTGCATTTAAATGGCCACCTAATATGAACCCATTATAATTGTGTGAGAAATTTAAAATTGTACTTAGTCTGTCTCGCATATAACCACGGTGAAAATTGCTAGGAAAATAGACAGAGCCACAAATGATTCTTTTTATACTGCCATTTGTTGAAATTTTGATTTCAATAAATAAATTTGGAAAACATAATCCAGGAATACTAACTTGTGAGTAATCAATTGATTTTTTAATAGCAATGCCAACGCCCACAGAACTATCATCTCTAACAACATTGAAATTATCAATATAAACATTTTTTCCCTTTGCTAATTGTATTTCTTGCAAAAAAGCAATATCAATTTGATATTTATTTAATATTATATTAAGTTCAGTCCTCCTTCCTATGTGCACAAGAGAACCAACATTAAAAGTTATTAAGTTAATTGAATTACGGACCATATTGCTCATTTATATCCTTTACTAATATCAAGCATTCTTGTCTTCCCTTCTCTTTGCTTAAGGATTGATAGTTTTTCAAACAATTTTTAATTCTATCTTCTAAAGCAGGTGGCTCCGCACCACATAGTAACTTGGCTACCTTCATGAATTCTTCAATCAAAACAGACTTCCCTATCCCGCACTGTTTTCGAGCTTCGTTAAATAAACTAGCAAAAGACTTATTTGCCACTATTTTCGATTGATTCAAGGCTCTTTCCACATTTGCAGTTGCTAATTCATTCCTACTTCTAGCTTGGATATAGGACTTCTTTTTTAAATCTGCATATTTTTTGTATATTGGACAACCTCTGTAATTTGAACTGTGACCTCTCTCATTGCAATTTACGCAAAAATGCACCGCATTATCGTCTCGTTTTATGGAACGTTCACCTGGACCATGTTTCTTATCGCATTTCAAGCACGCAAATGGCCGACTGCAATTTCTTGAATAATGACCCCATTTTTGACATCTCCAACATTGTGGGATTCTTGCACTAGATTTTGGTATTTCCCAAGATACTACCTGGTTCAGAACAAATTTCAAACCTATCAATTCACTAACTTTCCGATTAGGTTTAATTACCACCAAAAACAAACCGGTATCAATACCTCTTTTCCTACAAAATTCTGTAGGAAACTTTGATACTGAATCAACCGTATCAGGAACTAGTTTATCTAACTCTACTTTTATCTCATCTGTGTCTGATCCAAAATACAAGCCTCTACAGATGACGCTCTGACGTTTCAATTTCTTAGAAGTAATACTGTGTGCCACAATTTCCCTCTCCTTAAGCACTTCAATCATCTCTAAATGCGCGGACAATTCTCTAAAGTATAATTTACTTTTAAACTGGGATTTATTCTTGATTTTGAATTCAACGTTCTTTGCCTTTAGTTGGTCAATTAGGGATATTACATTTACATTTTCTATAATTATAGGAGGACAGTATGATATTTTAAATCTATTTTGTGTGGAATCAATACTCTTATCTATTTTTTCTGAAATATTTTTATTAATAGGCTCATTCGCCTCTAAATGTAAATTTCCCAGTAAGAAAAATATATTTTCTCTATTGACAATCTCAGTCGCCATGCTTTTCCCATCAAATTTGTTTTTGTTATATCAAAATTTACATCATCTGGGAACTTTCGTTTTTTGTTTGTAACAATCTCCTCCAATTCGTCATCATGTACCTTCTCCAAGATTGTGGCGTTACCTTTTGCACCGCTGGCTTCTAAATCCACTACATTGTTGTTATCTTACATTACAGATACCTGGTCTTAAGATATTGCATTGAGTAATTCGTTTCCAAGCTTCGAATTACGGACATCTCTAAAATCACCCGGATTTTTGATTTTCAATTTGTTTGCTTCAGCATTCTTCGCCTTTAAATTCAATATCAAACTATTTTTATCTTCTTTAGGTTTCAATGGCCCTCCATTCAAATTATTGGTAGGACGGCCTCCAGATTGGGACAGCAGAGGATTTACTTCCACCTTTCTGTTAGCCCATATAGTACTTAATACCCAAAGAATTAAATTATTTTCTTTAAATTTTCGAAGAAACAATTATTTCAATTTTTATTAAGGCAAATATTCAACACTTTGCACCTTTTTTTAATAGCTACATGTTAAGGAAATAAAAAAAAAAGTTGTAAACCATTGAAATCGGTTAAAAAATTTTATTTTCAATTTACCGCTGGTACCCAATATTGTAATGCAACCAATCTTTCATATGTATGACGATAGCATTTCGTTAGGTGAGCAGGTAATGGAACTAAGGTACAACGGTATTTTGCATGGTTCTTGGATTTAAAAATTATAATATAGTATTTTTCATTAACCTGTAATTCTAAATATAAAAAATTGTGGTAGAAACCAAAGAAATTGAAGTTTTATTAATACATATTCAATTTTCACACACAAATATTCCATAACCATATAAAAATAATTTCCATACTCAGCTTATCATAAAATATAAACAAGTGTCAGATTGTTTCAATTCATTTTCAACTAAAACTTTAATAAAGTATACACAAGATTTGTATTTCATTCTTTTTATTGATCCATATTTCTTTTGTATATAATATGTAAAAATATTTTAAGTAGAATAAGATATTTTCTAATAAAGAAAGTTTATTTTATTATTGATTCAATATTTGAACGGTTTTGTTTGAATTTGTTATTGGCACAGTAAACTGTCTAGTGTAAAAATATCATCAAAAAACTTTAGAATTTATCAATAAAATACATATGGGATGAAAGCTGAGACTCCCACGATTCCAGAGGCTTTGAGGTCGAATTTTTTTTATAACTTTTAAGTAACAAAAAATGGGTTTGGAAAAATTAATATTAAAAATTCATTACTCAATAAAAATGCACGCAATTATATTTATTTTATTCACAAATGTAGCAGAAACAATGAAAAAATTCTAAAATTCAAATAATTGTAACAACACTGTAACAAAAATTGTGAAGTTTCTAGCCAAAATATGTACTTTAAAAAAATATTCAGTTTTGATGGACCCAAAAAACTAGGCACATCATAAAACTACTTTTATGCATCAATAATCTCATTTTCAGTTACATATACTAAAATATGTGTATATAGGCTTAGGTGTTTTCTATGCCAACTTTTGATATATAATGATTTTAAAAATCATTCATATTTGATATAGTTACTAGAATTATCAGTTGATATTTTTCTTCAAACAGCTAACGGAGGAAATTAGAGATATATATTTACATAACTATGATTGGTTTTATATGCCATCAACGTTGCAGAATCTTCTCTTTCATGGTTGCGAAACTAGATGAATCTTTTAGCACTGATTCAGATTTAAAAACTTATTTTAGCAATTAAGAAATTATATGAATTGGTTTGTTACTTCATTATTATTCTTTATATAAATTTGTTTTTTATCTTAAATAATAATTTAACCCTATTTATATAATTTTATTTGAATACCAATGGTTATGGGTGTTTTCAAAACTTCAAACAAAAAATATTAAAAAGATTAAAATAATGTTATATTCAGAAGAGGAAATTGGCAACCCTAAATAATTAGTTATTAGGTTACATTTCATAAAAAAAACTATCACGCTTTATCATTTTGTATGTGAAATGACAGATTAATATTAAAAATAATAATTATTACTGAAATGGAGGAATTTTTGGTGTTTGATTGTCCCCGCACCGGAAAAATAAAAGGATTTCCAAAAATGTTAACTCATTTTTGTAAATAGTAGGCCAAGAAAGATATGTGCCAAAAATTCCATAAATCTACCATAACTCCCTCGCTTTTTTTCCAGTTTTACTATAAGGACCGTTCACTGGGAGTCGGTAGGATCTTTGAAGAAGATCCTTATCTTTATAAAGAAAAAAGACAAACGTACTTACGGAAAAAAAGGAATATGCAAAAATATCCTTTTGTTAGTTATATAAGCAGTGATTGCCTAATGCTCGCAAAATTTTAGAACAAAAGTGCATAAACACTTAAAAACAATTTTATTATTTACAATAGACCGAAGAGTGTCATAGACAAAAGAAAAATAAAATAAAAGAGCAACATTATATATTATTCGCTTATTGACGGACGATATAATTAATTATTTTGAGAGTTTAAGCATCGGTGATAACTGTAATATGAATAATAACAACGTCACTAATAGCAACAGCAATGTGGAGGAACAAGGAAATTTTATTATATTAAACCTAATAATGGTTCATCCTTTTGGTGGCAAAAGAGATGAACTGGCCACATACATACAGAGTGTTGATTGTATCATTCCAAATATCGTGTTGATGCCGCGCCACGATCGTGTTCTTGTTTTCAACTCTATTTTGCGAACGTTGCACGATCTGGGGCTGATTCTGGCACTCGTGAAGGGAATTGTTTTCGTTCAATATTCCTTGAGGTATGTATACATTAAAGACTTACAAGAGCGTGACTGAAAGTATTACCAAAACAAATCCATCATATACATATCTGTTACTATTGATACAAGTGAGCGAATGAGTGTAACTGATATGGTATGATTTTGTTTTTGTATACTCAATCTACTCATAAAAACAAGAGCGGTTATTTGTTGTTTTGCAATGACTAAAGCTGGATTCACCCATAGTTTCAGAACGAATTTCACGTTCGGAAACATGTTTTTTTTATATGTAGTTTCACGTTTCTGTTTTAGGGAGTGGGAGAGAGAGAGCGAAAGAGAGTAACGTGTTTCGGAATCTGAATTGGTTTAAGATTAACTCACGTTCCGAAACATTGCAACTTCGCTGCCTGAAAGTTTAATTTCTTAAGTGAAGTAGAACTGAGATGCCACAGCATATTATATGTACATATGTATAGTAAAATACAGAACTTGTTTTATACTTTTGTATGTATAACAACACACTTGTTTCGTATTGTTTGTGTATATAATAAAATACGGAACATTTGTTTTGTATTAAAAGATATATAACTGGTGAATATTGTTTTAAATAAAATTAAATAAATAGTGATATTGCCCAATTGTAAAACTCACAGACATAGTTTACAAAATTATTTCACATGGTAGCGTTGATGTTGCAGACAAATGCGCGAAGTGGGTGAACCGCTTCAGAACACACTCTCAAAAAACTAGAAATGTTGTCCAACGTCAATATCGTTCTGAAACAATGGGTGAATCCAGCTTAACAATTTAATTTGTTTTTTGTTCTCAAATAACTGTTGTACCACAAATATTTCAGATATAATTGCTAGCACCACATATAACACTGCTCAGTAAGAAATCATTTTTTGTCTCTCTTTTGTATAAAATTATATGGATATATGGATTTTGATGCGGTAAACTCAAATCTTTTTCGGTTTTTTTCCATCAGGTTGGGATTTTTCTTATTGGCGTGGCAAATGTTTTCCTCTAAATTAGTCAGGTACATAGACATATTTCACCCAAACTCGCGTACGAGTTATCCGATTTTTAGAAGATGTGCAACAAAATTGTATTTATTTTGGTCGAATATATATCTTCTCTATCTCCTGTGATTTTGAAATTATTCAGAGATAAGAATTGTTTATATATTTGTTTTGTTTATGAATTTTATGTTGTTATGTTCAAGAATTGGATTTTGTATTTTTAGTTTATAGCATACGACTGAATTGTTTTTGTTAAAAAAAAAATTTTATATTATTAAAATTAATGAAACTTATTGTTGTACAATATTTGACTATATTCATTTTTTAAGAAACATAATATGTCGGGGCAATTTCAATAAATCATTTTTAGACCTGTGTTTTTGTCCTGTATGATTAATATTGTTAATATTTACTTACTAGTGTAATTGGATCAGAGTTCTTGTTAATAACGAAATTAGATTTTTAATTTGAATTTTCAATAAACAAAAAAGTGTTTTTGGTAGATTTTTTTTAATAATATGGTAGGAAAAGAATTTCTTGTGCGGCAACGTTTTGGCTGATGAGTAGAACTGCTTGAAATATTTTGATAATGGTTTGCTTATTTTGGATGTTTGGCGCGCACATAATATAAAGAAAATATTTTTAAAAGGGGGTTTTTTTTGTAAACAAAATATCTTAAAATATCATTTGTGAAAGGTATTTAAATATATTTGTAATATTTTATAAAATAAATTAATATGTGAATTTCTATTATGAATTATAACAGAATGACTTAATTAACCTTATTTGGCTTTACCCCTATTATGTTTTACAAGTTGATTTGTGTGACCTAATAAATTGTAACAATTACTTCCCTAGTTGACCTGTACCCTTTAAATATATAGAAATTAATATTGTAACATTTTAAATTTTTTATTGTTAAAAAATTCTTTATAAACCTACTTGCAATAATATAGGTAGGACGTTTTCGTTATTTTATTCTTATATTTGAATTTACCAGCACTTCATATTTAAAACAATTTTTTTAATGCACCCACAACCACACATTTTTTTTTTTCTGAAAGAGTTAAAAATATAGAAAATAATTGTAACATTTCCATGTTTTTAAAGGGGATTTCCTCACGGAAACTTGTATGTTAAGTTATAACTGTGCACGGCTTTAGTATACATATGCAGTATGTATGTATGTAAATATATAGTAAACCGTTTGATAGCACTGCTCTGCAAAATATAAGTTTTTGTCTCTCCTTTATATAAAACCTTTCGAACACTTTTGTTTAAATTTGTTACTGGCGCAGTCGCACATTAAACTGTCTAAAAAAATAAAAAAAAACTTTCGAATATATCAATAATGGTTTTTCATGTGCGTTACACGGCCTTAAAGTAGAATTATTTTCATAATTTTTCATAACTTTTAAGTAACAAAAAATGGGTTTGGAAAAATGAATATAAAAAATTCATTGTTCAATAAAAGTGCACGCAATTTCATTCACAAATGTAGCGGAAAGAATAAAAAAATCTTAAAATTCAAATATTTATAACAACACTGTAAGAAAAATTGTGAAGTTTCTAGCCAAAATATGTACTTTAAAAAAATAGTCAGCTTCGATGGACCCGAAAAACTAGGCACATCATAAAACTACTTTTATACATCAATAGTCTCATTTCCTGTTATGTATTCTAAAATATGTATATGTAGGTTTAGGTGTTTTCTATGCCAACTTTTGAAATAAAATGATTTTAAAAATTATCCATATTTGATATACTTACTAAAATTATCAGTTGATATTTTAATGTTTGATAATATAAACCTATAAATATATCTAACTTCAAACAGCTAACGGAGGAAATTCGAGAAATATATTTAAATAACTATGATTGGTATTATATGCCATCATCGTTGCAGAATCTTCTCTTTCATAATTGCGAAATTATAAATTATTTTGATTGTCTATTCCTAAAATTTAAATACCTGTACAAAATAAATTTTTGTTTTAAATATATGTAGTTTTGGTTTATTTCAGAAATGCTTTCTGAAGATGGTTTAGAATGTCTACACTAAACAATTAGAAAGAACAGACATGAGCGCACTCGCAAAAATTGCAGAAAAAATTGTAATCAGGATTTATTGAATAAGCTCCTAATTTCTTCTGATCCACTAATCTCGTCTAATAAATACAAGCATCTCTTTCAACAATAATCAATAAAAATAGTAATTACATAATAGTAGCTGAATCGTTTAACACTGATTCAGACTCAAAAACTTATTTGAGTGATTAAGAAATTGTTTACAATTGTTGTGTTATTTGAATTTGTTTGTTACTTTATTATTAATCTTTATATAAATATGTTTTTTATCGTATATAATAATTCAATTTTAAAATATTTAGTGTTGTCAATTTGGCAACTCTATTCGTATAATGTTATTTGTATACTAACGGTTATTTTCAAAACTGTAAACAAACAAACAAACAAAAATACTAAAAAGTTTAAAATAATGTTATATTCAAAAAAGAGATTGTTTATAATACATAAAACACTATCACGCTATATCATTTTGTATGTGAAATGACAGATTAAAATTAAAAAAAAAAAAACAAATTAAAAATTACTGAAATGGGGGAATTTTTGGCATATAATTGTCCCCGAACCGAAAAAATAAAAGGATTTCTAAAATTTGTAATTCATTTTCTAAAATAGTAGGCCAAGAGAGATATGTGCCAAAAATTTCATTAAGCTACCATAACTCCTTCGATATTTTCCCACTTTTACTATGGGGACCGTTCACTGTGCGCCGTGAGCTTGGTGTAAATATACAAAACCGTTGGTTTGCCAACGCGCGAACACGCTATGTAGAAGTGTCCATGTGAGAATGTTGGATGCACAAAATTCAATCCACAAATTTCTAAAGATTGGCCTTGCGCCTAATTAGTGGTAATCGCAAACGCAAGGCGAAAAGGAAACTGAAGTTGTTAAATTCAAATGGTATATCAGACGGAATCATTGGGATACGTGGAATGAATACATCTTCGCCTTTTAATTTTCTAGTTAAAATAGTAGCTTCAATTACATAAGCCATCAACCTTTTAATAGCAATTCTTGTACCATTACTCAAACGGGTCGCTTGATATTACGAAACATAATAATAGTGATTATGCGGAGGCAATCCTGGTAAGTCCAACGAATTCAAAAATTCTATTGGATAATTCACAACATCTCATCTCCTTCATTGGTAACAGTATCGACAGACTTGTACAACACCACTTCGCCAGAATCTTTGATTGTATAGCCATGTTTAATTCAGTAACATCTTTGTTCTTTGCCGCATGATGGCATGTATATTGTTATGCTATGTCAGTGAAAATACATTCAGTTAATTCCTTTGACTGTACGAAACGGCAAAAATTATTTGTGATTGTTATCAATCCAGTGTCATCAATAGGCATTGCACCATTCTTAATTTTCAGCAATTGCTTAGTGAACTTATCAGCAGATAGATCATTCTGCAACTGAGCACGAACGTTGGTAGTGAGTTTTAATATTTTAAGAAATCTCCATAAATATGAAGACTTTAAGCAAGCGTTAGTTTCATCGGCAGATGTCGATCTAAGAATGAACCGCACTGTTTGCGTAAAATCGCCTCACAGTAAAATATATGCACCACCAAACAATTCTGAGTTATCTCGGAGATCTTTCATTGTTCTTTCCAAAGGTTCAATAGATTTCTTATTCGCGTACTCATGAGTAGTATGTTTTGGATGGTTCGGTATCACATTTTCCATACAAAATATGGTTTCATGCCTACGCTATGTCGGCATATTAAGTTATTTGATTAGTTTGATACGTTAGGTGTAGGGTGTGTTGTGATTATCGACCATTACTGGTGGTAGGGTGTAGTAGTAGGATACTGTATGTGCGATTAAAATTCTCAAATTTCAGCAATTAAATTTAAAATTTTTAAATTTTAATTGCTAAAATTCTCAAATTTCAGCAAAATTCTCAAATTTCATCTAAATTTTGTGTGTGTGTGAGTGTATTTTTTCCCACGGTTTAATAGGATGTTCATATTGTTGTTGTTTTTTTAAAATAATGTTGGGGTATTCGTGGGAATTTGTGTCTGTCCATATGTGACCTTGAAAATACATGTCCGTCTGTATGTGAGCGGGGGGATTTTTATGCGTCCATATGTGACCTTGAAAATACATGTCCGTCTGTATGTGAGCGAGGGTACTTCTGTCCGTCCATATGTGAGCGTGGGAACTTGTTTCTGTCCATATGTGACCTTGAAAATACATGTCCGTCTGTATGTGAGCGGGGGAATTTTTGTGCGTCCATATGTGAGCGTGGGTACTTCTGTCCGTCCATATGTGAGCGTGAGAATTTCTGTCTGTCCATTTGTGCTGTGTACGCCTTGTGAATAATAAAATTTAAAAGCATTTTTAGGAATTACACTATTTCCGTTGACAGTCCGTTTTTTTGCTTTCCTGAATTTAGCGCAAGTGGGTCAGTATGAAATGTGATAAGATGTACATATTCATACGTACATAAATATCTACAAATATTCATTTGTAGATATACATACATGTAGATATACATTTAATTTACGCATATACATACAAACAAATAATAATCGTTTATTCTTTGTGCCCAAATATTCCCTTGACCATTTGAATGAATTAACCATTGTGTTTGTTTGTTTGTGTGTTCTCTGAAAAAAATATGTATGTAGGTTTTTATTTGTATTTCATTTTCATTTTTAAGTAAAATTGCATTCCTTAAGGCACAAATACCATAGTCGTGATAGTTACAATAGAGATATATTAAATGCTTAGTTTCCATTTGTTTAAAATTAATGCAGCCAATGTCTTCAATGTTATAAACTGTTTGATGAATAATTTTTTCCGGCCATTTTTTCTTCTCTTCCCCCTTAACATATATTTGTGAATTTCTTAAATTGGACTTTAAAAACATGCAAACGCTTTGAAATGAGACTGATCCATCATTCCAGTTAATATGATGGTAGTTTTTTGTTAACCAAACTGCTTCTCTCTGTTTTTTTGGGTGATAAACATGCGAAATCAAAAGGAGGTTTTATGATGATATTGAGGTATTCGTTGTTGCTGAAAACTACAGCTAGTTCTTTTGCGATGAAGTCATTTGAATTATTTTTGAAACCTTGCAAGTCTACAAAAACAATATCACCATCCATGTTATTTAATTTATAAGACCTTCCGGACTTGGCCTTTTTTTGGTATGTATTCTATTACGCGCTCATGAATAAGAACGCAGTAAGCTGATGTTTTTGCTGGAATATTTGTTGCTGTTTCAAATTCAATTTTTATGTCGATTGGTCCGGTATTGAGCGTTTTGTTTTGGTGACTGACATCAACTGCAATAATTGGAGCTTAATTTTTGAACTCTTGACCTGTTAGAAGAGGTTGGGGTTGTTTCATGTAGTAGCTTTGTTGGAATCTTAGATACATATCATATAGAATCGCATAGCGCTCATATTTGAATTTTATATTAAGATCGTCATATGGGTAAGAGGTTGAGTTTAAATGTACTTTTAAGTTAGTAAGATCACAATGAACAAACTTGTTTCTTGTTGAAAGGCAATCAACACAAAACTAGGAAGTTCTTTATTAGCGGCCAGTTTCACATTCCATATGTGATTGGTCCCCGTATTAAGGTGTGGATTCATATGACAATCCCAACTACGGAATTCCATTGGTATAGCAGCACCATTATTAAGTATTTTGATCATATTCAATTTACTATGATCAGATAATTGAACATGTGGAATTCTCCATGATATTAGTGAAATTGTAAGTTTTGCTTTCTCAGTGGAAACATTCGAGTGTACAAGATCCTCATCTTTCTTATTACGCAAGAGTATCAACTCAGGTTTACCATTTCATAAAACTTTATTATAGTCTTCAGCGAATCTTAAAGAAGTTTGAGTGGTACATAGAAATAAAAATTTCGATTTTGAAGATTTATTTTATCAAGTTTATTCCATTCAGCATTTTGCAACACAACGCTTTCCGTAGGTGATAAAGAAACCAAATTGTTTATGGTACTGGTGGCTCCCAAATATCTTGTATGATCAATTGCAATACCATTTAGTTCATTGCGAATTTCATCAAAGAGATATGCAACAAAATTGTTTTTCAACTTTAAGTTGGGTGTAGATTTCGATGTTTTTTCGTCTACAACAAGTATTTCCATATATATATATATATATATATATATATGTATATATATATATATATATATATATATATATATGTATATATATATATATATATATATATATATATATATATATATAGCTTTGACTGGGTAACACATATAGATCTTGGTTTTGTATTGAAATTCTTATTTCATCGTTTTTGTTAAAGTACTGAAGGTATGGTATGTATATGTGATAATCCTTTTTGATTATATTTTCGTCAGATATTGGTTTATCTAAATCCTCTATTATTGAACTCATTTTGTTTTCAGTTTAAAGTTCAGTGACTTGAGAAAACTCTTGCTTGCTGCGGTAATTGATTTTTGACGAACAAATCTTTTCAATTGTTGCTTAGGTTGTAATGTTTGAGGATTAGATGTTGCTGTAGTAATCTTCGAATTACTCGTGTTGTAATTTATCATTATTTAGTTGTCTTTAAATGTATTCGTATTGTAATTTCCTCTCCTCTGAAATTAATTACGTCGCAGTTTTGATCCACCACGCGAAGAGCTAGTGAGCTGATCTCTCTGGAGTTTACTGGCAAATAAATAAGATTTTTGGGAATCTCAACTATTTTATATCCAGCTGCTACACTAATCGGAAATTCATGTAGTGTATGAGCTTTAGAACTATTCATATAAGTAATAACCACAATACTGCTTTCAATCCTCAAGAGATTCATCTTAAAGTTATTCACTGGAAGATCAGAGTAACGTTCTTTGTTTGACGTTAATATTCTGCTATTGAATCCTAAAAGTCTACCTATTGTATTTTCTTTATTAAAATATATTGGTTCTTTAGATCTGCTGACTTTAACTTGCATTGTATTGTTATTAGCTTCAATCAAAATTTTGTTTTCTGGTCTATATCGTTTGTATTGTTCTTCTATATAGTCAACTATATCTTTCAATTCATAAGATCCGATCGGTATTTCAATACGATATGAAATATATTGTTGTAGACATCCACATTTGGGATACTGTTGTATGAATGAAAATCAGTTAGAGCACATTCATAGGTTACGTTTAAATCAATAGGAGGAAAATAATTAGGAGATAGCTTGATGAATTGGAGCTCAGAGTCAATGTTATTGACATTGTGACTATTTGATTGTAAATAAATGTGGTTAAACACACAGTATGATTTATAAGAATCAGTTTCGTATTTATTGTTTATTTACTTATTTTAAACTAAATTAAATATTGATGCCATTGTTGTTGTTGTTGTTGTTTATTTATTGTATTCTTCCATTTACAATATCTCATCTTTGCTTATCCAAGAATTGTGCTCATTACCAAAGCCCAGCCACTTAACAAACACCTTCTGTCCTTTAGTTTTGAGAACCTTTTCAACTAGGTATGTATTTGGATATCTGGTTTTTGAAAGTTCTTCTTCATAGAATCCACCTTTAATAGAACTTCCGCGATAGTCTTCTAATGTATATGTTGTAGGATATGTGTTTTGTACTCTTTTAATTGTAAGGATTTCTGTTGTCCAATTCGAAGTATAATCTTTTTCAAAAATGTTTTTATATTTGCTTATGCGTACATGATCTCCTGCATTAAAGTTTGACATTTTATACATCTTTATATGACTGTATACTGTGTTTAAAGGCTGTTTTTCATTTTTTGAATTTACTTTAATCGGGGACATTTTAATGGTGCGATGAATTTTTCTATTGTATGCATCAAGTAAATCTCTATACATATCAATCCAATTATATGAACCATTTAAGCTAAATTCTTTCCACATCATTCCTTTTAATGTTCTATTGAATCGTTCTACTATTGAGGCTTTCATAGTGCTATATGTTGAGCAGTGATTAATATTGTATTTATTCATCAACTGACTGAAATGTTTATTGAAAAATTCTTTACCATCGTATGTTTGCAAGTTTTTCGGCATTCGTCCCAATTTGAAAATATTCTCCATCGCCGGGGTTGTTTCAAATGCATTCTTTCTTGTCAAAGGTACTGCCCAAGCAAATTCGATAATTTCTATTGTCTAAGGAATAAAATAAATTCAAATTTTAGAGTAAAGGACTCAAAAATGTATAGAAGTATCTCTCTATCTTCTTCTAACACCAGATTTTATTATTCATATTTTCGTCTTTTGCTCCCTCTCTCTCCCACATACACACACACACACACACACACACAAATCTAATATCATTGCTTAATAATTTTCAGTTAGACTTCTTAAAGTCTAGAAAGCTTATATCCAGATTAATTAGAAATTTAAGTTCAAACTTATAAGTTGTGAAATATTTATAGACACTGAGTTTAATAAGCAAATTCAATTTCTGTAATACAAAATCCTTAATCCATATAAAGGATTTAGATGAATCATCCAAATACACCATCGTACGTGCAAAGCGAGTAACAACAAAGTATGGGGAAACAGTTCAACTTGAACTGGAAAACCATATAATGTTTCTCCCCACCCGATATAATATTTTAACAGATGTCGAATTAGATGATCTTTCAAGTGATAAATATCGACAACAAAGAAAAGGTTTTTTGATACCAAACTCCCAGTAAAAAAAATGTTATGTGCATTTATTTTGTAATTAACAAGAAAAAAATAATAATAATAATAAGAAATAAAATATTTTTAAATATATTTTATTTAATATCTTTGGTTATCTCATTGAGAAATTTCAAACATAAGTGGCCACAATTATATGTATTAAAGTTTTGATATTGATTGTAGTTGTATTCAATATTTCTACCTAAATATTTGATTAATTCTAGAGGAGATTGTAAATTTCCAAAGCTGTCGAAATATTGTTTTTCATTCTTGTTTTTATAGTATGCTACCCAATGAGTACCTGGGCCTGTTGATAAATCCAAATTGGTTATTCCACACTCTACAGTCTTAGGTCGTTTTGGTAGCGAATCCAACATAAAAACTCCTCTGAAGTGTGAAATATATTTTGAAAATTTTCTCAGATCAAATTCTGATAATGGTTTGTTGGGTAGCATGTCTAAAAGTTTTTTGATTGATCTTTAGAAACAAGTCCATAACCGTTTTTATATGGTTTAAGGTATAGTCCATCTCCCACCGCAATTGACTCCGTTGCTTTGTTGTGTCTAGTGGCTTCCTCAAGTTGTTTTTTTGCAGTCTTTGTAGCATTTACAGCTTAAGCTATAGCGGCACCTCCAGTTGCTAGACTACCAAGTGCACTTAGAGCAGTTAGAATCGGTATTATGGGCAAAAAACCACCAATTTCTGGAACATTTATAATGCGTGGTATTACAACACGAGCTTTTTTCCCCTTAAGGATTTACTGATAGCTTTACAAGCAATCTTAATAGCTGAATTAATATCTTGTGATTTTTCCTTCTTCAATATCTTTATTGCTGACTTAAATGTTTTATGAAACAGTTTTTTGTCATTTATACGAATTCGTGGTGATGGTCTTTTCACTGTATTCCTTTTCTTTGCTTCAACACCCATACCAAGTTTAGTTTTTGCTTTCATTGCGTTGGTGACTATATATGAAAATGTTTTTTTCTTTATTTTTCGAATAAGCAATATCGTGATTTTTGCAAGCAGCATCCAATAAATTAATTCCTTTATCTCCTCTATCTAAACGCTTTTGTAATCTTGAGCCAGGTCCACATTACTGATATCCAGGAAGATGTAATTCAAAAGGCAGAGAATTTATTGCTTTATTTAGTAAACCTTCTCCAACGATAGTGTGCTTGAGACTAAAACCTTTGTTATAAAGTACAACCATATTACTTTAATCTACAATAAAAGATATTGTGTGCAAATTTCACAAGTAGTTATTAAAATGCGCTTCGTAAAACAACATAAAAATATTTTAGTTCGTAATGCTGATATTTGTTCAAATGACAGTAAAAAAAAAGACATAGTTCCTTGTTACCAAATTCTATTCGAGCATTAATAGTTGGTCCTCAAATTGTGGAAAAACTAACATAATGATTAGTTTGCTGGAAAGTCCTAATGGTCTCAAATTTGAAAATATTTACTTGTACTCAAAATCTTTATATCAACCTAAACATGAATACCTAAAGAAATTAATTTCACCAATTAAAGGAATGGGATACTACACATTCGCAGATAACGAGTACGTTGTTCCTCCTAGTGAAGCTAAAAGCAATTCAATTATGATTTTTGATGATGTTGCATGTGAAACCCAAAACAATATACGTGCATATTTTTGTATGGGTCGTCATAAGAACGTAGACTCATTTTACTTGTGTCAAACTTACACGCGGAGTCCAAAACATTTGATAAGAAATAATGCTAATGTAATTATTATGTTTAAACAAGATTCGACAAATATGAAACATGTATATGATGATCACGTTGCCAGCGATATGAACTTTGAAATTTTTTAACAAATTTGTAGAGAATGTTGGAAGGAAAATTACGGATTTTTGATGATAAGTAAAGAAAATGAACTAAAAAACGGTCGTTATAGAAAGTCATTTGATTACTTTATCATAATATAATTTACTGTTCATCAAATGTACCCTTCAGTATTTAATCTTGCTTCAAACTTTATACATGTGATTATTGTAACTGATCAGATAAGCTGATCTGATACCTGTTAAACTGACCTGATAAGCTGATCTGATACCTGATAAGCTGATCTGATACCTGTTAAACTGACCTGATAAGCTGATCTGATACCTGATAAGCTGATCTGGTATCTGATAAGCTGATCTGATACCGGATGAGCTGATCTGATACCTGATCTGTTAACCTGATCTAATAAACTGATCTGCTTCCTATTGAACTGACCTGATAACTAAAATGAATGAACCAATTCTTAAAGACTTGGTGACTACAAGAAATATCTTGAAGAAAAAGCTTCGAAGCTGGTGAAATAAATACACATAAACAATTAAGAGATACATTCAATCCTATCACAGAATCTTTAAAAGAATTTATCAATTGCTCTAAATACGTTGGTAGATCGGTTAAAAAAGAACCGAGTGATAAGGAAACTAGAATTGATGACAATAAAAGTTTTCATCCTCAGAATTCCACAATAAAATTGGATACGACTACGCCCAAGAAACTAATTGAAGAATCAATGTTTAAACAACCGAATAGTAAAAGTAGCAGTAATTATGATGAAGATGACTTTTACTCACAAAATTCGAATAATGAAGAAAGTTATCCTGACTTATCACTATTGCAATCGAGAAACGAACTAGATACTAACTATGGTCCACATAAAGACAATAATAACCAATGGAGATTTGGTAATAGCACCATCGAGTTAAATCAAGATAAGATACAGGTTCGTGGACAAATATGGGCTCTCACGACAGGACTGTTTTCTTTAATGTTTCATAAAATACCAAAAAAATAAGACAAATTCGAGCTTGAAATCTATAAAAAAAATATTACTTACTACCAATGCTCCCAGGAGAGACTATAAGTCTGATGGTCAAATCAAAGGGAACAAAGCCCATAAGTACAAACATATTATTGGAAAACTTTTCAAAGGAGAAAATTATACAAGCTCATCAGATGTAACAAGAACGAATTATTTAGGAAGGGGTTTGATGCAGTTTAACCCTCATAATCCAAACTATATATACTGGGATGATCCAAACGAGTTGGTAGATCGACTTAGACTACTGCTTGCCATACTAATCACAACAACGAAATTGTCTCAATTATTGAATAACTACGTGAAGCTAATATAATTGTATAAACTATATACATACATAGATTGTTTATATAAAACATGTCCGCTGATAAATTTGGGCATTATATTAACGATAGAAGTGAAGTAATTAAAAAAAAATGCACCTATGTTGTTGGGCTTCTTTATGGATAGGAACAAAAACATTGATGTCCAATACAAGAGAATCAAAAATGTTACAAACGCTCTGGAGAGAAACGATGTTATCAGTAAATTGTTTCTGCAAACTGAACTCAAAAAACAACAACAAGAAGTAGCTTTCCAGTTAGAAAATCTTAATGCCCATTTGCAGGATATCAATAAGAAAATGGATGATAATAAATCACTTTTTTATATCCAAATTGAAGAGCTACGAGAAAAAATTTATAGAATAGAAAACTACATGTTCGTATCAATAGCTGAAAGTGCACCAAGTAAAACACAACACACTTAAAACAGCGACTGGAAAAATAAGATGTCTTCAAAAAAAAAATATTGTAAATGAATTTCATAAGCAGGCTCGAAAACGTTTTGTACGTCGTAGAGTTGTAATGAAAGGAATAGATGATCTTTTGGAAGCTGATTTAGTTGAAATGGGATATTATTCCTTAGACAATAGAAATTATCGATTTTTGCTAACTGTAATTGATACACAATCAAAATTTTCTTGGGCAGTACCTTTGAGAAGAAAGAATGCATTTGAAACAACCCAGGCAATGGAGAATATTTTCAAATTGGGACGAATGCCGAAAAACTTGCAAACAGACGATGGTAAAGAATTTTTCAATAAACATTTCCGTCAGTTGATAAATAAACACAATATTAATCACTACTCAACATATAGCACTATGAAAGCCTCAATAGTAGAACGATTCAACAGAACATTAAAAAGAATGATGTGGAAAGAATTTAGCTTAAATGGTTCATATAATTAGATTGATATGTATAGAGATTTACTTGATGCATACAATAGAAAAATTCATCGCACCATTAAAATGTCCCCGATTAAACAAATGAAAAACAGCCTTTAAACACAGTATATAGTCATTTAAAGATGTATAAAATGTCAAAATTTAATGCAGGAGATCATGTACGCATAAGCAAATATAAAAACATTTTTGAAAAAGGTTATACTCCGAATTGGATAACAGTAATCTTAACAATTAAAAGAGTACAAAACACATATCCTACAACATATACATTAGAAGACTATCGCGGAAATTCTATTAAAGGTGGATTCTATGAAGAGGAACTTTCAAAAACCAGATATCCAAATACAAGTTAACGAAGGGGTAATGAAAGGATTTCTTTTTTCTTGTTACTACGCGAAGCACTTTTAAATAACTTTATTGATCTCTTCTCTTTTACATGACAACGTTAATAAAGTATTTTTTCTTTTTTTTTCATTCACACTTTTAATTGTTACTATGTAAAGTAAGCGTAAAGTAATTTCGTTGATTTTTTTAATTCATTCATATTCCTTTGTCGCTATGAAGAGCAATTGAAAAATTATTTCACTGATCTTCCCTTCTTACTCTGCCAACGAGATTAAAATATTTTGTCACTCTCTTTCCTTTCATATTTTTGTCACTACGAAAAGTAATTGTAAAATTTTTATTGGTTTTTAATTTTTTTTCATGTTTCTTTTATCGATTTGAAATATGGATTGATATTTTTCTGTAAAAAAAAAGTAAATTCAGTGTGATCTGCGCACCATTGCTTTAAAGACGTTTTGAAATATATAAACAATTCTACATAGTTAGAAAACTTAAACTAACGACTTAAATTAAATTGAAATTAAAGAATTATACCTGTTGAAATAATCTTATATAAAAAAATAAGTCAGAGCATCAAAATTGTTTTAAAAACATTTATACTGAAAATATAAATTCTACGTAGTAGGAAGATAAATAAAACATTGAAGGTTTAAAACTGATTAAATTATTAAAAAAACTTGATGAAACCATTAATATTGTAAATTAAATTCAACATAGCGTTAGAGATTTTGTTCAATATTTTAATTTAAAAAGTAATAATAAGACGCTAAGGTTTGAAGAAAAATATTTAATTTAAAAACTAAAGCTTGCATAGTTAAATATGAATTGGAAAAGATTTAAGTTTGAACTAAACTTCTACATAATAGTATTTTGAATTAATGTTAAATTGGATCAAAAATAAATAAATTTATATAAAGGAAGGATGAACATTTCTACTTCTACAGGTGAAAATTATAACTAAAATAACTGGCGCCCAACAAGATTAACCCATGTGAAACTATCGATTAAAAATTAGTGAAGAGTTGTCCACTGCTGTGTGAAGTTTCTTGTATTACATTGGATGAGCGTAAACCGAAACTGGATAATTTATATTAGTATTATAATTTTACTATTTTATCATGATATTGGTGATTTAAAAAATTCATTTATTACAGTTCTTAATTTTCACGCGATCTTAGAAAGATTGGACTTCGTTTATGCTGGCAAAAGATCGATTTTTACCCTTGAACAAGAGCTATCTACCCTTACTCAGGGCTCTAAAACTATTATTGAATTCTATAAAGAGGTAGAGGAGAAACTTAATTTAATAATTAATAAAACTATGATGACCTATGAGGGAGATAATCGTTTAATAGCATCTCTTAACAACAAATATAGGCAGGATGCACTGCGTGTGTTCGTTTCTGGTCTAAAGAAGCCATTGTGCGATATTCTCTTTTCATGCAAGCCTGCTGATTGGACATTGGCAAATAGCTTAGGAGATGACAACTAATAGAAGTCGATATAATTTTGCCCGTTCTTTCAGTACAGGTTCGAGTGGACAGATTGCTTCTAATTGTCCCAGTTCCATTTCAAATCATAATTTTTTTAGACATTCTTTTCATAACCAAACAGTTCCTTCAAATACTTCTCTGATTAGATCTCAACCACAACAAATGTCACTCTTACCCAATTATCGAAACAATATATGACTCGCAATAGTTTTCGTTGGCAAACGGCTCCAAGAATTCAACAACAATTACGAAACAGTATTCGACCAGGGCAAAATTTTCAGCCCACACCAGGTTTTCAGCCTCAAGTTTTTGATACCGACATAAGTATGAGGACCGAAGGTACAACCCGAGATAATATTAATAGTCAGAGAAAACCAATGGGCTCAGCTCAGGTTTCTAATTATACGCATAGAAATTCCCATTTAGAAAAAGACCAGGTTAGTTTTTTAGACAGAGGCCCCTCCTGTTCTGTGTGGAAGGGGAATTTGGAGGAAGAAAACTAAAGTTTTTGGTAGATACTGGTTCATCCAAAAATTATGTCAAAGACTTGAAAATATTTCCTCTAGAAATAAACGTTAAAACTCCTCTTTTAGTCAAATCCATCCATGGAGAGAATTTCGTTAAACGCAAGGCACCAGTGAAAATATTTAATACGGTAGCTGATTTTTTTATACTTCCATGTCTTACTACATTTGATGGTATCATAGGTTTCGAACATCTCAATGAAATTAAAGCACATATAGACACCAGAAATGGACTATTGATATATGAGAATGGTCGAGAAAAGTTGAATTTTTTTATTGCAATGAAAATAACTATATTTCACTTAATTTAGACAATGTTCCGGAAAACGTTTGCGATAAATTTGTAATGGTCTTAGAGAAGTCTGAAGGTGTTTGTGCTAGCCCTGTCGAGGCATTTCCATACAATACTGCGGTTGTTGCAAGTATAAGAACTAGGGACGAAGAACCGGTTTATTCCAGATATTATCAATATCCTATGGCTATGGTAAAATTCGTTTATCAGGAAATAGAAGACTTACTAGCAAATAATATTATAAGACCTTCTAGATCGCCAGCCAACAACCCTGTATGGGTAGTTGAAAAAAAGGTTTAGACGAAAACGGTAAACCAAAGAAATGATTACTTATTGACTTCCGAAAACTAAATTCTAAAACAATCTGTGACAAATATCCAATTCCAGAAACTCTTGTTATTTTAGCCAATCTTGGTAACGCTAGGTTTTTCACTACACTAGATTTGAAATCTGGTTTTCATCAGATTAATCTAAGGGAAGAGGACAGGCAGAAAACCGCATTTAGCGTTAATAATGGTAAGTATGAGTTTTGTAGGCTGCCATTTGAGCTAAAAAATGCACCTGGGATATTTCAACGTGCTAAAGACGACATACTGCGTGAAGAAATTGGCAGGTGCTGTCACGTCTACATTGACGACATCATCATATTTTCTGACACAGAACAGAAACATTTTGATGATATAGAAAGAATACTAAGAAGACTTTATAACGATAATATGAGAGTTGCAGTAGAAAAGTGTAGATGTTTTAAAACATCTGTTGAGTTTTTGGGATTTACGGTTTCAACTTCCGGAATAAGAACTTGCCCTGATAAGTTGAATTCAATAGTCAATTACCCCATATCCTTATCCCTGCGCGGATTGAGATCTTTTCTTGGTTTGGATGGGTATTATAGGAGGTTCGTTAAGGACTACGCAGCAATTGCAAAACCCTTGACGAGATACCTAAGGGGTGAAAATGGTCATATAGGAGCAAGACAGTCGAGAAATGTGAAAATAACTTCAGATAGTGAAGCCCTAGAGGCCTTTAATAAGCTAAAACAAATTCTCGCGTCGGAAGAAGTTTTGCTGCTCTATCCTGACTTCGAGAAGCCTTTCGACTTGACTACTGACGCGTCTTCACATGCTATTGGTGCCGTGTTGTCTCAGGGTGGTCGTCCGATCTCAATGGTTTCCAGAACTTTATCTCCAGTGGAAGAAAATTATGCAGTAAATGAAAAAAAATTATTGGCAATTGTGTGGGCATTGAAAAGCTTTCGGAATTACCTTTATGGTGTCAACAAACTAAATATTTTTACGGATCACCAACCGTTAATATTTGCAATTTCTGAGAGAAACCCCAAGTAGAAATTAAAAAGATGGAAGGCATTTATTGAAGAATATGCCCCGACGTTTCACTATAAGCCAGGAAAGGACAACGTAGTTGCCGATGCGCTTGCCAGGCAATACAGCAACATGATTTTTAATTTATCGTCGAGTTCGACCGTAGATGTTGTAAGTAGTGAAGTATTGTATACGGAAGTTATATTGACAGTAGAAAGCCCACTTAACTGTTTTCGGAACCAAATAATTCTTGTTAAGGGATTAGAATTCAGGGAACAGACAAAAATAATTTGCAAAAACCGAATTCGTCACATGATACCATTTACAGACTTCGGAGATATTACTAATATTGTAGAACGAGCAGTTAACCCTAATGTAGTGAATGCTATTTATTGTGAATTAGAAATTTTGGCTAAGATTCAACATTTTTTGGTAACAGCATATCCCTCTGTAAAATTTTTCCACACAAATAAGTTTGTAACTGATATATTTAGCATCGATGATCAATTAGAAATTCTAAATAATGAGCACAATCGAGCTCATCGCGCACTTTTAGAAAATAATAAACAAATCTTACAGGATTACTATTTTCCAAATATTAGAAAAGAATTGAAGGAAATAATTCGTAACTGTAAAATCTGCAATGAAGCGAAATACAATAGACGTCCAAAAAAACAGGAGATATCAGAAACACCTATTCCTTCTTACCCAGGTGAAATACTGCACATAGACATTTACTCGACAGACGGAAAGCATTTTCTGACATGCCTGGATAAGTTTTCAAAATTTGCGATTGTAAGGCCAATAGCCTCGAGATCCCTAATTGATGTCAAACCCGCCCTTCAAGAAATTTTAAATACCTACAATAATACGAGGATAGTTGTTTGTGATAATGAGAAGTCGTTAAACTCCGAGTCGGTCAAGACCTTATTGAAAAACTTTTACGGAGCTGAAATTATTGCCATCCCACCACTACACAGTGTATCAAATGGACAAGTAGAAAAGTTCCACAGCACTCTTTTGGAAATTTCCAGATGTGTTAAACTAGAATATTCCATAAGTGACAGTACAGACCTGATCCTAATAGCCGTTTCAAAATACAATCGATCCATCCATTCAGTTGTTAAACTCAGGCCCATAGTCATATTCAACTCAATTTCGGACGAACTAAAAACTTTTGTAAAAAATAATCTAATAAGCAAACAGAAAAAGGACTTGGAGCTCCATAATAAAGAGAGGGGTACACGAATCTTCGAGCGTGGACAAAAGGTTTTCGTTAAGGTCAACAAAAGATTAGGAAATAAACTCAGTAAAGTTTATGTTGAAAAAATAATCCAAAAAAATTGGGATCCACGGTTCAAATCGATAATAAAATTGTCCATAAGGACAATATTCGCTAACATGTTATATTATATTTGTATCAAAAATTTAAAATATGTAAAATATCACATGGCACTGATATAATAAAATATTTAATGCGATCAAATTTGTAAATCTAACCAGAAATAAATATTGTACTTTAATACAAAAGAAAAAAATACTTATCGAATAAATATATGTATAAACTTAATATTAGTATATAGAAAATAATAATATTGTAACTCAAAGCTTGAATGCATTCAGCGTTTAATAAAATATTTTCTCAATCGAGGACGACTCATCTTTAAAGAGGAGAGAAGTTAACGAATGGGTTAATGAATGGATTTCTATTGTCTTGTTACTACGCGAAGCACTTTTAAATAACTTTATTGATCTCTTCTCTTTTACATGACAACGTTAATAAAGTTTTTTTTTTTTCTTTTTTCATTCACACTTTTATTTGTTACTATGTAAAGTAAGCGTAAAGTAATTTCATTGATTTTTTTAATTCATTCATATTCCTTTGTCGCTATGAAGAGCAATTGAAAAATTATTTCACTGATCTTCCCTTCTTACTCTGCCAACGAGAGTAAAATATTTTGTCACTCTCTTTCCTTTCATATTTTTGTCACTACGAAAAGTAATTGTAAAATTTTTATTGGTTTTTAATTTTATTTCATGTTTCTTGTATCGATTTGAAATATGGATTGATATTTTTCTGTAAAAAAAAGTAAATTCAGTGTGACCTGCGCACCGTTGCTTTAAAGACGTTTTCAAAAATATAAACAATTCTACATAGTTAGAAAATTTAAACTAAGGATATTTAATTAAATTGAAATTAAAGAATTATACCTGTTGAAATAATCTAATATAAAAAAATAAGTCAGAGCATCAAAATTGTGTTAAAAACATTTATACTGAAAATATAAATTCTACGTAGTAGAAAGATAAATAAAACATTGAAGGTTTAAAACTGATGAAACTATTAAAAAAAACTTGATGAAACCATTAATGTTGTAAATTAAATTCAACATAGCGTTAGAGATTTTGTTCAATATTTTAATTTAAGAGGTATTGATAAAACGCTAAGGTTTGAAGAAAAATATTTAGTTTAAAAATTAAAGCTTGCATAATTAAATATGAATTGGAAAAGATTTCAGTTTGAACTAAACTTCTACATAGTAGAAAATTGGAAACTGAATTTGGCATAATAATTATATGTGATTATTTCATCATACTCCGATACAAATATTAAAAATATAACCAAAGTTGTTAAATAAACACTATTAATATTAATAAGTAAAACTAGATTTGTAAAAAAGAAAATAATAGAATAAGAATACTTAAAGAACACTGTGTTAGGATGGAAATTGTAACTATTTGAATTATTGATTCTTATAAATTATTCTGTGTGTTTTACCTCATGTATTTACAATCATACAGTCACAATGTCAATAACATTGACTCTGAGCTCCAATTCATCAGAGCTATCTGCTAATTATTTTCCTCCTATTGATTTAAACGGAACCTATGAATGTGCTCTTACTGATTTTCATTCATACAACAGTATCCCAAATGTGAATGTCTACAACAATATATTTCATATCGGTGAACTTGTAATTGAAATACCGATTAGATCTTATGGATTGAAAGATATAGTTGACTATATAGAAGAACAATACAAACGATATAGACCAGAAAACAAAACTTTGATTGAAGCTAATGACAATACAATGCAAGTTAAAGTCAGCAGCTCTAAAGAACCAATATATTTTAATAAAGAAAATACAATAGGTAGACTTTTAGGATTCAATAGCAGAATACTAACGTCAAACAAAGAACATTACTCTGATCTTCCACTGAATATCTTTAAGGTGAATCTCTTGAGGATTGAAAGCAGTATTGTGGTTAATACTTATATGAATAATTCCAAAGCTCATACACTACATGAATTTCCGATTAATGTACCGGCTGGATATAAAATAGTTGAGATTCCCAAAAATCTAATTTATTTGCCAGTAAACTCCATAGAGATAAGTTCACTAGCTCTTCGCGTGGTTGATCAAAACGGCGACTTAATTAATCTCAGAGGAGATGAAATTACAATACGAATACATTTAAGGACAATTAAATGATGATAATATACAACACGAGCATATCAAAGAATACTACGGCAACATCTAATCCTCTAACATTACAATCTAAGCAACAATCGAAAAGATTTGTTCGTCAAAAATCGCTTACAGCGGCAAACAAGAGTTTTCTTAAGTCACTGAACTTTAAACTGAAAACAAAATAAACCAATATCTGACAAAAATATAATCAAAAAGGATTATCACACCTACATACCATACCTTCAGTATTTTAACAAAAACGGTGAAATAAGAAATTCAATACAAAACCAAGATCTATATGTGTTACCCAGTGAAAGCTATACATATGTGGAAGGACTTGTTGTAGATGAAAAAACATCGAAATCTACACCCAACTTAAAGTTGAAAAACAATTTTGTTGCATATCTCTTTGATGAAATTCGCAATGAACTAAATGGTATTGCAATTGATCATACAAGATATTTGGGAGCCACCAGTACCATAAACAATTTGGTTTCTTTATCACCTACGGAAAGCGTTGTGTTGCAAAATGCTGGATGGAATAAACTTGATGAAATAAATCTTCAAAATGGAAATTTTAATTTCTATGTACCACTCAAACTTCTTTTAGGACTCGCTGAAGACTATAATAAAGTTTTATTAAATGGTAAACATGCGTTGATACTATTGCGTAATAAGAACGATGAGGATCTTGTACACTCGAATGTTTCCACTGAGAAAGCAAAACTTACAATTTCACTAATATCATGGAGAATTCCACATGTTCAATTATCTGATCATAGTAAATTGAATATGATCAAAATACTTAATAATGGTGCTGCTATACCAATGGCATTCCGTAGTTGGGATTGTCATATGAATCCACACCTTAATACGGGGACCAATCACATATGGAATGTGAAACTGGCCGCTAATAAAGAACTTCCTAGTTTTGTGTTGATTGCCTTTCAACAAGAAACAAGTTTGTTCATTGTGATCTTACTAACTTAAAAGTACATTTAAACTCAACCTCTTACCCATATGACGATCTTAATATAAAATTCAAATATGAGCGCTATGCGATTCTATATGATATGTATCTAAGATTCCAACAAAGCTACTACATGAAACAACCCCAACCTCTTCTAACAGGTCAAGAGTTCAAAAATTAAGCTCCAATTATTGCAGTTGATGTCAGTCACCAAAACAAAACGCTCAATACCGGACCAATCGACATAAAAATTGAATTTGAAACAGCAACAAATATTCCAGCAAAAACATCAGCTTACTGCGTTCTTATTCATGAGCGCGTAATAGAATACATACCAAAAAAAGGCCAAGTCCGGAAGGTCTTATAAATTAAATAACATGGATGGTGATATTGTTTTTGTAGACTTGCAAGGTTTCAAAAATAATTCAAATGACTTCATCGCAAAAGAACTAGCTGTAGTTTTCAGCAACAACGAATACCTCAATATCATCATAAAACCTCCTTTTGATTTCGCATGTTTATCACCCAAAAAAACAGAGAGAAGCAGTTTGGTTAACAAAAAACTACCATCATATTAACTGGAATGATGGATCAGTCTCATTTCAAAGCGTTTGCAAGTTTTTAAAGTCCGATTTAAGAAATTCACAAATATATGTTAAGGGGGAAGAGAAGAAAAAATGGCCGGAAAAAATTATTCATCAAACAGTTTATAACATTGAAGACATTGGCTGCATTAATTTTAAACAAATGGAAACTAAGCATTTAATATATCTCTATTGTAACTATCACGACTATGGTATTTGTGCCTTAAGGAATGCAATTTTACTTAAAAATGAAATACAAATAAAAACCTACATACATATTTTTTTCAGAGAACACACAAACAAACAAACACAATGGTTAATTCATTCAAATGGTCAAGGGAATATTTGGGCACAAAGAATAAACGATTATTATTTGTTTGTATGTATATGCGTAAATTAAATGTATATCTACATGTATGTATATCTACAAATGAATATTTGTAGATATTTATGTACGTATGAATATGTACATCTTATCACATTTCATACTGACCCACTTGCGCTAAATTCAGGAAAGCAAAAAAACGGACTGTCATACAGACTCACCAATCGTCACACACACACACACACACAGCCTGTCTGACAGGCAGACATTCCAATCTCCACTCAGAACACAAGAACACACACACACACTTAAACATAGCATAAATATTCATATTCTACAAAATACAGAAATCGCACCACCATCCAGATCCCCAAATAAAATCCATCGGTGATCGTCATGTATAAAATAAATAAAATATCAGTTTCAATATTTACGCAATAGTAAATTTTTTTTCACAACGTCTTCAAGATCAGAATAATCAAATTATTCTGAAAAGACTCAAGTATTGCAAACAAAAAAGAAATAACTGAATTGCTGGACAAAATATCTTAAGTAAGCACGCACCAAAATTAAAAACAAACAAAAAAATAAAAGAAGAAATTTCACTCCAGCAAGAAGAAACGAACCGCAAACATTAGGACCATCCATATATAACTACAACACTTTTGAAATGGTGAAATTCCTAAAAATGCTTTTATTATTCATCGAGCGTACACAGTATAAATGGACAGACAGAAATTCCTACTCTCACATATGGACTGACAGAAGTGGCCATGCTCACATATGGACGGACAGAAGTTCCCACGCTCACATATGGACGCACAAAATTCCCCCGCTCACATACAGACGGACATGTATTTTCAAGGTCGCATATGGACAGACACAAATTCCCACGCCTACCCCAACGTTATAAAAAAAAAAAAACAACAAGAACATGAACACCCCTATTAAACCGTGGGAAAAAATACACACACACACACACAAATATTTAGAGGAAATTTGAGAATTTTGCTGAAATTTGAGAATTTTGGCAATTAAAATTGAAAAATTTTAAAGTTAATTGCTGAAATTTGAGAATTTTAATTGGGCTCGCACATACAGTATCCTACTACTACACCCTACCACCGGTAAGGGTCGCTAATCACAACACACCCTACACCTAACGTATTAAACTAATCAAATAACTTAATATGCCGACGTAGCGTAGGCATAAAGCCACATTTTGTATGGAAAATGTGATACCGAACCATCCAAAACATACTACTCTCATGTATACGACGTGAGCTGTGCATGGACCGTGTATCATATTTTGCACAACAATATCAAATAATTCGGGATCACTTATTTGATCTGGAATTTCAGAACATATACCATTGTCAACTTCATGCGATGTAATGAATTTTATAATGTGATGTGATGACATGTAATGAATTTCAAAACGAATTGTATTTCCGTTTTTCAAAATATTAACTCAAATATTTCGAAATTATTGCAGTGTTCACTAAAATGGCCATAACTACGGTGACCATATTTTTTAACGAAAAAAAGGACATTCAAAATAGAATAAAAAGTTGTTGGTTTTAAGTTTGTTTTATATCACATAAAAAATAATATAATTCCAGCAATGTAATATTAGTCACTTGGACAAGTAGTAATGTACTTTTTAATGTTTATAATAGAAATAAAGTTCACACGTCTTTAAAAAAAATATTTAATAATGAAAAATAAATAAAAGCAATTCAAAAATCCTTAAACTATTGGCATTTTTCTGCGGAATGAATTTTTTTTTTTGTATATCGCTCTTTGATAAAAACAATTTAAATTCTGCGCAGTCCATTTGAAAATTGCACTTTGTCATTAAAAGTGATTCTAAAGTACTCACTTTTAGTTTGGACTTTTCCGATGTCCAAAAATTATTTGCAATTGAAAACATTCTCTCTGTTGGCGCATTAGAAGCTGGTAGACACAAACAAAATTCTACAAGCTTCATTATATTTTTACATCCAATATCTATATGGTATTGCCATATAGTTGGGTTGTTTATAATTTTCTATTGAATTGAATTTAAAGTTTTGGGATTTCGGGTAAATACAAACTATAATTTTGGAAAATGAAGAAAAAAGTATTAGAGATAAAAAAGGACAATTCCATTTAAAATAGGACAATTCAATTAAATAAAGGACGATTTATTTTCTTTTTATTTTAAAGGATATAGGGTAAAAAAAGGACTGTCCTCTTACAAAAAGGACGGATGGTCAATGTAGCTATAACTTATGAACCAATACACATACAGAAAGCGTATGTACATAAAAATCTTGGTATTGATGTCACCTTTCATATAAATTTTGAAGCAAAATCGGTTCACGCATTCCGGAGAACATCAATTACTAACACAATGCAACTTATTTATATATATATATAACGAGTGATTTTTTTGCTTTTTGGCAACACTAGTTTTGACAGCTCGCGCACGTTTTGTATCTTGTGTCACTATCAAACATCTTCAATTTGGTCTATAATTTAATCATGAATCGTCTTACAAACGAACAACGCTTGCAAATCATTGAATTTTATTACCAAAATGCGTGCTCTGTTAAGAAAGTTCATCGCGCGCTTCTTCCATTTTATGGTCAGTTTAATCGACCTACTGAGGCTTCTATTCGGGCTATTGTAAAAAAATTTCGCACCAAATTTACATTGTTGGACATTAAACCACCAACACGCTTACGTAGAGTGCGAACTGAATAAAATATCGCAGCCGTATCGGCCAGTGTTGGTGATGGCTGTGAATTATCGATTCGGCGCCGTTCGCAGCAATTGGGCCTCTGTTACTCCACTACGTGGAAAATTTTGCGGAAGGATTTGGGTGTGAAGCCTTATAAGATACAGCTGGTGCAAGAATTGAAGCCAAACGACCTACCACAACGCCAAATATTTGGTGAATGGGCTCTTGAAAAATTAAATGAAGATCCACTTTTTTATCGAAGAATTGTGTTCAGCGACGAGGCTCATTTCTGGTTGAATGGATACGTGAACAAGCAAAACTGCCGTATTTGGAGTGAAGAGCAGCCAGAAGCATTGCAAGAGCTACCAATGCATCCACAAAAAACAACCGTTTGGTGCGGATTGTGGGCTGGCGGCATCATTGGGCCGTATTTCTTCAAAGATGATGCGAATCACAACGTTACTGTGAATGGTGAGCGCTACCGTGCGATGATAACAAACTTTTTTTTGCCCAAAATGGAAGAGCTTGACTTGCATGACATGTGGTTTCAACAAGACGGTGCCACATGCCACACAGCACGCGAAACAATGGACCAATTGAGAGGCGAGTTCGGTGAACAGTTTATTTCACGCCGCCCAGATCGTGCGATTTAACGCCTCTAGACTATTTTTTGTGGGGCTATGTTAAAGCTAATGTCTATAGCGACAAGCCCGCTTCGATTGACGCAACATTGCCAACATTATTCGTGAGATACCGGCCGAAATGTTGGAAAGAGTATGCCAAAATTGGACTAAGCGGATGGATCATTTGAGGCGCAGCCGCGGCCAACATTTGCATGAAATAATCTTCAAACATTAAATTATATCGACCCAACTATCAATCCAAATAAATATTTCATGCATTTTTCTGAATTTTGTGTGTTTTCTTTTTTTTTAATTTCCGATAGTTCTTATAAAGTCACCCATTATATATATATATATATATATATATATATATATATATATATATATATTATATGTTATCGTTTGTTTGTCTTTTTATATTTCCTTTATTTTTAGTGAAGCTTTATAAATTTATTAATATTATTTGTTTGTTTTGTTAATATCTTTTTTTATTTATTTTTATTTTATTAATGCTTAGAATTAAGATTTTTGATACACGTTTTTATAAAGATATGATTTTTTATTTTTTCTTATTTTCTCTTTTAAATTCATATATGTGTGTATGTACTTACACATTTATGCATATATTCACATAAATAAAAATTTATTAAAAATGTACTGCTTTTATGTCAATTTTATTGAATTTTTTTGCATAACAAATAATTAATAACAAAAGTTGATTATAAAAATTGATAATAAAAGTTATTAATAAAAGCTAATAAAAGTTAATAATAATAATAACAATAATAATAATAATAATAATAATAATAATAATAATAATAATAATAATAATAATAATAATAATTATAATAATAATAATAATAATAATAATAATAATAATAATAATAATAAGAATAATAACAATAATAATAGGTTTCAAAACCTAATATATAAAATAAAAATATTAATTTAAATTACAAAATCTAGTTGTGGGATATATGTTGTCCTTCTCCTAACAAAGCAAGAGCCGCAGCTCTTTTGTTCAACGATAAAGGTCCTTAAAACACTGTTCCATAATGGTAAAAGGATCAGTTCTATCACTTAATTTTTGGCGAAAAACCCGCAACATGTTTCGCCTATCATGTTGCTCAGCAACCTCTACAATCATTGCATTTTTTAGCACTAAATCTTAATAAATCTTTTACAGTTTTACGAAGACTCGTTTCACGAAATTTTGAAGTTACGAACATTATTATTAAACTATAAAATTCGTTATACGAATGAAAAATTCGCTATTACGAGCAAGTTGGCAGCTGGTCAGAGATTTACTACAATACATTACAATAGATACTGTATAACATTTATAATTTATAATTTTTTAATATGTAATGTTAAGTTATTATTTTAATTATAACATTTAATATTCTTTTGTAATGAAACATTTTCTTTTTTAATGAATTTGTAATGTATCATATTTTTAAAAGGAATAAATTTTCTTTGATATCAGTTTCTTTGATATCAGTAAATGTTTTTAAAAAAAGGGTATCACATTGCGAACATTTTAGGAACACAGCTATGCATTTTTATTACAAACTTATGCTAATATGGATCTCTCTTTACGAATATTTTTTATCCCCGGAACGTATCTATTTAACTTCAGTAGAATGGCACACTCGATATACGTCTACTTTCACAGAACGTATCCTATTCGTAAATCGGATAGGAAAAATAGTTATTTATATATATTACAGAAGCGAGCTACAGGTTTGAAATAGAGCTAAAAAGAGGTAAGGAAGGAATTTCAAAGTCAATAAATAAAGTTAAGTTTTTTACAGCCTTACAATAGCAACTTTTCATTATTTCTATATTTTTATTGTTTGAATGGTGTTTATGTAGGTATAAAAATTATAAAAATATATTTTTGGCTCATTTAAATAAGAAACATTGAGTCAGTAACAACATAAAATTATCTATTAAGCAAAAATTCTGTTCATAAACATAACTTTTATTTATTTTGAAATAGAAATATATTACAAGATTTTGAAATTAAAGAAAAAGCTAAACATTGTGGAAAAAAGCTGAATAAAAGAAAAGTGCTAAATGAAATAATTCTAGCGAAACATACAAAAACAAAGCTAAATTTAGCTCCAAAAGTGCTGATATGGCCACACTGTATGTCAATAAGGAAATGAGCTTTGCAAGTGTTTGTATCAATGTGGGGAAAAGATTTTGTATTTTTAGAACCAAATATGTATATATCGACTCCCACCGAAGTGTTATAAATACATACACACATAAGTATATTATTAATGTGCAATATTTGATGCAATTTTTGAGGACTACTTTCACCTTCAACTTCGTAAAAAAAATATCCATAGTAATTAAATTCAAATCACTTTGTTGGCAATAACACATATTACAAAAAAGTAGTTTCCTTTTTTAATGATTAAAAATTTTAACTTTCTGAGCACTTGATGATTTGTACTTACACTGCCGCTCACCTGAATAGGTTCACTATATTCATCGTATTCAAATTAGTTTTTTCTAAAACTAATTAAGATTATAGTTATATTTTATTTTGAAACAGTAAAGTGAGTCATTAAAATTGTTTCTATAATTAATAACTTAATTTTAATAATATTTCTTGCAGAACTAATATGTTTATGGATATAATTTATCTTCAATTTAAAAACTAAAATAAAATGTTATTTATGTTAAACTTTTTTTATTTTTTAAGATTTTTATAATGTTTTGGTAATGATTTGATAATTATTATATTCACCTTTATTCGATATAACTTCAAAAATACGATTTGGAACCGAGTTATAAGGATTTTCAATTCATGGTAAAGAAATTTCTGCCCAGAATTTCTTAATTCCTTCAAGCAAAGCTGCTTTTGTTTCTTATTGTCTGCCCGACTCGTACAATTTGCGAGAAAGTAATCCCCTTATATTTTCTATGATATTTAGGTCAGGGGAGGAATATGGTGGCCACTTTAAAATACTAACACCCTGGCATAAAATCCATCCTTTTACAGCCCTCGCATTGTGAGTCGGGGCATTATCATGTTGAAGTGTCCAGGGAATCGGTCCAAACACATCAGAAAAATGTGAAAACGCCTCTTCAAGTACAGCTTTGTAATCATTTGCGTTGATTTTCGATGTCAGAGATTGAAGCTCACATAACATAATATGAAATTTCTCCCCACACCTTTATACTTCCCTCACATCTATGCAGACGACTTCGATAACGTTCCTCCTTATGTAGGTCATGAAAATAATAGTTATTTCCATCTGGACCTTTCAAATTAAACTTTTTTCGTCTGAGAAAACAACACGATGCCATTCATTTTTATCGCTCCAATGTTCCCGTGCAAATTGCAGCCGTTTCGCTTTACGAACGCTATTTAGCGATGGCTTTTTTTAATTTTTAATATTTTTCAATGTGTAGCACTTCGAATTGTTCACCTTATAGTGTTTACTACAGCTGCTATACCCAATTTTTCCTTAATTCTTACAGCAGAATCGCTCTAGTTTGAGGCAGCTCTTATAATAGCCCTTCAGTCTGCTTTTATTGTAACTATTTTCGTACGTCCTTTTATGTTATTTCTATAATTGGACATATTTCTTAAAAAATTGCTTACAACATTCTGGCTAGCACTAATTTTTTTGCGATATTTCTACGACTTAAAACTAATTTCTTTAAATGCTATAATTTTACCCTTTTCTTCTTCATTTAATTGCTTGCTGCGCCCCATTTTCAATAAAATTTGTTGAAAAGTATTGCAGTAACTCACAAACGTTTAAATTTAGAATTATACCGTCCAAGGTCAAACGCAAACTAATTTTATTCCAAGTGAACCTATTCAACTGGCATAAAATTTACACGTGCTTTTAAATGCATTTTCAAGTAAAACCAAGAAATTACTATTTATTTTCATTGTATCGTTAGTTTTTGGATCTTAAACTCTGATCACTTATAGTACCTCTTAATTTGAGTTCAATAAAATGTTCTCTTTATGTGTATTTTAAGAAAAAATTAATATCTAAGTGTAAAAATTAGTGAACCTATTCAAGTGACCGGCTGGGTATATGTAGGTCTCCCATGAAGAATACTTACTCTGTAAAGTTATTATAAGAAGATTAAACATTTCCATTCTATGATTGTAACATAATTTGTTTTCATCGAACCGTGTTTAGTGTGCCGACTAAGCATTAAAGAAATTAAAAATATACATACATATGTTGGAAAAAGCAAAAACAGAAAAGGACAGTTTTCTTCGGTCTTTGCAAAAAGAAAAAACAATTATAAAACAAGTAAAAGTGCTTTATTCGGCTGTGCCAAATCTTTTATACTCTTTACCAACGTACGTCTGGCATAATATATTGTTACAAAGATTAGAAATAGATTTAAATAAAACGACAATGTGGCTATATGTACTTGGCAGCACTGGCAATATTATCTATAGTTGTCAAAATGTTACAAACACTATGTAGATAATATTCAAATTAACGGAAATGGAATACTCCAGAATATACAAGATCATTAAGAACAACATCTCTTAGCATTGATGTTGCTATGTTTGTTGTTGTTGTGGTTTACTCTTATTGGCACAGCCTTGAATGATCTTGTATATTCTGGAGTATTCCATTTCCGTTAATTTGAATATTATCTACATAGTGTTTGTAACATTTTGACAACTATAGATAATATTGCCAGTGCTGCCAAGTACATATAGCCACATTGTCGTTTTATTTAAATCTATTTCTAGTCTTTGTAACACTGCCGCCCACTTAAGCCTGTTCGTCCCGAATAGGCATACAATCACCTCTTCCATAGTGCGCCAATCGTTCGAGATGTACTATCTTCATTTTCGACCTTGGGCTATTGTGCTTCTGTATCCGGTATACAACGTCATTCACTCTCTTAATCACTTTATACGGGCCATCCCAGTGAGTCTGTAATTTTGGGGACAATCCTTTCTTTCGTTGTGGGTTATATAGTAAAACCAATTGTCCTTCCATAAATCCCTCCGAGTTTCTGCGCGGATAAAAGCGCCATGCTTCGACGGCAGCGTCCCATTAAGCATCTTCAAATTCCAGTTCGAGACGGTTGCTAGCAGAAATGGATGGGATGCTGAAGAAAAGGCCATAGAGCTGATTTTGTCCTTAAAGGGTACAGCCGCAGAGGTACTTGAGACTGTGCCAGTAAGCTGCAGAAATAACTATAATGAAATAATGGCAGCATTGCAGCGCAAGTATGGTGGTGAGCATAAGCGCGATTTATACAGAATGGAATTGCGATGTAGAGTTCAGAAGCCTAACGAATCTCTACAAGATTTCGCAATGGAAATTGAGCGTTTAGTGCAGCTCACATATCCAGGCGAGAGTCACCCGTTCCTGGACCATTTTAAAACTGAGGCTTTCGTTAACGGCATTCGCGACTCTGATGTTAAACTGGTGGTGTGCGCTACGCAGAAATCCACTTTCGCTGAAACTGTCTCATTTGCGCTGGCACAAGAGACTGCATGGATGGTTTTCAAGCCACAGATATGTAAAGTGCGGAATGTGGAGGTTTTGTCTGAGGAGGATAACAACCTAGTTGCTAGCGTTAAGGAGGCAATGCGACAACTGCTGGCAGAGAAGGCTATCAAAGAAAAGCCTAAGTGCTTTAACTGCGGAAAGATCGGTCATTTTCAGCGCAGCTGCAAAGCACCAGTGAAGAGAGATAGATCTGTTTCGCCACCAAGAAACAGCAAACGGGTGAACCAAACAACATCACAAGAGTCCCCGTTAAACTAAAACGAGCTAGCACTAAGGGGCAAGAGCTAGCTCTCACAAACGAGGGCCCCACAATCTCCATATCAGTGATGCAGCAGAAAAATAGCAACCTTACTGCGTCCGGACACATCAACGGGGAAAAGCACGTACTTACCATAGACACAGGGGCATCGCAGTCAATAATAAGGCCCGATATAGTAAAGGGGAAATGCGACCGGTTAAGCAATATACGGCTACGTACAGCTACTGGAGAGCCTGCCACTGTCTATGGTAAGATTGAAGTGAAGGTGACTATAGCCAACATCAACGTGAGACATGTGTTTATTGTTGCCGATATTGTCGATGAGGTTATTATTGGAGCCGATTTTATGATTAATTATGGCATTAATCTACATATGGGACAACAGCTGATGATTTGGCGTAATGTGGAAATACCCCTTGATGTTGGATATGACAACAAACCGCAAGTAACAAGAGTATTTGCTATTGAGAGTCAGACGTTACCGCCGCAGTCTGAAACAGTCATATGGGCACGGATGAAGGGAGATTGTGAGAACAATCGGTTGTGGGTTGTAGAACAAGCAGATCTAAAGAGAGAGCTTATAACAGCGAAAGCTCTAGTGAAAACTAGTAAAGGAGGAATAGTCCCTATAAGAGTGCTTAACTTGTCAGACCATGAAAAAGTCATCAAAGAAAATTCTGATATTGGCCAGTGTACTCCAGCAGAGGCAATAATAAACTGCGAGAAGAAGATAGAGCCTACTAATTTGTCCGCAAAAGAACGTGAACAATTTGAAGAATACGTAGAGAAATGGGTAGCAGGGCTATCAGCGACAGATAAAAATAAAGCCAAGCAGTTACTAAAAAGGCATGCCAGTATCTTCGCCATGGGAAGCCAAAGCCAGGGTAGGACTGCATTGGTTAAACATGAAATTAACACAGGCGAAGCTAGGCCGATTAAGCAACCACCCAGAAGCGTACCCCTAGCAAAGCGGGATAAAGTGAAAGAGCTTGTAAGTGAAATGGAGCGTGATGGCGTAATCGAGCCATCTTCTGGTCCTTGGAGTTCGCCTGTAGTCTTAGTTAAAAAGAAAGATGGCAGTACTAGATTCTGCGTAGACTACAGGAAGCTCAATAACATAACCAAGAAGGACAGTTATCCGCTCCCCAGGATCGATGACACTTTGGACACGCTAGCTGGTACCAAATGGTTCTCTACGCTGGACTTGCGAAGCGGATATTGGCAAGTGGAGATTGCAGAGAAAGACAAGGAGAAAACTGCCTTCAGTGTCGGCAACGGTTTATGGCAGTTCATAGTCATGCCATTTGGTCTCTGCAATGCTCCGGCCACATTTGAACGCCTAATGGAGAAGGTACTGATAGGACTTCACTGGAAGACATGCTTGGTATATCTCGATGACATAATCGTGATGGGGAAAACTTTTGATGAACACCTCAAAAACATGGCAGAAGCTCTCGAACGAATATCATCAGCTGGATTGAAACTCAGCTTGAAGAAATGTGCGTTGTTCCAGAAAGAAGTAAAGTATTTGGGGCATCGTGTTACAGCAGACGGAATCTCAACAGATGAAGATAAAATAAAAGCAGTAAGGGACTGGCATCCACCTAAAAATCTTCATGAATTGCGCAGCTTTTTGGGCCTTTGCACATACTACAGACGTTTTGTGCCGAATTTTGCCAGTGTAGCTGCAAACTTGCATGAGCTGACAAAGAAGTCAAGACCATACCATTGGGGCGAGCCACAGGAAAAATCCTTCCAGAAGCTCAAAGAATTATTATGTACGTCACCAGTGCTAGCGTATCCCATAGCTGGAGAAAAATTTGTGCTGGATACTGATGCGAGCGGCTATGGCATAGGGGGTGTGCTATCCCAAGTAGTAAATGGCACTGAGAAGGTCATAGGGTACTATAGCCGTGTACTCTCAAAACCTGAGAGGAATTACTGTGTGACACGACGCGAGCTTCTGGCGGTATTGGAATGCATTAAACATTACCATAAGGACCTGTATGGTCAACACTTTACATTAAGGACCGATCATTCTGCACTGAGATGGCTATTGCAGTTTAGAAATCCTGAAGGGCAACTGGCAAGGTGGATTGAGCGCCTGCAGAGCTACGACTTCAGCATTGAGCATAGAAGGGGCACAAAGCATAACAATGCGGATGCTCTTTCGAGAAGACCGTGCTGTTTAGAGTGTAGACATTGTGTTAGAACCGAGCAAAAGGAAGGCGTTGTGGATGTTCGGCTAATGCACATCGGCCCTGATGAGGACTGGTCAGCGGCACAGAGAGACGACGATATACTAAGGAAAATTATTGCGGCCAAAGAAGAGGACAGACGACCATCCCGGAATGAAATTTCGGCTGAAAGCCCACTCGCCAAATCTTATTGGGCTCAGTGGAACAGCCTTAAGGTAATAAAAGGTTGTTTATACCGCGTATGGGAAAGTGTAGATGGCAAAACAACTTCAAATTCAATAGTTGTGCCATACTCCAAGATAAGTAAAGTTTTACAGGAGTTTCATAATGGACTCAGTGGCGGTCATCTTGGAGTAACAAAAACACTTGAGAAACTGAAGCAGCGTTTCTATTGGGCTGGATGTCAACAAGCCGTAGCTGACTGGATAGCAAACTGTCCACAGTGCAAAGCAGCCAAAGGCCCAGTAAGAGGAAGCCGGGGACAGCTACAACAGTACAACTCAGGAGCTATTACGTCCCAAGAGAAAGACGACTTAAACGAACGGCATGAGTTCGCACGTAATCGAATCCAGATGGTCAGTGACAAGATGAAGGCTAGGTATGACCGCGCAGCAAACTCGGAGGGATTTATGGAAGGACAATTGGTTTTACTGTATAACCCACAACGAAAGAAAGGATTATCCCCAAAATTACAGACTCACTGGGATGGCCCGTATAAAGTGATTAAGAGAGTGAATGACGTTGTATACCGGATACAGAAGCACAATAGCCCAAGGTCGAAAATGAAGATAGTACATCTCGAACGATTGGCGCACTATGGAAGAGGTGATTGTATGCCTATTCGGGACGAACAGGCTTAAGTGGGCGGCAGTGTTACAAAGATTAGAAATAGATTTAAATAAAACGACAATGTGGCTATATGTACTTGGCAGCACTGGCAATATTATCTATAGTTGTCAAAATGTTACAAACACTATGTAGATAATATTCAAATTAACGGAAATGGAATACTCCAGAATATACAAGATCATTCAAGGCTGTGCCAATAAGAGTAAACCACAACAACAACAAACATAGCAACATCAATGCTAAGAGATGTTGTTCTTAATGATCTTGTATGCAAGTATTCGCTGCTAATAAAACTAAATAGATTCACAACTATACACAGCCATATACACGTAGAAGAAACAAAACCACACACTCATTCATACAACCACTCATAGTTACCATAGGCAAAACACACAGAACACTCATACATTCAAACACACATAGTTACCATAAGCAAACCAAACAAGTCAGCATTGTCATACAAATACACACATGCCAAGTAAAATACAACCACCATACCCAGAACTTTCGCGAGGTTACCAGACGACGTCATTTTTGCTATATAAAGGCGCTGCCAGAACTCAGCATTAATCAGTGTGATATCAGACATAGACGTGTTAACATCGCTAAGTGTTGAGTAGTACAAGCACTCGTGTAAATAAAGTAATAAATAAATTGTTGCCGCATTATAATTCTAAATTAATTTGTCCGTGTTTTAATTTGATGCAATAAAACGAATCCTTGAAGGATAAGTAATAAAACCGTTTTTACGAAAAGGTCTAAAAACGTAACAATATATTTTTAAGTACCAATTTAGTTCTTTGTAAGTTATAAAATAGTTTTAGCCAGAAAAAAAATATATAACGTCAGTTGCCTTTTTGGTTACTTTTATGAATGAAACAAAAAAATTTATTTTCCACCCCTGAAAACAAAATTTAGTTTTTTTTCCTGCATTCAAAATAGTTTTAATTAATAAAAATAAACGACGTCAGTTGCTTCTTTATTACTTTTTTTTCAGTTTCCAGTCCCTGGAAGAGAATTTTTTTTTGTTTTTACCAACGTATTTAAAAAAAAAAAAACTTAAAATTTGTAACCATTTTGGTCACGTTCAGGTATCACAAAACATTGCAGTTATCCAAACCTGCAATCAAAATTTAAATTTTTTTTAACTTTGAAACCAAATTTTTGTTTTCTAATTAAAAAATGGCTTTTATTGGTTACTTTTATGCATAAAAAAATTTCGATTTCCGATCCCTGGAATCGAAAATTCATTTTATTTCTGTTTTTTGCCAAGGCAACTCTTAATGAGACATAAAATAGTTTTATTTATGAACAACTGAAAACTCTTAACCACTTTTGTCACTTTCATGTATCGAGTGTTTGTTATAGAGTGATACAAATTTAAATCATAGTAATATATTTTTCATATCAATAAATTGGTTAGAATTTTATTATAATATTGGATAGAAATTGTTATGACAAAATTTTATGACATCAATGTTTAAATATAATTTGGCCGTGTGGCCGCCAGGGCTGGCGCGTTCAAGGCGCAATCTGGAACACCAATTTTCACTAATTTTTCGCAGCATTTGCGGTCGTATCTCGCCGATAACTCTTCGAATGTTGATTTCCAGGTGTTCAATGGTTGGTGGTTTATTGACGCACACAAGTGACTTGAGTGCCAATTAATTGGGCCATTTCGTGAAATTATTTGTAGTATATGAAAAAAAGTTTCTTTGAGTAAATCAACTGTAGCGCCCGCTGTGTGGTACATGTCACGTCCTGTTGGAACCACATATCAGCAAGATTAATGCTAGCTAATTGAGGTATGAAAAAACTTCGAATCATGTTCCTATACCGTTGACCATTGACAGTAACATACTGACCATCATCGTTTTTGAAGACATTTCATCGTTCTCGTCATTTCAAATGCGAGAATTCTGGTTATTTCCGCACTCCTTCAAGCAGAAATGGGCTTCATTGGAAAATTTTGACGGATGATACAATTATTTTGATTTAAAATTTCTAACAGTTTGCACGTGGTGCTCTGGTGTAAGTCGATCCATAATGAAGTGTCAAAGCAAACTAAACAAAACGCAACTATCATCTGTTAAATGGGTGGTCAAATAAAGCAGTGCTGCCAACCGCAAGTTGTGTCACTCTATAAAAAACTCCCGATATTACAAAATATTACAGTATCAAACCCTGGAATCAAATTTTGATTTTTTTTACATATTTGATACCAAATTTAAAATTCCTAACCCTGGATGAGAATTTTTAATTTAAAAAAATTTTTTTTTGTCTATGCAAAGTTTTCATGATGTATAAAGCGGTTTTATTTAAGAAAAACTACAAATTTTTAACGTTTTTTGTCATTTTCATATACTACAGAATATTTCAGTTATCCAATCCTGGAATCGAAATTTTGTTTCTTTGTTTTAATTTTTGCTACCAAGTTTGTTTTGCCAAAATAAAAAATTATTTTAACCAGAAAAAAACGAAGTTAGTTCATTTTTGGTCAGGTTATGATATAAAAATATTTAAATTTTCTAACCCTGAAAGAGAATTTTTAATTTTTAAAATTTCTGTTTCATCTATGTAAATCTTCATGATGTATAGAGCGGTTTTAATTAGAAAAACTTAAAATTTTAGTTATTATATGTACCGCAAAATACCGAATGTGCCAAGAAAAATTTTTTTTTTTTTAAAGTTTTAAATAGACAATTGAAGAGTTCCAAAGCCTGAAATAGGTTGAATTTACAAATAAACAATAAAATAATTGGTTTTTGGCGTTAATTTCGCGTCGAGAAATAGGTGTAAGCTTCCCAGCTCTGGAACCCTATTTCATTTCCAATTGATAAGCCCAAGAATGAAGTCTGTAGCTCTTCTAAGGGCTTGGGAAAACTGATTTCACTTACAGACAGACGGACATCGCTCAATCGTCATCGCAATTCATAAGGATCCAAAATATATAGGGTCGCATGTTAATATCGAAGAAATTACACACGGAATGACAAACCTAAATATACCTTTTCACTTTTTTGTGATGGGTATAAAAATAACAGCCATGAGTATGCATGTATGTGACATAACATATATGTTAATATGAAAAACATTTAATGGCTAACACAGAAAAAGTCTTATTAGAGGTTGCTGAACTTCTTGCTAAAAGCTTTTGTTTGGAAACTGCTGACACATTTTCAGACGGTAAAAAAAACTTGATTGCACGCGGTAACAAAAACGTACCAATATTATTAATAAGCATATTTTATGAAATTAGATTGTAATATAATTAATAAGCATATTTTATGAAACAAAATTGTAATTAAACTTAAAAGTGGAAATAAGTTTCAGTCTCAATATTCTTTTAGTGGTGAACGGAAATAAATAAAATATATTTTTTTAAGCAATTAAATCAAAGTCAGATTAGTGTTGCTTTAGTTTTTTTGGCCAAGTTTGAAGTTTCAATATATGAAGAATTTTCTTAAGCTAGTCCGGCCTAACGTATTCAATGTTAATAAAACAATTTATTAAATTTTTTACCCAACGTTTCGTCAATTGTTTGTCGACTTCTTATATTAATTGACGCCCAACGTTAAAAGGAATTACTTTTTAGTAAAAATACCCCATAGGCTGTAACTAAAAGGAATTCCAACCCAGGACTTCAAGCAAAAGTACACCATATTCTACAAAGGAAGAAATTGGTAAAGCACCCCACAGGCTGCGCAACAAACTACATAACAGCAAGAAAAGGATCAAACATGTTCATCCCAGGAAAGCCCTGAGTTAAGTTGCTGAAACCATTATTACGAGGATTTCGGAAAAGAAATAGGTCAGATGTCCATCTTTACTATGAAAGCCCTTATCTTAATGTAAGGATAGTTAGGTGAGATATTAAGTTTTTATTAAAGAATTTGAAATATTTTTTAAAAAGTGAAACACTTATAAATTTTTTTGTCGAAATACTTATACAATCGTAAGGTTTTATTAAAAAATAATTTTTGAAAATACAATATTTATATAATAGTAAATTTTTATTGAAAAATAATTTTTGAAAGTGAAATGCTCTTCTAAGCGCAAATTTAAAAAAAAAATAATAATGACAATCTTTGAGCGTATATTTGTAGAAAATTTTTTTTAAATTAAACTTTTAATAAGCTTTTTAAGCAATCGAATGAAATCAAGAGGAAAATATATAGTAAAAATTATATTGATGCAAATATTAATTCTTTTGAATATCATATCCAAATATTTTAAGTTAAACCAAGTGTAAAATATTACTTAATTACAATAAAATAACAAGTGTTGCGATTCATACGTGACCCTCCAATAGAAATAACAAAATAATAAGTTTTCAAAACAAAAACATTTATAAATTATTTCGAATCCAAGTACCTTAATCAGGCCTCCAGTCCAAAATAATGTCCATCCTCCAAACGCGGCACTCGTAGTTGAGGAAAATAGGGAGAATGAAGATGATAGAATAGCTAGAATTTGCTCACAACAGCGTTCATTAGCCATCAGACAATATTTAAATCCTAACATAAACATATGTGGTGAGGACCAGGGAATAGAAGAGAGATTCAGAAACAATTTAACAGATTTAGATAAAGTCATTGATATTGTGCGAGGCTTAAGAGAATTTTCAGGGAATCCTTCTGAATTTAGCTCTTGGAAAAAGAGCGTAGAAAGGATATCAATGATTTATAAAAGCACTAGGGGATCGCTAAATGTTATGCGATTCTAATCACGATTAAAAACAAGATAGTGGGTGGCGCTGACGCCGCTTTAGAAGCATATAACACCCCCTTAAATTGGGAAAGCATAAAAAAATGTCTGGCATTACATTATGCAGATAAAAGGGACCTTACCATTAGCATCTAATGGGTACTCTTGTCCAAGGTAATAATAAGGTTCAAGAATTTTATCAACAAGTATATTCCCATCTCTCTTTAGTCACAAATAAATTATCCTGTATGGATATAGGAAGGGAAGCACTTAATTTGCTTACACAAACCTATCGAGATAAGGCTCTAGACACTTTTATTAGAGATCTTAGAGGAAACATGCTACTGCATTTAGGGATGAAAGAACCAAGGATTTTACCCCAGGCATTACCCTCTGCCTAAAGATGGGAAACCAATTTACGAGAACGCAATTCGCAAACTCGCACAATCAATCCAAATCTAATAACAATAGGCAGAACACGCGTGGTATGAGTAGTTACCAACAAGAATTTTTTCCGCAATTAGCACATATGCCACAACCTTCTTCATTCATTAGAAACTCTTATGTACCTGTCCAAATGCAGAACAGGGCAAGCTTCAATCAAATAAAACCACTAAGTTATCCAAATCCACATCTAAGACCCTCTTATGTACTCCCTCAAGCTTACGTAAATTCGAGTTTTCCCCCACAAAGACCAACTGTACCAAACCACAACCAAGACCCGAACCGATAGAAATAGACCAATCAGTTAGAGCAAGAGCAATTAATAACATGAATAGACCCGCTCAAAATGATAGATTTTTTGGCAAACGACCAATTAATCAATCTGAACAAACTAGGAGAAACTTCTGACACTGGATGAATACCTGAAAGATGAACCAAATTCCCCAAATCAATTACAAGCTAACGATATCCATTTTTTAGATTAACCAACTCGTCCTTGTCTTATATTGAGTGTAGGACAAATATCCTATTGGAGACCGGATCAAATACAAATTATATTCAGCCAAATTGCAAAAGCCCATACCAAACCAAGAATCATTTTTGGCCAGTTCAGTAGGCGGACATACCAAAATAACCCATCACACCTTTATAAACTTATTCGATAAACATTCTAACAAAATAAAGTTCTTTTTATTGCTAACACTCAAATTCTTTCATGGTATTTTGGGAAATGATAGCCTTAAAGAGATGTCGGCAGTAATTCATTCACGTGAAAATTATATAATAATAAATGGCAAATCAAAAATAAAAATTAAACAAAAAATTTCACAATCAGTGAACACTATAACGGAGCACTCTACAGAACAACAGAAAAACAAATTTACAGGAAATAACTTCAAGACACAGACTACTTTTTAGCGAACAGAACGAAAGTTTCACGTATACCTTGGCTGTCGTAGCCGAAATCCACACAGAAACTGATGAACCTGTATATTCTCGATACTACCTGAAAGATGAACCAAATTCCCCAAATCAATTACAAGCTAACGATATCCATTTTTTAGATTAACCAACTCGTCCTTGTCTTATATTGAGTGTAGGACAAATATCCTATTGGAGACCGGATCAAATACAAATTATATTCAGCCAAATTGCAAAAGCCCATACCAAACCAAGAATCATTTTTGGCCAGTTCAGTAGGCGGACATACCAAAATAACCCATCACACCTTTATAAACTTATTCGATAAACATTCTAACAAAATAAAGTTCTTTTTATTGCTAACACTCAAATTCTTTCATGGTATTTTGGGAAATGATAGCCTTAAAGAGATGTCGGCAGTAATTCATTCACGTGAAAATTATATAATAATAAATGGCAAATCAAAAATAAAAATTAAACAAAAAATTTCACAATCAGTGAACACTATAACGGAGCACTCTACAGAACAACAGAAAAACAAATTTACAGGAAATAACTTCAAGACACAGACTACTTTTTAGCGAACAGAACGAAAGTTTCACGTATACCTTGGCTGTCGTAGCCGAAATCCACACAGAAACTGATGAACCTGTATATTCTCGATACTACCCTTACACTATACATTCAAAAGAAGAGGTAGAAACACAAATATGGGAACTCTTAAATCAGGGAACAATACGCCTTATAACTCTCCGATTTGGATCGTTCCAAAAAAACAGGACGCATCAGGTCAAAGAAAGTTTAGAACGGTAATAGACTACCGAAAATTAAATGAACAAACAGTACCTGACAAATATCCAATTCCCGAAATAACTGTTGTTCTTACGCAACTAGGAAAAAATAGATTCTTTTCGGTTCTTGATCTAAAAAAGTGGGTTGCACCAAATACCACTCAATGAAAACGGCGTTTTCAGTGAATAACGGCAAGTATGAGTCCACAAGACTTCCGTTTGGTTTAAGAAACGCACCGTCTATATATCAGCGTACTTTAGACGATATTCTGAGAGAACATATTGGAAAGATATGTTTTGTCTACATGGACGACATAATTATATTTGCGAAAAATGAAATGGAACACTTGAATATATAGATACCATATTTAAAACCGTAGAACGCGCAAATATGAAAGTCCAACTGGACAAATGCGAATTTTTGAAGACAGAAGTGCAATTTCTGGGCTTCATAATTTCGGACAAAAAAATACAAAACTTTCCAACACCAAAAACCCTGAAAGAACTAAGATCACTTTTAGGCCTGTCAAACTGTTATAGACGCTTTATTAGGGACTACGCCAAAATAGCAAAACCCCAGACAATACTTCTGAGAGGGAAGGCAGGACGTTCATCCAAATATATGTCTAAAAAGGTACCAATCGTGAAGCCATGGACGCATTCATAAAATTGAAAAATATATTAGCTTCCGAAGACGTTATGGTGGCATATCCAGATTTCAGTAAAGAATTCACTCTCACGGCAGACGTATCAAATTTCGCATTGCGAGCGGTACTATCCCAAGAGAATAGACCGATAGTGTTTTTATCAAGAACACTTAGCAAACCGGAAGAATCTTTCGAATCCGCCAAGTTAAAAATTCTTGCTGACCATTTGCCATTACTATATGCCTTGAGTAATAAAAACTCTGATTTCAAACTCAAACGATGGAAAGTATTCCTCGAAGATTTGAATTATGAACTGCAATACAAACCAGACCCCTAAAAGAAAATAATTTAATCAATATCTTGACACCTACATAAACAGGTTCATCCGAAAGTCTAATACAACATACCGATTCTCAAATCAAGAAAGCCAACAACTTTACAATTTTAAAATTATTTTCCCCACTTATCATAGGCACAGAATTAATGACCCGGATATATCAACAGAATACCTTACCCAACTTAAAAAAAAAAAATATCTGAACCCTTCAGTGACTAACTGATTTAACGCATCGGACGAAATCTTAGGGAAATTGCAGGAGATTTACAGAAATAACTTCACCCAATACAGAATTAAGTAGTATAGAACCATAGTAACTGACTTACGAAATGAAAAGGATTAAGAAACCGAGATACTTAAGAAACATAACCGCACTCATAGGAATAGTGTAGAAAATAAGTCACAACTCTTAACAAAATTTAATTTTCCCAACATGCATTAAAAAATAAAAAGATTAATCAATCCTTGTAAGGTGTGTAAAGAAAACTAGTATGAAAGACATCCGAACAGAATTGCTATTCAGGAAACGCCTATCCCAAAATTTCCTGGACAAATCGTACATATAGATATTTTTATGACAGGAAAAACAGCAATATTAACCGCAATAGATAAGTTCTCAAAATTCGCGCAGGCCAGAACATTAAAATCCCGATCTGTTGAAGATGTAAAGGAACCTCTTAGGGAAATGTTGCTCTCTCTAGATATACCGAAAGTAGTCGTTATAGATAATGAAAAATCATTTAATTCAACAGCTATTATATTCATGCTGGAAAATCAATACAAGATAAGAGTATTTAGGACACCACCTTATAGCAGTAGCGTTAATGGACAGATAGAAGATTTCACTCCACCCTTTCGGAAATTCCACGTTGCCTAAAAGCCGAAGCTGGACACTGCACTTTTTCTGAACTGCTGCACAAAGCAATCTATGAATACAATAACTCTATATATTCTACTATAAAAAAGAAACCCATAGAAACATTCTTCTAAGGAAGAGTTACCACTGATCCCCAAGAAATAGAAAAAACTAAACAAGATATCATCAGGAAGCTAGAGAAAAAACAATGAGAGGACAGAACTTACCATAATAAGGCAAAGACCGAACCTAAAGCTTACGAACCAGGACAAATCATTTCCGTGAAAGAGAATAAAAGACTAGAGACAAAACTTAGCAAGACTTTTAGAAAAGAAATAGTTAGGGAAAACAAGAATACCACAGTATTAGTTGATTCAGGAAGAATAGTTCACAAGAATAATATAAGGAATTAAATCATTAACAAGGTACTCCTTATTGCCGTCTCGGCCGACATCAAAATAATGGACTATACGAATTCTCAAATCGTAACCATGACAACTGGACCTGCAAAGCTACAAACTGGGACTTTCAAACTTATTCACATAATTGACGTAAATTAATATCAGTAATTAAGTGATAAATTGCGGCAAACATTCAAAAAACGTTATCAGATCACACCTTCTCTATCCTTTTTTCAATCACTAGATAATTGAACTTCAAGAATACTTAGACAGATTAAAACCAAGATCTAAAAGATCTTTGAATATCTTAGCCAGTGCATAGAAATGGCTTGCTGGAAGCCCAGATCATGACGACTTTGAAATCTTTCAAAAGAAAACTAATAAAATGTTAAGAAATAATAACAAGAAAATAATTATAAATAGACTATCAATTGAGAAAATTAAGGAAATTACCAAAACAAATGAAATATTGAAAAAATACAAAAGAAATTAACAATAACTTTGCAAAAGAACATGAAATAACAGTTTTAAAATATAAATTAGATATGATTAAAGAAGAAATAATTACCATTTAATATGCCATTCATTGGGCTAAAATAAGAATTATAATTCCTATATCCCCTACAGAAATATTTATAATTAAAGATATAATTAATCAAGACTCATTTCCATTTATAAACTTAGAACAAGCCAATGATAAATGTTAATAACTGTAACAAAATATTATTAAAACCTATAAAATATGAAAAATATGTAAACAAGATTAATTACGATAAAATACTAAAATGTGATAACGTATTTTTTGAATAAAGAATAAATGTAACAATTATAATATGTTACCATATGCAATAGACAGAACTTAGTAAATTTAGACAATGACACTTGCATAGCAAATCTAATCAAAAGAAAACTACCAAATTGTAATCTCATAAGCAATCGTAATACACCCATAATAGACGAGATTTCGCCTGGAACAATCCTTTTAAATAAATTTTATTGAGCGATACGTATCAACGGAGAATCTAGGACTCCTTCTATATCTATAACAATATTGGACCAAGTCTACTAATCCTTTGAAACAACTGGTATAAAACCATTACCCGCTATCTTGCAACCCAGACATCCAACACCAGTTGTCGAAGAGGAACTATCATTAGAAATGGTAAAAGAGACGCAATTTAACAATAGAGAAGCTATAGAGTTACTCAGTACCAGAAATAAATTGAATTTGAGAATAAATCTAGTACTATTCATTGCAACCATATCTCCAACAACTGATATAATTAGTAGAATTAATACCTATAAAAAGGAGAAGAAATAAGTTATAATTCCGGCGGTAGTCGATAACCCGACACAAGTTCACATGTCAATGCCTGAATTATCTCAAGCCAAAGAGAAAGATAACCAGAGAATAACGAGGATCGCTCATATTCCTTATTTCTGACCGAACAAGGACGATCGGTTTTAAGTGGGGAGATGTTAATATAAAAAACATTTAATCACTGACACAGAAAAGGTTTGCTGAACTTCTTGCTAAATACTTTCGTTTGGAAACTGCTGACACATTTTCAGACGGTAAAAAAACTTAATTGCATACAGTAACAAAAATATTTTTTTTTAATATATTAATTTTTATTATTGAGTCTGACTATACGTCATTCACAATAAGTATTAAAATCTTAACTTAACAAAATATTTAAGTTGATACTGCCATTGCAGCACTCAACTGACTGTTCGAATAAAAAAAAAAAGGAAAATTATGTTGCCAAATCAAAAGTTTGCACCCGTTTGAGACGCCTATGACCCTCAAATAAAAGCAAGTCCCTCGCAAATGGATTGGGATGATCAGTAACTTTTGCAATGTAGCTCGTGCACGATTTTTTAATCTCTTCTCGGATGGTAGGAATATTGAGATCCAAGTGGATGTTATTATTTCGTATGTACCAAGGAGCGCACGTAATCATTCTCAGAATCTTTGACTGTCTTCTTTGTAGCTTTTCAACATTTGATGCGGAGGCGCAACCCCACAACTGGATACCATAATACCATATTGGTTTTAAGGCTGCCTTGTATAAGAGTACCTTGAGGTCCAAGTTCAGTGAAGAGTGTGGCCCAATTAACCAGAAAAGTTGAGCGGTTTTGATTTTCAGCTGTGTAATTTTGGCTGCAATATGGTGAACCCACGTCAGACGCCGATCGAGATGTATTCCCAAGTACCTAACTTGGCTCCGCTCTGGAATTGTTGTCCCGTTTATTGAAATCGGTGCGCAACTTTTGTGCCTTAATGTAAAGGTTATGTGAACACTTTTCGAGGCATTAACTTTTATTTTCCACATATTCAACCATTTCTCCAAATCAGCAATGTGGGTTTGAAGTTGTTGGGAAGCTACTTCCGGATGTTGATGTATACTTAAAAACGCTGTATCATCAGCAAATGTGGATGTGTGTGTGAGTTGATTTGTAGGCAAATCGGCGGTATATAATAAGTAAAGAAATGGGCCGAGTATACTCCCCTGAGGGACACCAGCTGATATTCGTTTGATTGACGAATAAGTACTTTTTGATCGTACTACAAAAGACCTATTCGCCAGATAGCTAGTGAGCAGTTTGTGGACGTTTTCAGGAAGCAGTAGTGTAATTTTATATAAAAGGCCTTCGTGCCAGACTCTGTCGAAAGCTTGCGATATATCAATAAATAGTGCAGAGCAGTACTGCTTATTTTCAAAAGTTTGACATAACAATATTATTAATAAGTTAATATAATTAATGAGCATATTTTATGACACAAAATTGTAATTAAACTTAAAAGTATAAATAATTTTCAGTCTCAATATTCTTTTAGCATAGCAATATCGGTACCAAGCTCAAAAGTTACATGCCCTCAACAAACTAAGAGTGTATTAACGTTTTAATATATTTTACAAAAAAATAGCTGCTAAAGTGTTAAAGTTCACATTTTTTGTATGCAGTTAAATTTTTTTTTTGCAAAAAACGCTTGCTTTAAATAATAATTTTGTTATTTATAAGTCAAAGGTGAGTACTTCTTAAGAGGATAAAGCTTACAATTAAACTATATGTTCAATTAGTCTTTTATAATTAATTATTATTTTAAAAATCCTCTGGGCGGGTAATATGGTATATGTGAAGGCGGCTAAAGTGGTATACTATACTACATAATACTGTTCACAATAATCATGCCCAAAAGAGGTGAAATTAGAAAATTTGCAGCGGATGATATGAAGAAAGCTTTTGAAGCTGTAAGAGAGTACCAAATGGGAATTCTCTTGGCTTCAAAGACAATTAATGTCCCCCACACAACATTACAGCGGATGTTCAGAAGCGAAACACTATTGAGTATCTTTTTTCAACTAAGGTTGGTCGTCCTCCAACTTTAACTGCATCAATGGTGGATGAACTAGTAAAATATTTACTGGATATGGAGTCGAGATACCAGGGTTTCACTCTTGCGGATTCCAACTAATACGAAGGTGGACACTCTTTCAAATGATAGTCCGAAAATGTTTTTTTTTTTAAATGATAGTATCGATCATTGAGAAATTTATGATATTCCACCTGCTAAAGACGCGCCCTGTGACTAGTGTGACAAATCGTATCGTATGCGATTTAGTTTGGGCTCATGAAAAGCGCATACCAAATTGCAGTGCTATTTTTCTTTGCTTTTCCTATAACTTGTATCGAACCTGTTTTTTTTACTAGTTAGTGGTTTCTTTAACCTATTTTCTTAAGTTTTTTTATGTTTTTAATATTGAAAGAAAATTTATTTTTTTAAAATAAAAACAATGCTGTAATATAATATTGAAATAAAGTCGTCTAATGTGGTATAGTATACCACATTAGCGGACCATACTATACCACATTACCCGAACATTTTTTTAATTATATGTGTATGGATTTTTCAAGCTTATTTGAAATATAATTGAAGCTTGATGACCAAAGATTTTCACAACTTTCTTATTATTAAGGTAACACTTGAAGTAACTCACAACCGGAAATCTACCATATTTTAATAAAAACTCTTTAAGTTATAGTCGAAACAAAAATAGGTATACCAAATTACCAGAACGTACTCTATATAGGTTGGAATAGCCGAACGCCGAAATTTTAAATTTAAGCTAAATGTAAGTTATCTTTAAATATAAATGTTGCTACACTTATAGAACCCTTAAAAACGTGTCATCTGTTTTTCACATAAACCAACAGCAAACAATTATTTATACACAACGCCATTAAGCTGGATTCACCCATGGTTTCAGAACAAATTTCACGTTCTGAAACATTTTTTTTATATGTAGTTTGACGTTTCTGCTTTAGAGAGAGAGAGAGAGAGAGAGAGGGAGCGAAAGAGATTAACATGTTTTGAAACTTGAATTGGTTTAATTTTAATTATATAATAAAATTTTTTAAGTAAAGTAGAACTGAGATGCCACAACATATTATATGTACATATGTATAATAATATACAGGACTTGTTTTATACTTTTGTATGTATAACAACGCACTTGTTTCATATTGTTTGTGTATATAATAACATACGGAGCATTTTTTTTGTATTGTTTGGTATTAAAAATATATATAACTGGTGAATATTGTTATAAAAAAAATTAAATAAATAGTGGTATTGCCCAATTGTAAAACTCACACAATTAGATTAAAAAATTACTTCATATGGTAGCTTTGATGTTCCAGAACAAGTGCGCGAAGTGGGTGAATCGCTTCAGAGCATACTTTCAAAAAACTAAAAATGTTTTAGAACGTCAATATTGTTCTGAAACCATGGGTGAATCCAGCCTTATTATACAACATTGATGGCACTTCAATATGTTTATATCTTTGGCGTTGAGTTGAAAAAGTACGCAAATTAAATAAAAGGTACTGATAGACAGCAGAAACATACATTACAAATAGGACAATGATATATTGCCATATATATAATAAACTGGACACATTTATTTCCATATTGTAATATATATGAAATGTTTTCTAATATGACACAAATGTATAAATTTCTTATAATTGGAATAATTAAACATGATTTTTAATACAAAATTTATTTAAGGAAATAATGAATTGTGTATCAATTAAAGTTTAAAAAGGGAATAAACAAATGTTTAAGTATGTATATACATAGTATTGAAGTTTAAATATTCATGTTTCTATGATTAAAAATATACATTTCAATAAAATTTATGTACAAACGGATGTTGAATACTAATAGAACTCTGCAACGAATATCCACATACAAACATTCGATATTTCGTTGAAAATAATACATTTATTTAGAAAGTTGAACATACAAAATACGTATATCAAGTCTTTATACAAAATTATCAACTAAAATATCAAAAGACAAATAAGTACCAAACAGGCCTTTTGTGCCCCATTCTCATTCAACATACATACAGTCCATGACTGTCTTACAACTGTCATGTAGCCGTAGAATGAAATTCTATTTTCTGCAGCTTGGGACGTTCCGGTAACATATTCTTATAGTGAAGTAAGTGTTTACACAGCTTGCCATATACCAGGTTGGATCAGCTGACACATTTAGCTTACATTTAAAATTTTAGAGTGCGGCTATTTCACGCTTATGACGTGCGAAGTCTTTATATTATAGAGTCTATGCTTTTATTGTTGCTATGAATTTGTTATCGCTTACTTCTTTATCTTCACTTATTAAATTTTTCGTCGTGTTTATTTTTTGATTAATTGGTTGTGTTGATTCGTAGTTCATAATGCGATTTGAACAAATTGATTTATAGTAGCAATCTGTGATGACTTTATTATTTTCCCTATCTATTTTCATATAAAAATTTTATCTTTGTATGGTAATTGTTTAATGTCCTCATCTTCTGTCTTTGTAATGGCAAATAAATCGTCTACGTGTGTATATAATACAGTTTTATTTCCACGTTTTCGGTTTTTAGGTCCTTATTACAGTTAGAAAGAAGATTATCTGACTAATTGATCCATTACCTATTATACTACAAATACTAACCTGTGTGACGACAAAAGTCGACCGGCTCGTTTTTGCCGCAACAATAATAAATTCGCTTGGAATGATTATTTAAGCTTTTTTTAAGTTGTTTTTGAACAAATAATATAACTGTACGGCCTATGTAAAGAATAGTAATTAAGTTTATTGTAATGGAATTTTTTTCCTTTTATTCTCATGTTTGGAGTACAGTTTCTTTTATATATTTACGCATGTACACGCGCGCATGGAAATTGATCATGTATTCTCTTATATATTTTGTTTTTGTCCTCTAAAATAAATAAGACGAATATGTATGTAAGGGTGCACTGAGAGTTATATACCTGCACAATCATGTTAAAAGCATTTAAAGCTGACAGCCTCTCTGGAAGTATTTCTCACAGACATGCGCACTCCCGCAGCTAACAACAGAACTTGAAATATTCACTGTTCTGTGTACATGCATGTTGTTGTGTGTATTTCTGTGTGCGCGCCACGAATAGTATAAAAGGCGAACAATTGTAAAACAAGAGTGAGTTGGCTGGCAGCTTGCGATGCGACAAGAGCTAGTTTATTAGGTAGAGGGCTCACCCGTACTTGATAAACATCTTGTAGTATAAAGTTGTTGGAGAAACCTATAGAGACATAGGAGTCTTTTCCAACTACTGGGAAGAATTAGTTATTGAGTGAGGGATCGCCCGGCTACATAACTATTTGTTCTCAAGGCAAGGAGCGGTTATTGAGTGAGGGATCACCCGGCTGAATAACCACTTACTCTTGCTTTCCAGTCGGAGTGGGGAAACGGGGATTGTATTCAGGGCTCTCCCGTTGCAATTGTCGATCCTGCACTTGCTCTCCAGTAAAGGTCGTGGAGACGAGGATTGCATTCAGGGCTCTCCCGTTGCAATTGTCGATCCTGCACTTGCTCTCCAGTAAAGGTCGTGGAGACGAGGATTGCATTCAGGGCTCTCCCGTTGCAATTGTCGATCCTGCACTTGCTCTCCAGTAAAGGTCGTGGAGACGAGGATTGTATTCAAGGCTCTCCCGTTACGATCTTCGATCCTTGAGGCGGCTCGTGTAGGCTGAGAACAGTGGCATCGGTCGTCCAGCCTCTGACCTCCACCAACACCGTCGCTGGACCATTTGGGGACTCCTCGCTGTTCCATCCCCATATTTAAGTATACATAGATGTAAGGATACTTTAAGAAATATTTAGTATAAATAACATTGGAAATCAACTGAAGAAACGAAGGTGTTTTATTTAACTACAAAAAATCAACGACCCCTGGACACCGCTGAGCCTATCCTAGCACCCAGCGGAAAATGTGTCGTTACATTGGCGCCCGAGCAGGGACTTATCTGTCTACCCGCATCAATTGGGACAGATTTGTTCATTAAAAAAAAAAAAAAAAAAAAAAATTATAATAACCCTAGTGACATTTTTGGCGACAGGGTAATAATCCAGAATGTCGATTGACAACTTCACCCAATAAAAGCCCTTGAAAACTTCATGGGTCTATTCCTTGAAGAAAGATGATGTCGTATCGTATTTATCTGAATTCAAACAGATCACCAGTGGAACCGTAGAAGAACTTCGAAAGAGGTTTGCTAAGTTTATACTGTCGGAGCACGAGGAGGTGAGATTCCAGAAATTACTAGAGATACAATCGAAGCACGAAAGTATTGCGTCAACAAGCCAAGGTGATAGTCTAGCAACGGAAACTTCCACCCTAATCATTGAGATGGTTCGCAAGTGGGGAGTAAAATATGATGGCGGAAATGACCCATTAGGCTTCGTAGAACGGGTGGAGGAGCTTTCAAAACTGTATGCGGTAAGCCTCGAAGATGTACTAAAGGTGATGTCAGAATTCTTCCGGGAGAAGGCTCTGTGTTGGTTTAGAAATAACAACAAACAATGGACCCAGTGGTCACTATTCAAGGCAGATTTTTGACATTTTTTCTCCCTCCAAGGTTTTTCGAAAAATTGGAGGGCGAAATTCGGAAGAGGACACAGAAACCCCGAGAAACATTTAAGGATTACGTGCTCGCCCTGCAAAATCTGATGCACCACTCCGACCTTACGCCTGAGCAAAAGTTGGAACGCATTTTCCGAAATGCGCAATCGGACTACCAATGCTATATCCGGCGTAAGGACTTTACAAATCTGGAGGGACTCATATACTTGGCCACAGAACTCGAAAGTATTCCCCAAAACACACACCCCCACCGAGGAGAACATCACCGGATGGTTATTGAACCATCAACTCCGCCCGCGCAGTTGAATAAGCCTAAGCAGAAGCGTAAATCTATTACCAATAACACACACTTGTCATATGAAGATGAGAAGATCAAAGCCAATATTCTCATAGAGAACCGACAGGTAGCAGCAATCATCGATACCGAGGCCACCAGAAGCTTCATTTCTCCCACGCTGGTAGACGTGGATATTGCCGTCTTTTTGGCCAATGGCTCCTGCAAAGAAATCTCAAAGGGTGTACAGTGTGATGTTACATTAGGCGGCGCGACCCTCCCACACAACTTCCTCATCATGAATGATGCCACCGAGAACATCATATTAGGCCTCGATTTTCTCCGGAAGGTGAACACCACCCTAGTTTGTGCCGTCCTGGTCGTAAGATTAGAACAGAAGGGGAAGCTCGAGAGACAGGGGGAAACCAATGACAACGTAAGAGAACCACACAGTGAACCAATGTACGCAGTACGCAGCGAATTGAGCCGCAGCCTGAAACAGAAAATAGACCGCTTTCTTAGCAAAGACCACTATGTCAATCACTATATGTGGCATACTGGTCAAACTCCACATCAATGTGAAGTATGTGGCAAAAAGTATACACGCAAAGAACATTTAGCAAATCATATGCGTTCGCACACAAATGACACACCGTTTCGTTGCGAAATTTGTGGTAAAAGCTTTAGTCGTAAGGAGCATTTTACTAATCATATATTCTGGCATAGAGGGGAAACCCTTCATCGTTGTGCTTTCTGTTCGAAAAGGTTTACACGCAAGGAACATTTATTAAACTATGTTCGCCAACATACTGGAGAATCGCCACATCGTTGTTCATATTGTATGAAAACTTTTACGCGAAAAGAGCATTTAGTAAATCATATACGACAACATACTGGTGAGACACCCTTTAAGTGCACTTACTGTACCAAGGCTTTCACCCGAAAAGATCACATGGTCAATCATGTACGCCAACATACAGGTGAATCTCCACATAAATGTACATACTGTACGAAGACGTTTACGCGCAAAGAACACTTAACGAATCACGTACGTCAACATACCAGTGAATCGCCCCACCAGTGTGAATATTGTCAGAAAACATTCACAAGAAAGGAACACCTCAACAACCATATGCGTCAACATTCAAGTGATAATCCACACTGCTGCAATGTCGGTAATAAACCATTTACTCGCAAGGAACATTTAATAAATCACATGTCTCGCTGCCATACTGGTGATCGACCATTTGCATGTGAAACTTGTGGAAAATCCTTTCCACTTAAGGGAAACTTACTCTTCCATCAGCGCAGCCATACTAAGGGTCAAGAAATGGAAAGGCCATTTTCGTGTGAAAAATGTTCAAATCGTTTATTTGTAAAGGACATTTGGTTTCACATATGCGCTCCCACTCTGGCGAAAAACCACACGCTTGTACTCTATGTAGTAAGGCTTTTGTGGAACGAGGTAATTTGAAACGTCACATGAAAATGAATCACCCAAATGCACCAATGCCACCACCCCCTGTACCACATCCAATTATACCAGCAGGAGTTTTGCCGCAAATTGAGCAAGAAATAAATCCAGTTATAAGTGAATTAAATTCGCTTCAAACTACAGCTCCAACAATGCACACTATACAACAAATAACTGCTGCAGCATCAGCAAATACATTGCAAATGACAACGGGCTTAACGCATACTACACATGAACTAATAGCACAGCCTCAAGCTCACGTGCAGCAAAGTTCTTTGCAGCAACAAGTAGTAGTTACACTTCAACAACAAGAGGTCACATCGCATCAACAAGTTTTGCAGCAGTAACAGCAGCAACACCAACATAATCAGTTGTTGCAGTTGTCTATAGAACAACCGGCGCGCACGCCACCCTTGCCTACTAGTCCAAGGGTGATCAGCATACATCAAGCACCTGAACAATTGCAGCAGAGGATCCAACGTGCGGTCCAACAAGGGCACCTACCATCCCGCACGCGGCTTTTTGAAATGATTCAGGGACAAGCTTACCGCGTAAACATCTACCGAAACGGAGTTGTCCAGATCATCTGGCGTCGGCCTTAGATTTCCCTAGGAAGAGGGGCAGTGTGACGACAAAAGTCGACCAGCTCGTTTTTGCCGCAACAATAATAAATTCGTTTGGAATGATTATTTAAGTTTTTTTTAAAGTTGTTTTTGAACAAATAATATAACTGTACGGCCTATGTAAAGAATAGTAATTAAGTTTATTGTAATGGAATTTTTTTCCTTTTATTCTCATGTTTGGAGTACAGTTTCTTTTATATATTTACGCATGTACACGCGCGCATGGAAATTGATCATGTATTCTCTTATATATTTTGTTTTTGTCCTCTAAAATAAATAAGACGAATATGTATGTAAGGGTGCACTGAGAGTTATATACCTGCACAATCATGTTAAAAGCATTTAAAGCTGACAGCCTCTCTGGAAGTATTTCTCACAGACATGCGCACTCCCGCAGCTAACAACAGAACTTGAAATATTCACTGTTCTGTGTACATGCATGTTGTTGTGTGTATTTCTGTGTGCGCGCCACGAATAGTATAAAAGGCGAACAATTGTTAAACAAGAGTGAGTTGGCTGGCAGCTTGCGATGCGACAAGAGCTAGTTTATTAGGTAGAGGGCTCACCCGTACTTGATAAACATCTTGTAGTATAAAGTTGTTGGAGAAACCTATAGAGACATAGGAGTCTTTTCCAACTACTGGGAAGAATTAGTTATTGAGTGAGGGATCGCCCGGCTACATAACTATTTGTTCTCAAGGCAAGGAGCGGTTATTGCGTGAGGGATCACCCGGCTGAATAACCACTTACTCTTGCTTTCCAGTCGGAGTGGGGAAACGGGGATTGTATTCAGGGCTCTCCCGTTGCAATTGTCGATCGTGCACTTGCTCTCCAGGAAAGGTCGTGGAGACGAGGATTGCATTCAGGGCTCTCCCGTTGCAATTGTCGATCCTGCACTTGCTCTCCAGTAAAGGTCGTGGAGACGAGGATTGCATTCAGGGCTCTCCCGTTGCAATTGTCGATCCTGCACTTGCTCTCCAGTAAAGGTCGTGGAGACGAGGATTGTATTCAAGGCTCTCCCGTTGCGATCTTCGATCCTTGAGGCGGCTCGTGTAGGCTGAGAACAGTGGCAGCGGTCATCCAGCCTCTGACCTCCACCAACACCTTCGCTGGACCATTTGGGGACTCCTCGCTGTTCCATCCCCATATTTAAGTATACATAGATGTAAGGATACTTTAAGAAATATTTAGTATAAATAACATTGGAAATCAACTGAAGAAACGAAGGTGTTTTATTTAACTCCAAAAATTCAACGACCCCTGGACACCGCTGAGCCTATCCTAGCACCCAGCGGAAAATGTGTCGTTACATTGGCGCCCGAGCAGGGACTTATCTGTCTACCCGCATCAATTGGGACAGATTTGTTCATTAAAAAAAAAAAAAAAAAAAAAAATTATAATAACCCTAGTGACATTTTTGGCGACAGGGTAATAATCCAGAATGTCGATTGACAACTTCACCAAAGAAAAGCCCTTGAAAACTTCATGGGTCTATTCCTTGAAGAAAGATGATATCGTATCGTATTTATCTGAATTCAAACAGATCACCAGTGGAACCGTAGAAGAACTTCGAAAGAGGTTTGCTAAGTTTATACTGTCGGAGCACGAGGAGGTGAGATTCCAGAAATTACTAGAGATACAATGGAAGCACGAAAGTATTGCGCCAACAAGCCAAGGTGATAGTCTAGCAACGGAAACTTCCACCCTAATCATTGAGATGGTTCGCAAGTGGGGAGTAAAATATGATGGCGGAAATGACCCATTAGGCTTCGTAGAACGGGTGGAGGAGCTTTCAAAACTGTATGCGGTAAGCCTCGAAGATGTACTAAAGGTGATGTCAGAATTCTTCCGGGAGAAGGCTCTGTGTTGGTTTAGAAATAACAACAAACAATGGACACAGTGGTCACTATTCAAGGCAGATTTTTTGACATTTTTTCTCCCTCCAAGGTTTTTCGAAAAATTGGACGACGAAATTCGGAAGAGGACACAGAAACCCCGAGAAACATTTAAGGATTACGTGGTCGCCCTGCAAAATCTGATGCACCACTCCGACCTTACGCCTGAGCAAAAGTTGGAACGCATTTTCCGAAATGCGCAATCGGACTACCAATGGTATATCCGGCGTAAGGACTTTACAAATCTGGAGGGACTCATATACTTGGCCACAGAACTCGAAAGTATTCCCCAAAACACACACCCCACCGAGAACATCACCGGATGGTTATTGAACCATCAACTCCGCCCGCGCAGTTGAATAAGCCTAAGCAGAAGCGTAAATCTATTACCAATAACACACACTTGTCATATGAAGATGAGAAGATCAAAGCCAATATTCTCATCGAGAACCGACAGGTAGCAGCAATCATTGATACCGGGGCCACCAAAAGCTTCATTTCTCCCACGCTGGTACAGAAACTGTACCATAATCCCACGTACGTAGACGTGGATATTGCCGTCTTTTTGGCCAATGGCTCCTGCAAAGAAATCTCAAAGGGTGTACAGTGTGATGTTACATTAGGCGGCGCGACCCTCCCACACAACTTCCTCATCATGAATGATGCCACCGAGAAAATCATATTAGGCCTCGTTTTTCTCCGGAAGGTGAGCACCACCCTTGTTTGTGCCGGCCTGGTCGTAAGATTAGAACAGAAGGGGAAGCCCGAGAGACAGGAGGAAACCAATTACAAGGTAAGAGAACCACACAGAGCCGCAGCCTGAAACAGAAAATAGACCGCTTTCTTAGCAAAGAACACTATGTCAATCACTATATGTGGCATACTGGTCAAACTCCACATCAATGTGAAGTATGTGGCAAAAAGTATACACGCAAAGAACATTTAGCAAATCATATGCGTTCGCACACAAACGACACACCGTTTCGTTGCGAAATTTGTGGTAAAGGCTTTAGTCGTAAGGAGCATTTTACTAATCATATATTCTGGCATACAGGGGAAACCCCACATCGTTGTGCTTTCTGTTCGAAAACGTTTACACGCAAGGAACATTTATTAAACTATGTTCGCCAACATACTGGAGAATCGCCACATCGTTGTACATATTGTATGAAAACTTTTACGCGAAAAGAGCATTTAGTAAATCATATACGACAACATACTGGTGAGACACCCTTTAAGTGCACTTACTGTACCAAGGCTTTCACCCGAAAAGATCACATGGTCAATCATGTACGCCAACATACAGGTGAATCTCCACATAAATGTACATACTGTACGAAGACGTTTACGCGCAAAGAACACTTAACAAATCACGTACGTCAACATACCAGTGAATCGCCCCACCAGTGTGAATATTGTCAGAAAACATTCACAAGAAAGGAACATCTCAACAACCATATGCGTCAACATTCAAGTGATAATCCACACTGCTGCAATGTCGGTAATAAACCATTTACTCGCAAGGAACATTTAATAAACCACATGTCTCGCTGCCATACTGGTGATCGACCATTTGCATGTGAAACTTGTGGAAAATCCTTTCCACTTAAGGGAAACTTACTCTTCCATCAGCGCAGCCATACTAAGGGTCAAGAAATGGAAAGGCCATTTTCGTGTGAAAAATGTTCAAAAACGTTTATTTGTAAAGGACATTTGGTTTCACATATGCGCTCCCACTCTGGCGAAAAACCACACGCTTGTACTCTATGTAAAAAAGCTTTTGTGGAACGAGGTTATTGAAACGTCACATGAAAATGAATCACCCAAATGCACCAATGCCACCACCCCCTGTACCACATCCAGTTATACCAGCAGGAGTTTTGCCGCAAATTGAGCAAGAAATAAATCCAGTTATAAGTGAATTAAATTCGCTTCAAACTACAGCTCCAACAATGCACACTATACAACAAGTAACTGCTGCAGCATCAGCAAATACATTGCAAATGACATCGGGCTTAACGCCTTTAGTAACTTCAACTATAACATCGCATACTACACATGAACTAATAGCACAGCCTCAAGCTCACGTGCAGCAAAGTTCTTTGCAGCAACAAGTAGTAGTTACACTTCAATAACAAGAGGTCACATCGCATCAACAAGTTTTGCAGCAGTAACAACAGCAACACCAACATAATCAGTTGTTGCAGTTGTCTATAGAACAACCGGCGCTCAAGCCACCCTTGCCTACTAGTCCAAGGGTGATCAGCATACATCAAGCACCTGAACAATTGAAGCAGAGGATCCAACGTGCGGTCCAACAAGGGCACCTACCATCCCGCACGCGGCTTTTTGAAATGATTCAGGGACAAGCTTACCGCGTAAACATCTACCGAAACGGAGTTGTCCAGATCATCTGGCGTCGGCCTTAGATTTCCCTAGGAAGAGGGGCAGTGTGACGACAAAAGTCGACCGGCTCGGTTTTGCCGCAACAATAATAAATACGTTTGGAATGATTATTTAAGTTTTTTTAAAGTTGTTTTTGAACAAATAATATAACTGTACGGCCTATGTAAAGAATAGTAATTAAGTTTATTGTAATGGAATTTTTTTCCCTTTATTCTAATGTTTGGAGTACAGTTTCTTTTATATATTTACGCATGTACACGCGCGCATGGAAATTGATCATGTATTCTCTTATATATTTTGTTTTTGTCCTCTAAAATAAATAAGACGAATATGTATGTAAGGGTGCACTGAGAGTTATATACCTGCACAATCATGTTAAAAGCATTTAAAGCTGACAGCCTCTCTGGAAGTATTTCTCACAGACATGCGCACTCCCGCAGCTAAACACAGAACTTGAAATATTCACTGTTCTGTGTACATGCATGTTGTTGTGTGTATTTCTGTGTGCGCGCCACGAATAGTATAAAAGGCGAACAATTGTTAAACAAGAGTGAGTTGGCTGGCAGCTTGCGATGCGACAAGAGCTAGTTTATTAGGTAGAGGGCTCACCCGTACTTGATAACCATCTTGTAGTATAAAGTTGTTGGAGAAACCTATAGAGACATAGGAGTCTTTTCCAACTACTGGGAAGAATTAGTTATTGAGTGAGGGATCGCCCGGCTACATAACTATTTGTTCTCAAGGCAAGGAGCGGTTATTGAGTGAGGGATCACCCGGCTGAATAACCACTTACTCTTGCTTTCCAGTCGGAGTGGGGAAACGGGGATTGTATTCAGGGCTCTCCCGTTGCAATTGTCGATCGTGCACTTGCTCTCCAGGAAAGGTCGTTGAGACGAGGATTGCATTCAGGGCTCTCCCGTTGCAATTGTCGATCCTGCACTTGCTCTCCAGTAAAGGTCGTGGAGACGAGGATTGCATTCAGGGTTCTCCCGTTGCAATTGTCGATCCTGCACTTGCTCTCCAGTAAGGTTCGTGGAGACGAGGATTGTATTCAAGGTTCTCCCGTTGCGATCTTCGATCCTTGAGGCGGCTCGTGTAGGCTGAGAACAGTGGCATCGGTCGTCCAGCCTCTGACCTCCACCAACACCGTCGCTGGACCATTTGGGGACTCCTCGCTGTTCCATCCCCATATTTAAGTATACATAGATGTAAGGATACTTTAAGAAATATTTAGTATAAATAACATTGGAAATCAACTGAAGAAACGAAGGTGTTTTATTTAACTCCAAAAATTCAACGACCCCTGGACACCGCTGAGCCTATCCTAGCACTCAGCGGAAAATGTGTCGTTACATTGGCGCCCGAGCAGGGACATATCTGTCTACCCGCATCAATTGGGACAGATTTGTTCATTAAAAAAATTAAATAAAAAAAATTATAATAACCCTAGTGACATTTTTGGCGACAGGGTAATAATCCAGAATGTCGATTGACAACTTCACCCAATAAAAGCCCTTGAAAACTTCATGGGTCTATTCCTTGAAGAAAGATGATGTCGTATCGTATTTATCTGAATTCAAACAGATCACCAGTGGAACCGTAGAAGAACTTCGAAAGAGGTTTACTAAGTTTATACTGTCGGAGCACGAGGAGGTGAGATTCCAGAAATTACTAGAGATACAATCGAAGCACGAAAGTATTGCGTCAACAAGCCAAGGTGATAGTCTAGCAACGGAAACTTCCACCCTAATCATTGAGATGGTTCGCAAGTGGGGAGTAAAATATGATGGCGGAAATGACCCATTAGGCTTCGTAGAACGGGTTGAGGAGCTTTCAAAACTGTATGCGGTAAGCCTCGAGGATGTACTAAAGGTGATGTCAGAATTCTTCCGGGAGAAGGCTCTGTGTTGGTTTAGAAACAACAACAAACAATGGACACAGTGGTCACTCTTCAAGGCAGATTTTTTGACATTTTTTCTCCCTCCAAGGTTTTTCGAAAAATTGGACGACGAAATTCGGAAGAGGACACAGAAACCCCGAGAAACATTTAAGGATTACGTGCTCGCCCTGAAAAATCTGATGCACCACTCCGACCTTACGCCTGAGCAAAAGTTGGAACGCATTTTCCGAAATGCGCAATCGGACTACCAATGGTATATCCGGCGTAAGGACTTCACAAATCTGGAGGAACTCATATACTTGGCCACAGAACTCGAAAGTATTCCCCAAAACACACACCCCCACCGAGGAGAACATCACCGGATGGTTATTGAACCATCAACTCGGCCCGCGCAGTTGAATAAGCCTAAGCAGAAGCGTAAATCTATTACCAATAACACACACTTGTCATATGAAGATGAGAAGATCAAAGCCAATATTCTCATCGAGAACCGACAGGTAGCAGCAATCATCGATACCGGGGCCACCAGAAGCTTCATTTCTCCTACGCTGGTAGACGTGGATATTGCCGTCTTTTTGGCCAATGGCTCCTGCAAAGAAATCTCAAAGGGTGTACAGTGTGATGTTACATTAGGCGGCGCGACCCTCCCACACAACTTCCTCATCATGAATGATGCCACCGAGAACATCATATTAGGCCTCGATTTTCTCCGGAAGGTGAACACCACCCTAGTTTGTGCCGGCTTGGTCGTAAGATTAGAACAGAAGGGGAAGCCCGAGAGACAGGAGGAAACCAATGACAAGGTAAGAGAACCACACAGTGAACCAATGTACGCAGTACGCAGCGAATTGAGCCGCAGCCTGAAACAGAAAATAGACCGCTTTCTTAGCAAAGAACACTATGTCAATCACTATATGTGGCATACTGGTCAAACTCCACATCAATGTGAAGTATGTGGCAAAAAGTATACACGCAAAGAACATTTAGCAAATCATATGCGTTCGCACACAAATGACACACCGTCTCGTTGCGAAATTTGTGGTAAAAGCTTTAGTCGTAAGGAGCATTTTACTAATCATATATTCTGGCATACAGAGATGATGCCACCGAGAACATCATATTAGGCCTCGATTTTCTCCGGAAGGTGAACACCACCCTTGTTTGTGCCGGCCTGGTCGTAAGATTAGAACAGAAGGGGAAGCCCGAGAGACAGGAGGAAACCAATTACAAGGTAAGAGAACCACACAAAGCCGCAGCCTGAAACAGAAAATAGACCGCTTTCTTAGCAAAGAACACTATATCAATCACTATATGTGGCATACTGGTCAAACTCCACATCAATGTGAAGTATGTGGCAAAAAGTATACACGCAAAGAACATTTAGCAAATCATATGCGTTCGCACACAAACGACACACCGTTTCGTTGCGAAATTTGTGGTAAAGGCTTTAGTCGTAAGGAGCATTTTACTAATCATATATTCTGGCATACAGGGGAAACCCCACATCGTTGTGCTTTCTGTTCGAAAACGTTTACACGCAAGGAGCATTTATTAAACTATGTTCGCCAACATACTGGAGAATCGCCACATCGTTGTACATATTGTATGAAAACTTTTACGCGAAAAGAGCATTTAGTAAATCATATACGACAACATACTGGTGGGTCACCCTTTAAGTGCACTTACTGTACCAAGGCTTTCACCCGAAAAGATCACATGGTCAATCATGTACGCCAACATACAGGTGAATCTCCACATAAATGTACATACTGTACGAAGACGTTTACGCGCAAAGAACACTTAACGAATCACGTACGTCAACATACCAGTGAATCGCCCCACCAGTGTGAATATTGTCAGAAAACATTCACAAGAAAGGAACATCTCAACAACCATATGCGTCAACATTCAAGTGATAATCCACACTGCTGCAATGTCGGTAATAAACCATTTACTCGCAAGGAACATTTAATAAATCACATGTCTCGCTGCCATACTGGTGATCGACCATTTGCATGTGAAACTTGTGGAAAATCCTTTCCACTTAAGGGAAACTTACTCTTCCATCAGCGCAGCCATACTAAGGGTCAAGAAATGGAAAGGCCATTTTCGTGTGAAAAATGTTCAAAAACGTTTATTTGTAAAGGACATTTGGTTTCACATATGCGCTCCCACTCTGGCGAAAAACCACACGCTTGTACTCTATGTAGTAAAGCTTTTGTGGAACGAGGTAATTTGAAACGTCACATGAAAATGAATCACCCAAATGCACCAATGCCACCACCCCCTGTACCACATCCAGTTATACCAGCAGGAGTTTTGCCGCAAATTGAGCAAGAAATAAATCCAGTTATAAGTGAATTAAATTCGCTTCAAACTACAGCTCCAACAATGCACACTATACAACAAATAACTGCTGCAGCATCAGCAAATACATTCCAAATGACAACGGGCTTAACGCCTTTAGTAACTTCAACTATAACATCGCATACTACACATGAACTAATAGCACAGCCTCAAGCTCACGTGCAGCAAAGTTCTTTGCAGCAACAAGTAGTAGTTCCACTTCAACAACAAGAGGTCACATCGCATCAACAAGTTTTGCAGCAGTAACAGCAGCAACACCAACATAATCAGTTGTTGCAGTTGTCTATAGAACAACCGGCGCGCACGCCACCCTTGCCTACTAGTCCAAGGGTGATCAGCATACATCAAGCACCTGAACAATTGCAGCAGAGGATCCAACGTGCGGTCCAACAAGGGCACCTACCATCCCGCACGCGGGTTTTTGAAATGATTCAGGGACAAGCTTACCGCGTAAACATCTACCGAAACGGAGTTGTCCAGATCATCTGGCGTCGGCCTTAGATTTCCCTAGGAAGAGGGGCAGTGTGACGACAAAAGTCGACCTGCTCGTTTTTGCCGCAACAATAATAAATTCGTATGGAATGATTATTTAAGTTTATTTAAAGTTGTTTTTGAACAAATTATATAACTGTACGGCCTATGTAAAGAATAGTAATTAAGTTTATTGTAATGGAATTTTTTTCCTTTTATTCTCATGTTTGGAGTACAGTTTCTTTTATATATTTACGCATGTACACGCGCGCATGGAAATTGATCATGTATTCTCTTATATATTTTGTTTTTGTCCTCTAAAATAAATAAGACGAATATGTATGTAAGGGTGCACTGAGAGTTATATACCTGCACAATCATGTTAAAAGCATTTAAAGCTGACAGCCTCTCTGGAAGTATTTCTCACAGACATGCGCACTCCCGCAGCTAACAACAGAACTTGAAATATTCACTGTTCTGTGTACATGCATGTTGTTGTGTGTATTTCTGTGTGTGCGCCACGAATAGTATAAAAGGCGAACAATTGTTAAACAAGAGTGAGTTGGCTGGCAGCTTGCGATGCGACAAGAGCTAGTTTATTAGGTGGAGGGCTCACCCGTACTTGATAAACATCTTGTAGTATAAAGTTGTTGGAGAAACCTATAGAGACATAGGAGTCTTTTCCAACTACTGGGAAGAATTAGTTATTGAGTGAGGGATCGCCCGGCTACATAACTATTTGTTCTCAAGGCAAGGAGCGGTTATTGAGTGAGGGATCACCCGGCTGAATAACCACTTACTCTTGCTTTCCAGTCGGAGTGGGGAAAAGGGGATTGTATTCAAGGCTCTCCCGTTGCGATCTTCGATCCTTGAGGCGGCTCGTGTAGGCTGAGAACAGTGGCATCGGTCGTCCAGCCTCTGACCTCCACCAACACCGTCGCTGGACCATTTGGGGACTCCTCGCTGTTCCATCCCCATATTTAAGTATACATAGATGTAAGGATACTTTAAGAAATATTTAGTATAAATAACATTGGAAATCAACTGAAGAAACGAAGGTGTTTTATTTAACTACAAAAAATCAACGACCCCTGGACACCGCTGAGCCTATCCTAGCACCCAGCGGAAAACGTGTCGTTACATTGGTATTATATGCCGGTAACAGTACACAAAATACCCATACACGGAATAGATATCATGGATGCGGCAATACTTCTTATTGGCATGCTTTCTAAAGAACCCGAAGCCAGAAATAAAGATTATAGAAATTGTAGATTAACGTTCTCCAGAAACTGTGATAGAGTTTCAACAAATACAGATGTTTTTCATCGACTTCTAGTATTGTCAGATTCTTTTATAAGTAGCATTAGATGTCAACCCAGTAAAAAGGTTCTGGAACTTGATATAGTTACAAAAATGATAGATGAAAATGAAATATAGACTTTTGTCTATATTTAAATGCATGTACTGAAATTTATTTATAAAATAATTAGTTTTGGTAAAGGAACAAAAATTTGTTGGAAAATATATAATATGGTTGACGTTAATTGAGGTAATAAGGGCTTTGTGCCAAATTTCCAAAACTTTGGGCCAAAAATAAATACTGGTTTCTATGGTCGGTGGGTAGCGGGCGTGGCCAATTTTAATAAAACTTTATATTATTCTTAATTGGGGTAATAAAAGGCTGTACGCCAAATTTCAAAAATGTTTGGCCAAAAATAAATTTTGTTTTCTATGGGTGGTGGGTAGCGGGCGTGGCCAATTTTGATGAAACTTTATTTTATTCTTAATGGAGGTAATAAAAGGCTCAGAGCAAAATTTCAACATTCTACGAGCACTTTTTTGCCAAACATTGTATGATCATAACACACTGTTGCAATCGATGAGTAATATATGTAGTAAGATTTCGATTGCAGGTAGCGGCATTAAGCGCATATTCTTAGTTTCTAAGTAATAAGCGAATAGTTAAAATAAAAATTATTTCTCATATATATTTTTAAAATTAATAATTAATTTTCTTATAACCAGTCTTAGGCATTAATGTTGTAAAACACTTTGCTTTAATGAATTCTATAGGAAATTTATATCACTCTTCAAAGATTTTCGGATTTTAGTTTTGTTTTGGAAACAATTTCTTTGCCGAGCAAAGGTACAGAAATTCATGCTCTGCCTTGCGTTTCAAATACATAAGGCTCTATAAAGAAAGTTATTAGAAGAGTATATTTCTTTAAATTAATATCTTCTTGATCAATTAATATCCGTTTGATGGAGTATTAGTGTACATAAGCCGACAGTCTTTAAAGAATAAGATTTAATATATTGTTAAGGCATATGCATACTTAAGCGATATATATGTCATACTTCGCGCATATCCGAAAACAAATTAATCTCCTGCATATATAAATTTGTTTAGTTTTTAAGTAAAAATCAAGTAGAGCAGGACACATTTGCGTTTGTAACTTCTAAAAATTCTATTGACTTTATAACTTTTTTCGAAATAGCTCAATAAAGAAAGTTACTAGAAGAGAAGACATCTTTATATTAATGTCCTCTTGATGAATTAACATCCGTTTGATGGAGTGGACATAAGCCGACAGTCTACAAAGAACAAGATTTAAAATATTGTTAAAGTATATGTATATTTAAGCGCTATATTTGTCATACTTCGTGCATATCCAACAAAAAATCAATATTCTGAATATATAAAATTGTTTAGTTTTTAAGTAATAGGCAAATAGGGCAGAAAACATTCTAGCGTTTTTCAACATTTCAAAATCTTATTGCCCCTATAACTTTTTTTAGAATAGCTTTGATATATGACAATCATTACAGTTGACGCGTAATTTAGTAAGCTTGCGATATCAATCACATTGTCATAGTTCTTAATTTAAAAAACAAAAGTTAAATAAAAATTGTTGCGGCGTTTTTAAATTTTTTGAAATCTTGTTGCTTTGATTTATGACAATCATTACAATCTATGCATAATTTAGAAAGCTTTCGATTGCAGTTACCAACATTAGGCACATATTCATAGTTTTTAAGTTATAAGCCAATAGTAAAAGAAAAATTATCAACTTTACATAATATTTTTGCCCCTATAACTTTTTTTCGAAATACTTTGATATATGACCACAATCGCATTCGACGCGTAATTTGGTAAGCGTTCGATTTTAGGTAGCGACTTTCGGCGCATGTTCATATATTTCAATTTATAAGCCAATAGTTAAAATAAAATTTTTGCGGCTTTTTTAAACTTTTCTTTTTGCCCCACAAATTTTTTTTGGAATAGCTCTATAAAGAAATTTACTAGAAGAGTAGACTTCTTTAATTAATATCCTCTTGATGAACTAATATCCGTTGGATGGAGTCCAATATTTAAATATTGTTAAGGTATATGTATATATCAGCGATATACATATTTGTCATAATTCGTGCATATCCAACAATAAATGAAGCTCCCGCTAATATAAAATTTTTTAGTTTTTAAGTAATAAGCCAATATAGCAGGACAAATGTTCAAAAGATCGTTGCCCCTATGACATTTTTTCGAATAGCTTTGATATATGACAACCGTTGCTTTCGATTGCAGGTAGCGGCATTAGGCGTATATTCATATTTTTCAATTTATAAACCATTAGCTAAAAGAAAATTATTTCGGCGTTCTTCAAATTTTCAAAATTTTGTTGTTCTTATAACTTATTCTCGAATAGCTTTGATTTATGACAACTGCTGCACTCGACGCGTAATTTAGTAAGCTTTCGATTGCAGGTAGCGCAAAATCATAGTTTTTAAGTTATAAGCGAATATTTAAAATAAAAATTATTTGGCTTTTTAAAATTTTTCAACATATTGCTGTCGCTATAAATTTTTATTTGGAATAGCTTTGATATACAGCAACCTTTGCATTGAACCTAGTTAAAAGATCCTTTGATCTCTTTTGTAATATATATATGTATATATATATGTGTATATATATATATATATATATATATATATATTGAAATTTGAGAATTTTGACAACTAAAATTTAAAAATTTTAAATTTAATTCCTGAAATTTGAGAATTATAAGTATCCTGGCACATACAGCATACAACTACTTTTACTATCTTTTCTGTTTCATCTATGCAAGTCTTCATGATGTAGAAAACGCTTTTAATTAAGAAAAACTTCAAATTTTTGAACATTTTAGCTATTATATGTATGTGGAAGCGCAAATTAAATTTCTTAATTATTGTTACCAATGAAAGTCTTTATGATGTATAAAGCGGTTTTGTTTAAGAAAAACTACAAATTTGTAACCATTTCTGTCGCTTTCATGTAGTACAATATATATCAGTTATCCAACACTGGAATCGAAATTTTGATTTTTTTAATTTTTGATACCAATATTGCTTTGCCAATTGAATAAAAAACAATTTTAACCAGGAAAAAACGACGTTAGATGGTTTTTGGTTCTATTAATGTATAAAAAAATGAAATTTCCTAACCCTGGATGGGAATTTTTAATTTAAAAAATTTTTTTTACGAAAAACTTAAAATTCCTAAATATTTTAGTTATTATATGTACCACAAAATACCGAATGTGCCGAAAAAAAAGCTTTTGCTTTCCCATCCCTGAAAAAAATTTTTTTGTTTAGTTTTAAATAGACAATTGAGGAGTCCCAAAGCATGAAATATGTTAAATTTACAAATAACCAAAAAAAATAATTGGTTTTTGGTGTTAATTTTAAGTCGAGAAATAGGTGTAAGCTTTCCAGTTCTGGAACCTTATTTCGAATTTAGCTGAATTTCAATACCATTCTATGAAGTCTCTAGCTCTTCTAAGGGCTTGCGAAAACCGATTTCACGTACAGACAGACGGACATCGCTCAATCGTCATCGCTATTCATAAGGATCCAGAATATATATACTTTATAGGTTCGCATGTTAATATCGAAGAAATTACACACGGAATGACAAACCTAAATATACCCTTTCACTTTTTTGTGAAAGGTATAACTAGGATAGGTGAACATAAGACAATTCAAAGATATTGGAATATTAATTCCAACAAGACAGCTTTGTGTTCATATTGCTTTGATTCAGACCATTATCCTGACTTTTTAAATATTTTAATTTTAAATACGGAATTTAATTATAAACGTATATATATGGTAGAAATGTTATAAATTATGAACGTACCAATAGATCACAGAATAAATTTCAGAAGAAATACAGCCAATGTTGCGCAATCAGTAACAGTAACAGAATTTAGAAACATATATATAATGTTTACGGTGGTTCATGTTAGAATATTTACTATATTTGTATGTTTATTAAAATTTAGTGAATTATGAAAAAAATATTTATGTTATATACATTATAGATATATGTGTAGTTTTTTCCCAATTATATAATTTATTAATTTTGTACTATATACATATGTACATATATTATATATATTTCATTGCCTGTATGTTGAAACAACATCACTGTATATATGTGCGTTAAAATATTTCAAAAATTAATTCATATATGTTAGCTACTTTAATTTTCGATTTACATTGTGTTAATATTTAAACAGAATATATGAAAATATATAAAGTTGTTAACATTTTGTATATGTAACGATTGAAATAGTTTAGAATTCAGGAGCACACGGTGTGTTTTTATTATTTTTTTTGTTATGTTAATACATCAAAACTATTTGTTATTTACTTATAAATTGGTACATTTAATAACATTTTATATTAATATTTTTTAATATTTGTAGGCATGAAAATATATTATAGAATTATATAGTTTTCTTACAATTACAAAAAAATATTTTTTTACCTAACCTAAGCTTGAAAAATTTGTATTATAAATAAAAAAAGAAGTCGAAAATTTTGCAAAAACACTAATATATATATAATTGTGAGACCAGCATAAAAAAATAGTTACGAATAGTGAATATTGCGATAACTATAGCAATAGAATAACTCAAGAGAGCTATAAAGCATATATTGTTTATTTGTAAATTTAACATATTTCATGCTTTGGGATTCCTCAATTGTCTATTTAAAACTAAACAAAAACATTTTTTTTCAGGGATGGGAAATCAAAAGCTTTTTTTTCGGCACATTCGGTATTTTGTGGTACATATAATAACTAAAATGTTTAGGAATTTTAAGTTTTTCGTGAAAAAAATTTTTAAAATTAAAAATTCCCATCCAGGAATAGGAAATTTAAATTTTTTTTATACATTAATAGAACCAAAAACCATCTAACGTCGTTTTTTCCTGATTAAAATTGTTTTTTATTCTGGCAAAGCAATATTGGTATCAAAAATTAAAAAAAAAATCAAAATTTCGATTCCAGGGTTGGATAATTGATATATATTGTACTACATAAAAGTGACAAAAATGGTTACAAATTTGTAGTTTTTCTTAAACAAAACCGCTTTATACATCATAAAGACTTCCATTGGTAACATATAATTAAATAATTTAATTTGCGCTTCCAGGGGTGGAATTTCGTAGTACATATAATAGCTAAAATGTTCAAAAGTTTGAAGTTTTTCTTAATTAAAAGCGTTTTCTACATCCTGAAGACTTACATAGATGAAACAGAAAAGAAAGTAAAAGTAGTCGTATGCTGTATGTGCCAGGACACTTATAATTCTCAAATTTCATAATGAAATTTTAACAGGCAAAATTCTCAAATTTCAGCAAAATTAGTATTTTTCCCCGTGGTTTGATAAGGGAGAACACAATGTTGTTGTTTTTTGTTTTTTGTCTGTCCATATGTGAGCGAGGGAATTTTTGTGTGTCCATATGTGACCTTGAGAATACATGTCCGTCCGTATGTGAGAGTGGGAATTTTTTTGCGTCCATATGTGAGCGTGGGTACTTCTGTCCGTCCATATGTGTGCGTGAGAATTTCTGTCTGTCCATTTGTGCTGTGTACGCCTTGTGAATAATAAAATTTAAAAGCATTTTTAGGAATTACACTATTTCAAAAGTGTTGTAGTTATATATAGATGTCCCTAATGCAGTTGGCTCGTTTTTTCTTGCTGTAGTAAGATTTCTTCTTTTATTTTTTGCTTATTAAAACTTTGTTGTGTTTACTTAGGATTTTTCGTCCAGCAATTCAGTAGTTTTTTTAACTTTATTTTTTTCATATCTTAGAATGTAGGGAATAATTCAATTCTTCTGATCTTGGCGACATTGAAAATTCATTTTCTGTTTATTTTTATATAAAATATTTTCATTTTATGTATGACGATCATCGATGGAGTTTATGTGGTGTTCTGGATGGCGTGATTTCTGTATTTCTCTGTGTGCTCTGTTTAAGTATGAAGTGTGGTTTGTGTGTGTTCAATTGTTTTGAATGGCGATCGGAATGTTTGTCTGTCAGGCAGACTGTCTGTGTGTGTGTCTGACGGTTAATGCGACTGTACGACAGTTCACTTTTGCTTTCCTGCTGTACATGTAAGTACATATTTATTAATTTAAAAAGGCCGTTGTGTAAACATACATACATATTTATGTACATGGCTTTTATTTTTATTAAGCATTCGCAAATGATTTTATAATATTTATACATACATATATATTTTTTAATATAAACCTGCCTCCACTGCGTCCGCTGTCTCTTCCAACAATTGATCGTTGGTATCTTCGTACAATGCAAGAAACATTGGTACATCAATATTTGGGAGCATTTGGACTTACAATTTTTCTATGGGTGGTTTGTTGGTTACCTCACTGACAGCTTCGGCAGGCTGAGTGTTGATGTTCAAAAATAGGTCATCATCACCTGTCAGCATATGTTCATAGGTTTCATCTATTTCTTGGCGTGCGTTAAATGAAGAAGTTGGTTGTGGTGACATCTCTAGGAAAGCTCCTCATCTCTTTCAAGATATCCCTCAAATTCTTCTTGCATTGCTCTTTTGCGATACTCCTTTAGATGATATCGCTGAAGTCTGCGATATAATGTTGTATACCAGAAGGGCTTCATTGTACAAATAAAAGCTCAATTTTAAAATTTTTTAATTCTGCTTTGAAAACTTGTTAAGCTAAACAAATTTTGTAGTTTATCAGTTACCACAATGCTTTGTCCACGTAGCAGTTTCTTTTGATACAAAATTTTGTGACGTATCTGCATGCATGAGTATGCCTCTGTATTCTATGTATGTGATATACATAGATATGTTTACATAAATTTTGCTCACGTGGGCAGTAAAAAGTTTTTGTAACGTTTCTGTGGATATCACTTATCAAAATGTTTGTTTACATAAATATTGTCCACGTAGCAATTTCATTCCCCGAAACATTTTGTAACGTATCTGCATGCATAAGCATGTTTTTGTACTCTGTATACATATATCTCATACAAAAAAAATTCTGTGTAGCGGCTTCTCTCTATTCTGTACATACCACACACAAAATATTTGTTAATATAAATTTTGTCTACGTAGCAACTTCATATTTATATATATATATATACATATATATATATATATATATATATATTTCTTATTATTCAAGCAATCAATATATTTTTGAATAAAAAAGCATACTATATACAAAATAATTTTATGAAGCAAAATGAGTTCATCAGTTTTCAAGTGCAATATCTGTAATAAGGTATACAAATACCAAAAATTCTATGTGGCACATTGCAAAGGTCATGTTCAACATCAATAAATGCAACAGTCAATACAACCCACAACATATGCATACAACCCCATAACAACATATCAACAAGTGCCACAGTCCGTACAACCCTCAATATCTGAATACAACCCAATAACAACATATAACATAAAGTTCGGGAACAATGTTCAATATCAATATCCAGTGCAGATACAAGAATATGCATATTATCTATTTCAATATGCAGCACCCTTGCAGTTGCAGGAATATAATATCCCCAATTACTATCCAAGCTATAGGCGCTTTGAAAATCCTCCTCAACCAGCTGAAAATTATGAAAATAGAGATATGGGTATAAGTCAACATGATGCACAAAATAGTACACAAAATGATAATATAGATGAGGCGGAAATGGATATATGTAGTTCTTTGAATGAACAGCAGGAGCAAGCTACAAATGATCCTAAATATTTCATAATAAATAGTGCATTTAAGAACAACATTGCAACATTTGAAATTTTAATATGTAAAGACTACCTGTTATTTGAAGATGCTGTCAAGGAAAATAGACCTATCATCAAGGAAAGGCTTGAAAATAGTCTAGCAGTGCATAATATTATTAAGATTAATATTACTCTTATTGGGAAGTATATTAAAATTGTTGGTGATGATATGGAATTGTGTACTATTTCACATAGAGCTAAAATTGATTTTATGTGCTATGGAGATGACGTTGAGAAAATCATAACAAAACAATTACAAGAAATCCACAACAAAATGTCCAAGTTTCAAGAAAGGGATTCTGGCTGGACTTTAATTGTCTTGAAGTTGTAGTAAATAAGTCAGCTTTGGTGAGAGGATAAAGTTGGATTAGTACGCCAGAGAAACTAAAAAGAAAAATGGCCGGTATAAATGTTGTAAACAATGACATTTATTCTTTTAAATGGGCCATTATATCTACACTGAATACATCTGATATTAAACCAGACAACGGTGCAGCTCATACAATATTGCAGACATTAGCGCTGATATTATTCACTTGCAAAACGGGATTGAAATAGATTTTACAAATTTCAAGTTCTTGTTTGAATTAAAAAGTATTAAGGCATTTGAAGAACGCAATCCTGATATTAGCGTTAATGTATTCGGATATAGCAATGAAATAGTTGGGCCGTACCACAACACAAAAGGAAGAAAAACATAGGCATGTAAATTTATTAGTTTTAGAAAATGCTGAAGGATACCGTCACTGTATTTTTATTAAACACATATCAAAGTAAGTAAAGAAATATACATATACAACAATGCACATATAAATTTATTGATTGCATATTTATATCAATTTTCCTTCCACAGACTTTTAAAACATCAGACCACGAAACACTGTAGAAAACTGTGGTTTTGCAACAGCTGTCTGCAATATACTCACAATGGCAGCACTATGGAGAGACACAAATTGGAATGTTGACAAATTGTGTCTGAGCATCCATCAGAGGACAAGTCCACATTACGCTTCAAAGAACATCAACAGATGGAAGTACCGTTTGTTGTATATGCAGATTTTGAATGCATATTGTAGGATACTAATATTAGAGTAAGTGGCAAAAGTAAATATAGTAAAAAGCACATTCCTTGTGCTTTTAGTTATTATATTAAATATAAGCATAATGATAAGTTAGATAAGTTTTAAATATATACGTGGGAAGATGCAGGCGAAAAGTTTCTTGATTGTACAATTGGTGATTGTGAAGATATTTACAATGATTACTTGAAAAACAAGGATCGAATGGATGATTTATCTCCTTTCGAAAAGTTTGTTGATTGTATAATTAGCGATTGTGAAGATATTTACAAGGATTACGTGAAAAACAAGAATCGAATGGATGATTTATCTCCTTCCGAAAATTTTAATTTTCGAAATGCGATAAATTGTCACATTTGCTATAAGTATCTAGGCAATGATAGAGTGAGAGATCACTGCCACATAAGTGGTAAATTTAGAGGAGCAGCTCAAAATATGTGCAATTTAAAATTTCAAATTCCAAAATTTATACCAATTTATTTCCACAATTATTCATCTTACGACTCACATCTTTTTGTTAAAGAGTTGGGTAAAAAATCTGACAATATAAAAGTCCTTCCGCTCAACAAAGAATTATACATATCACTATCTAGATTCTCAAAAATGACCGACAACTACAACCTTAAACTTAGATTTTTAGATACAATTCGTTTTATGCCCGAAAGCTTAGAATCTTTAGCTAATAATCTTTCAGAGCAAGACTTTCGCATCATTAAAACACAATTTAAAACAAAAAAACAGTTTGATCTTGTGAGAAGGAAAAGTGTTTTTCCTTATGGTTTCCTAAATTCTTTTGAAAATATGAATGTATTTCAGCTTCCAGCAAGGGAAGATTTCTTCAATCACCTCATGTGAAAGAAGTTTGGAATGCTTTCAGCTGCAAAACCTTGCAAGGTTATATGGAAGTTTATTTGAAAACGGACGTACTCTTACTTGCTTCTCAGAATTTATTGTGTATTTAGACGCAAATAACCTCTACGATTGGGCTATGTCTGAGTATCTACCTTATGGTGTGTTCAGATGGCTATCAGCTGAAGAGCTAAATCTGGATCCTAAAACCATAGATGATAGTTCAAATGACGGATATGTCTATGAAGATACTTTAGACTATGCTTCCTATTTACATGACTCGCACAATGATCTTCCATTCTGTCCGGAAAATAAAAAAATCAGCAAACAAAGCACACTAAATTAATTGCAGATTTTTCCACAAAACAAACATACGTCATACATTATAGAGTTCTCAAACAATGTTTGAAGTATGGTCTAGTTCTAAAAAAAGTGCATCGGTTCAAGTGATGGATATGTCTATGAAGTTACTTTAGACTATCCTTTCTATTTACATGACTCTCACAATAATCTTCCATTCTGTCCCGAAAATAAAAAAATTCAGCAAACAAAGCACACTAAATTAATTGCAGATTTTTCCACAAAACAAACATACATCATACATTATAGAGTTCTCAAACAATGTTTGAAGTATGGTCTAGTTCTAAAAAAAGTGCATCGGACTCTCACTTATAAAAATTCAACCTGGTTGAAAAGTTATATAGACTTAAACACCAAACATAGAGCAACTGCAAAAAACGTATTTGAGAAAAATTTCTTCAAATTGCTAAATTACGCAGTATATGGTAAGACTATGGAGAATGTGGAGAAGAGAAAAGATGTACGAATAATTACGAACTGGACTAAGACAAACTGTAACTATTTAGGAGCTCGAGATTGGATATCTAAACCTAATTTTCATAGTTTGAGAGTAAAAACCTATTACAATAGACCTATATATTTAGGATTTTGTATACTTGAGCTCTCCAAACGGAAAATGTATGATTTTCATTACGAATAGATGCAACCAAGTTCAAGTTAAACTTATCACTGAATTATATGGACACTGACTCTTTCATTTACACAGTAAAAACAGAAGACATTTATGCTGACATAGAATCTGGCATCATCCATAAGTTTGATACGTCTGATTACCCTCTAGTAAACAAAAAGGTGTTGGGTATGGTGAAGGATGAGAATTGTGGAAAAATAATGAAGGAGTTTGTAGGATTGAGATCAAAGATGTATTCCTTTAGTGTGCAGTATGAAAATGATATTAAAAAATCGAAAGGGGTAAAGAAATGCATTCTTAGTAAGAACGACACAACTTCTTATAGAAACTGTTTATTTAATAAGCCTACTGTATATGATGAAATGTTAATATTTAAATAAAAAGTTCATAAAATTTATATAAATAAAATATATAAAGTAGTGTTAAACTATGCAGACGATAAAAGAAAAATAATAAGCGATAATATGAATACATATGCATGGTATCATTTTCGAATCGAGGAAACTAATCCCGATTATAAACTTGACATGCTAGTGTGGGAAATTTCAAGACTAGAAGAGGAAAAAGCAATGCCATAACTATTTTTAAATAATAATTTTTATATTTATTTAAGTAATGAAATCTATTAATAAGTGAAAAAATTGATGTATTGTTAAGAGAAATAAACAAAAATTGTACAAATATATTTAAAATGAAAAAACATTCAGAGTTTGTTTAATTTTTTTTTTTGTGAATTATTATTTAGTTTAATTGAAATATTACATAATACGAATTAATTAAATAATTTGTCATCATTTTTCTTCAGTAAAATACGGAGCAGCGGCTGGTATCTGGCCCTTCCTCACAATCTAGATTCCTCCATGGACAAGACCTAAAGTGACCATTGTCCTTGTCCTCATCTTCCATTATACCAAAATCATCGTTTTCATCCAAAATATCGAGGAAAAATTTCACCATTTCCCTATGCTCGTATAATTGACATTACTCAAAATCAACTAAGAATTGTGCGAGCTTGTTTCTAATTTCACTCATGATTTTTATTGAATATATTATACTATTACCAAAATATACTTTTTTGACTCTTAGTTTGCTACTAATAATTGCTTTCAACGAATAAGTTGTAAGAGAAATTATATATAATTTATAAAACTAAATCTGAGTTCCACTCAAAAACAAATTCAAAATTTAGAGTAAATTACTCAAAAATGTATATATGTATCTGTCTATCTTCTTCTAGCATCTTAGTTTTAATAATTTTTTCATCTTTTCGTCGTTTGCTCCCTCTCGGCCACATACACACACACACACACACAAATCTAATATCATTGTTTAATAATTTTCAGTTAGACTTCTTAAAGTCTAGAAAGCTTATATCGAAATCAATTCGAAATTTAAGTTCAAACTTATAAGTTGTGAAACATCTATAGCCCAATGAGTTTAATAAGCAAATTCAATTCCTGTAATACAAAATTCTTAATCCATATAAAGGATTTAGATGAATCATCCAAATACTCCATCGTACGTGTAAGCCAGTGACAACAAAGTATGGGGAAACAGTTCAACTTGAACTGGAAAACCATATAATGTTTCTCCCCAACCGATACAATATGTTAACAGATGTCGAATTAGATGATCTTTCAAATGATAAATATCGATTATAAAGAAAAGGAGAGCTAAACCTTATCCTGGATTGTGAGATGAATGAGTTTTTGATACCATACTCCCAGTACCCCGTTTGGCAGTAAAAATAAAAAATGTTATGTGCATATATTTTGTAATTAACAAAAAAAAGTAATAATAATAATAATAAAAAACGAAAATATTTTTAAACATATAAATATATATGATTGTGTTTTATTTAATATCTTTAGTTATTTCATAAAGAAATTTCAAACATAAGTGACCACAATTATATGTATTAAAGTTTTGATATTGATTGTAGTTGTATTCAATATTTCTACCTAAATATTTGATTAATTCTAAAAGAGGTTGTAAATTTCCAAAGCTGTCGAAATATTGTTTCTTATTCTGGATTTTATAGTATGCTACCCAATGTGTACATGGGCCTACTGATAAATCCAAATTGATTATTCCACACTCTACTGTCTTTGGTCGTTTTGGTAACGAATCTGAAGTATGGAATATATTTTGAAAATTTATCAGATCAAATTCTGATAATGGTCTGTTGGGCAGCATATCTAAAAGTTTTTTGATTGATCTTTACAAACAAGTCCATAACCGGTTTTATATCGTTTAAGGTATAGTCCTTCTCCCACCGCAATGGACTCCATTGCTTTTTTGTGTCTAGTGGCTCCCTCAAGTTGTGTTTTTTTTTTTGCATTCTTTGTTGCATTTACAGCTTTAGCTATAGCGGCACCTCTCCAGTTCCTAGACTACCAAGTGCACCTAGAGCAGTTAGAATCGGTATTATGGGCAAAAACCACAAATTTTTGGAACATATATAATACGTGGTATTACAACTCGAGCTTTTTCCCCCTTAAGCTCTTAAAGCTATCTTACTGATACCTTTACGAGCAATCTAAATGGCTGAGTTAATGTCTTGTGGGTTTTCCTTCTCCAATATCTTTATTGCTGATTTAATTGTGCTATGAAACAGTTTTTTTGTCATTTATACGAATTCGTGGTGATGGTATCTTCTTCGCTTCAACACAAACACCAAGTTTAGATTTTGCTTTCATTGCGTTGGTCACTATATATCCAAGTGTTTTTTCTACAGGATCACTATCTTTTGAAAGAACTCTTTTCCAAGCTTTATTTTCAAGAATTTTCTCACATTGATGTCTGCTGTTTGTCTTTATTTTTCGAATAAGCTATATCGTGATTTTTGCAAGCAGCTCCATCTATCTAAACGTCTTATAGTCTTGTGCCAGATCCACAGTATTGATATCCAAGAAGATATAATTCAAAAGGTAGTGAATTTATTGCTTTATTTGCTAAACCTTATCCAACGATAGTTTGCTTGTGACTAAAACTTTTGTTATAAAGTACAACCATATTACTTTTATCTATAATAAAAGATATTGGTTGCAAAATTTTGCAAGTAGTTATTAAAATATTTTAGTTCATAATCGTGACATTTGTTCAAATGACAGTAAAAATATAAAATATAGTTCCTTGTTACCAAATTCTATTCGAACATTAATAGCTGGTGCTTCAAATTGTGGAAAAACTAACGTAATGATTAGTTTGCTAAAAAGTCCTAATGGTCTCAAGTTTGAAGATATTTACTTGTACTCAAAATCTTTATATCAACCTAAATATGAATACCTAACAAGAAATTAATTTCACCAATAAAAGGTATGGGATATTACACATTCGCAGATACTGAGAATGTTGTTCCTCCTAGTGAAGCCAAAAGCAATTTAATTATGATTTTTGATGATGTTGCATGTGAAAAGCAAAACAATATACGCGCATATTTTTGTATGGGTCGTCATAACAACGTAGACTCACACGGATTCCAAAACATTTGATAAGAGATAATGCTAACGTAATTATTATGTTTAAACAAGATGCAACAAATATGAAACATATATATGATGATCACGTTACCAGCGATATGAACTTTGAAAAGTTTCAACATATTAATAATAAATAAGCAAAGATAATGAACAAAACAATGGTCGTTATAGAAAGGCATTTGATTACTTCATCATAATATAATTTACTGTTCATCAAATGTACCCTTCAGTATTCAATCTGGCTTTAAACTTTATACATGTGATTATTGTAACTGGTCAGATAAGCTGACCTAATAACCTGATCTGATAACTGTTAAACTGACCTGATAATCTGATCTGATACCTGTTAAGCTGATCTGATACCTGTTAAACTGACCTGATATGCAGATCTGATACCTGATAAGCTGATCTGATATCTGTTAAACCGCCCTAATAAGCTGATCTGATACCTGATCTAATACTTGTTAAACTGACCTGATAAGCTGATCTGATACCTGTTAAACTGACCTGATAAGCTTATCTAATACCTGGTAAGCTGGTCTGATACCTGGTTACCTGATCTGATAACCTGATCTGATATTGAACTGACCTGATAGCTAAAATGAATGAAAAAATTCTTAAAGACTTGGTGGCTACAAGAAATATCTTGAAGAAAAAGCTTCGAAGTATAAGAACTGGTAAAATTAATACACATGAACAATTAAGAGATACATTCATCCTACTGTAATATTTCATTTCAATTGTACTCCCCAATTGAAAATAGTTTTCTTCATTAATTTTTAGTTCGTTATTTGCATATCGCCAATTTCCTCTTTCGTCTATGGTGAAGCCATAAACTTTATCTATTTGATTATTTCATCCCCAGAACTCTACAATAAAATTGGAAACGAGTACGCCCAAGAAACTAATTGAAGAAAAAATTTTTAAGCAATCTAATAGTAAAAGTAGCAGTGATTATGATGAAGATGAGTTTTACTCACAAAATTCAAATAATGAAGAAAGTTATCCTGACTTAACACTATTGCAATCGAGAAACGAACTAGATACTAACTATGGTCCACATAAAGACAATAATAACCAATGGAGATTTGGTAATAGCACCATCGAGTTAAATCAAGATAAGATACAGGTTCGTGGACAAATATGGGCTCTCATGCCAGGACTGTTTTCTTTAACGTTTCATAAAACACCAAAAAACTATAACAAATTCGAGCTTGAAATCTATAAAAAAATTAAAACCAATGCTCACAGGAGAGACTATAAGTCTGATGGTCAAATCAAAGGGAGCAAAGCCCATAAGTGCAAACATATTATTGGAAAACTTTTCAAAGGAGAAAATTATACAAGCTCATCAGATGTAAAGAGAACTAATTATTTAGGAAGGGGTTTGATGCAGTTTAACCTTCATAACCCAAACTATATATACTGGGATGATTCAAACGAGTTGGTAGATCGACTTAGACTACTGCTTGCATCACAGTCTGCAGGCCATACTAATCACAACAACGAAATTGTCTCAATTATTGAAGAACTACGTGAAGCTAATATAATTGTATAAACTATATACATACATAGATTGCTTATATAAAACATGTCCGTTGATAAATTTGGGCATTATATTAACGATAGAAGTGAAGTAATTTCAACAAAAAATGCACCTAAGTTCTTGGGCTTCTTTATGGATACGAACAAAAACATGGATGTCCAATACAAAAGAATCAAAAATGTTGCAAACGCTGTGGAGAAAAACGATGTTATCAGTAAATTTTTTCTGCAAACTGTACTCAAAAAACAACAACAGGAAGTAGCTTTCCAGTTAGAAAATCTTAATGCTTATATGCAGGATATCAATAGCAAAATGGATGATAATAAATCACTTTTTGATAAGGAAATTTAAAATTTAAGGTTCGTATCAATAGCTGAAAGTACACCAAGTAGATCACAACAGACTGAAAAAATCGACTGGAAAAACAAAATGTCTTCAAAAAGGAATATTGTAAATCAGTTGCATAAGCAGACTCGAAAACGTTTTGTACGTCGTAGAGTTGTGATGAAAGGAATAGATGATCTTTGGCAAGTTGGTTTAGTTGAAATAGGAAATTATTCCTTAGACAATAGAATTTATCGATTTTTGCTAACTGTAATTGATACATTCTCAAAATTTGCTTGGGCAGTAGCTTTGAGAAGAAAATATGCATTTGAAACAACCCAGGCAATGTAGAATATTTTCAAATTGGGACAAGTACCGAAAAACTTGCAAACAGACAATGGTAAAGAATTTTTCAATAAACATTTCTGTCAGTTGATGAATAAATACAATATTAATCACTACTCAACATATAGCACTATGAAAGCATCAATAGTAGGATCTTTAAAATTAAAAGAGACAAAATACCTATCCTACAACATACATATTAGAAACCTATCGCGGAAATCCTATTATTCTATGAATAAAAACTTTCAAAAACCAGATATCCAAATACATATCTAGTTGAAAAGATTCTCAAAACTAAAGGACAGAAGGTGTTTGTTAAGTGGCTGCGCCTTGGTAATGAGCACAATTATTGCATAACCAAAGATGAGATATTGTAAATGGAAGAATACCATAAATAAACAACAACAATAACAATGGCATTAATATTTAATTTTAGTTTAAAATAAGTAAATAAATACGAAACTGATTCTGTGTCATACTGTGTGTTTAACCTCATTTATTTACAGTCAAACAGTCACAATGTCAATAACATTGACTCTGAGCTCCAATTCATCAGACCTATCTGCTAATTATTTTCCGCCTATTGATTTAAACGGAAGCTATTAAGTTGCTTTAACTGATTTTCATTCACACAACAGTATCCCGAATGTGGATGTCTATAACAATATATTTCATATCGGTGAATTTGTAATTGAAATACCGATTAGATCTTGTGAATTAAATGATATAGTTGACTATATAAAAGCAGAATACAAACGATATAGACCAGAAAACTAAATTTTGATTGAACCAAGTAACAGTACAATGCAAATGCTCTAAAGAACCAATATATTTTAATAAACAAAATACAATAGGTAGACTTTTAGGATTCAATAGCAGAATATTAACACCAAACAAGGAACATTACCCTGATCTTCTTTATCTTCTATCTTTAAGGTGAATCTCTTTAGGATTGAAAGCAGTATTGTGGTTAATACTTATAAGAATAATTCTAAAGCTCATACACTATATGAGTTTCCGATTAATGTACCTGCATGGTTGATCAAAACGGCGACTTAATTAATTTCAGAGCAGAGAAAATTCCAATACGAATAAATTTAAGGACAACTAAATAATGATAATATACAACAAAAGTATATCAAAGAATGCTACAGCAACATCTAATCCTCAAACATTATAACCTAAACAACAATTGAAAAGATCGATTCGTCAAAAATCACTTACAACAACAAGCAGGAGCTTTCTCAAGTTATTGCACTTTAAACTGAAAACAAAATGAGTTCAATAATAGACTTTTTAGATAAACCAATATCTGATGAAAATATAATCAATACCTTCAGTCTTTTATACCCATACCTTCAGTCTTTTAACAACAGCGATGAAATAAGAATTTCAATACAAAACCAAGATCTATATGTTTTACCCAGTGAAAGCTTTGTTAATGAGGAAGGACTTGTTGTAGACGAAAAAACATCGAAATCTACACCCAACTTTCAGTTGAAAAACAATTGTGTTGCATATCTCTTTGACGAAATTCGCTATGAGCTAAATGGTATTGAAATACAAGATATTTGGGAGCCACTAGTACTATAAAAAATTTGGTTTTTTTATCACCTACGATAAGCGTTGTGTTGAAAAATGCTGGATGAAATAAACTTGATAATATAAATCTTCAAAATGGACATTTTAATTTATATGTACCACTGAAACTTCTTTTAGGATTCGCTGAAGACTGCAATAAAGTGTTATTAAACTGTAAACATCATTATTAAACTGTAAACGATGAAGATCTTGTACACTCGAATGTTTCCACTGAGAAAGCACAACTTACAATTTCACTAATATCATGGAGAATTCCACATTGAATAAATTGAATGTGATCAAAATACTTAATAATGGTGCTGCTATACCAATGGCATTCCGTAGTTGGGATTGTCATATGAATCCACACCTTAATACGGGGACCAATCACATATGGAATGTGAAACTGGCCGCTAATAAAGAACTTCCTAGTTTTGTGTTGATTGCCTTTCAACAAGAAACAAGTTTGTTCATTGTGATCTTACTAACTTAAAAGTACATTTAAACTCAAGCTCTTACCCATATGGCGATCTTAATAAAAATTCAAAAATGAGCGCTATGCGATTCTATATGATATGTATCTGAGATTCCAACAAAGCTACTACATGAAACAACCCCAACCTCTTCTAACTGGACAAGAGTTTAAAATTAACGCTCCAATTATTGTAGTCGATGTCAGCCACCAAAACGAAACGCTCAATACCGGACCTATCGACATAAATATTCAAAAGTAATTCGAACCATTTTATTGTAAAAGAACTAGCTGTCGTATTCAATAGAAATGAATATATTCATAAGACCACCTTTTAAATTCTAATGCTTATCAACCAAAAAGCAGAGAGAAGCGGTTTGGTTAACAAAAAACTATCATCACATTAACTGGAGTGATAGATCAGTCTAATTTCAAAGCGTTCGAAATTTCTTAAAATCTAATATATTAAATTCACAAGTATATGTTAAAGGTGAAGAGAAGAAAAAATGGCTGAAAGAAATGATTCAGCAAGAAGTTTTAAACATTGAAGATATTGGTTGCATCACCTTTAAGAAAATGGAAGAAAAATATCCAAAATATTTTTACTGTAACTGTCACACCCACGGAGCTTGCGCCTTAAGAAATTATATGTTCCTATCTAAAGAAATGTCTAGTATAACATAATTTTATACTCACTAATTAGTACATGCAAGTATATTTATAGATTTGAAATTATTAATAAATTAACTATTTGAGACACTGTCATTGTACTATTATAATATGAAACTTATTTGTTGGGTGGTTAAGCAATGTCTATATGCATTTCATTGGCGCTTTATACCAAATCGTCAGTAGACTTTGACCACAGTTATGAAAAGTTTCAAACTTCTCAACTTATCAAAAGACTTCTATAAACCATCTGAGAATTCTGTTGATAAATTTACTATAACAATTCACAAATTATTTTAAAAAATCACATAATAAGTGTAGTAGGCTATGAAACATACAAACCAAAACCCAACAAGCAGTAGTATATGAAAGACAAAAATCGTTAAAAATTTGTAGTTTTTCTTAAATAAAACCGCTTTATATGTATGTCATGAAAACTTGCATAGATGAAAATTTTTTTAAAAATTAAAAATTCTCATCAAATATGTTTAAAAAAATCAAAATTTTATTCCAGGGTTGGATACTTCAATATATTGTAATATCGGGTGTTTTTTATAGAGTGATGCAACTTGGGGGTTGGCATCACTGCTTTATTTGACCATCCATTTAACAGCTAATAGTTGCTTTAGGTTTAGTTTACTTTGGCGCTTCATTATTTATCGACTTATACAGCAGAGCAAACGTGCAAATTGTTAGAAATTTTTAATCAAAATAAATGTTCCATTCGTCAAACTCATCCTTTTAAAATTTTATTTTCCGTTGAAGTCCATTTCTGCTTGAAGGGGTACGGAAATTAGCAGAAATCTCGCATTTGAAATGACGAGAGTCCTTAAGCTTTTGTCGAAACACCAATACATCCACAGTCATTGATCCATATGTCTTCAAAAACGATGATGGTCAGTATGTCAATGGTGAACGGTATAGGAACATGATTTGAAGTTTTTTCTTACCTCAATTAGTTAGCATTAATCTTACTGATATGTGGTTCCAACAGGACGGAGCCACATGCCACACAAAGAGTGCTACAATTGATCTACTCAAGGAAATTTTTGAGGAAAATATAAATTTACGAAATGGCGCAATTAATTGGCCCTCAAGATCGTCTGATTTAACCCCATTGGATTATTTTCTTTAGGTTTATGTAAAGTCACTTGTATGCGTCGATAAACCACAAACAATTGAACACCTGGAAATCAACATTCGAAAAGTTATCGGCGAGATACGGCCGCAAATGCTGCGAAAAGTTTGTGAAAATTGGGGTCCCAGATTGCGTTTTGTACGCGCCAGCCGTGGGGCCACATGGCCAAAGTTATATTTAAGCATTAATGTCATAAAATTGTCTATCCAATAAAGACCAACATCATATCAAAAACATATTACTATGTTTTACTATGATTTAAAAGTGTATCACTCTATAAAAAAACACCCGATACATGAAATTAACAAAACTGGGTAAAAATTTTCAGTTGTTATTAAATAAAACTATTTTAAGCCTCATTAAGAGTTGCCTTGGTAAAAAAATAACAACAACAATAAATGAAGTTTTGCTTCCAGGGATCGGAAATCGAAATTTTTGTATGCATAAAAGTAACCAAAAAAACAACTAACGTGGTTTATTTCCTAACAAAAGCCATTTTTTAGTTAGAAAACAAAAATTTGGTTTCAAAATTAAAAAAAAATTAAAATTTTGATTCCAGGATTGGATAACTGCATTATTTTGTGATACCTGAACGTGACCAAAATGGTTACAAATTTTAAGTTTTTCTTAAATACGTTGGTAAAAAAAATAAATCTTGAATATTAATAAAAGAATAAAACGTAAGAAAATAAAAAAGGAAAATTTATCAGTGAGTTCTTGTTGTGACTTTGATATTTGGTTTCAAAGCTTCTCACTTAATAAAGTGGAAGTGTGAAATAAATGTCCTTTGTTATTCTAAGAAATGGTGGGTAAAGGTTCCCTGATGATCTGCATTAGTCCCAGTGCAATGCGTATAGGAATAAGCTAAAACCCCTCAACTGATCAATTTAAAATTTTTAAATAAGATTTTAGGAAAAAAGAACCTGCTCATCATTAAAATTAAAGAGTTTAAAAAGCCCCCAATATAAACTAATTTAAAAAAGTATATTTTCTCTTCCAGGGATGGGAAACTGAAATTTTTTTATACATAAAAGTAATAAAAAAGCAACTGCCGACGTTTATTTTTACTAATTAAAACTATTTTAAATTCAGGAAAAAAAATCAATATTTTGTTTTCAGGGATGGAAAATTAATTTTTTTACACTCATAAAAGTAACCAAAACTATTTTTTAAAAGTGTATATATTATGCCAGACGTACGTTGGTGAAGGGTATATAAGATTCTGCACAGCCGAATATAGCACTTTTACTTGTCTTCAATTTAATCCTACTCATACCTAAATATACACTGTCACAACTCTAATTGTCGTTTCCTTTACATGGTATTTTGTAAATCACATTAGATTTATCTAACTATGAATCTTATCTTTTGTATTAGTAAAAACATTTCCTATATTTCTATACATTTTATATGCCATGTTGTACTTTGTTCTATCATACATATACGACTTTTCTAATTTTTCTGACATTTTTGATATATATATATATATATATATATATATATATATATTAATGCCTTATACATTTTTGGCTCATTACCGTCATTACTGTTATTATAATTGTTATTGTTACTATTATAACAGAATTTAGAAAAATATTAATAATATATTTCGTGAATAGAATATTTATTATACTTATTTGTATGTTTATTAAAATTTAGTGTTTATGAAAAAAATTATAAATATAATATACATTATAGATATATATGTGGTTTTTTCGCAATTACGTATATTATTAATTTTGTACTATATATGTACATATGCAGTGCACTCGGGAAAACGTAAACTAATTAAAACCGTGGATGTTGACGTTTAACAAATTGTTGACGTTTAACAAATTGTTGACGTTTAACAAATTGTTGACGTTTATGAATGTAAAAATTTTTATAATAAACATATTGATAGTGTGCTTTAAAACGTTTGCATTGACTATAAACTAAAACCAAACATAAACAAATCCAAAAAAGGTTTTCAGCCTAACTATAACTAAAAGAACACATTTTAAATGAGATCATGTTTTTAATTTCACATACATTCATAAAATAGCTATGTGTGCAAAAATCTGTGTATTTTAACTGTTGCTAAATTTAAGATTTTGCTTTATTTAAAGTTAAAGTTTTAGAGCTTTGTGATTTGGTTGACTTTTTAGAGTAGACAATGTTAAAATATAAGGGTTGACGTTTTGGAATGTTGACGTAAACGAGTGTTGACGTTTTCCCGATCGCACTGTATTATTTTTTTTTCTTTGCCTGTATGTTGAAATAACATTACTGTATATCCGTGTGTTAAAATATATCAAACACATATATGTTAACTACTTTAATTTTCAAAATACATTGTGTTAATATTTAATAACAGAATGTAATGTAATGATTAAAATATTTTAGAATTCAGGGGCACACATGTGTCTTTTCATTATATGTTACATTAATATATCAAAACTTTATGTTATTTACATACATTTAATATTCATAGACATGAACATATATTATAGAATTATGTAGTTATAAAAAATAAAAATTTTCTTAAATTTCATTGTTTTTTTAGAATTGTAATTGAAAATGAATTGATTGAAAGAAGAAAATATTAATTTAAAAAAATATTTGAATTTCCTTCAGAAGTTAACAATTATAATAACGGCAATGAGCCAAAAATTTATAAGTCATTAATATACATACCAAATATGTCAGAAAGATTAGAAAACTCGGATATGTACATATGACAGAACAAAGTACATAGATGGCATGTATTGCGTTTTTGGAAATATTATTAAATGACTGGCAGCTACAATGTCAGGATGAAAAAATGAAAAGAAGGGTTTATTGCCTAATAGAGGCTAAACTTATGATTGATTTTTATTTCATGAAAACAGGTGTTTATATACTAATATAACGGGATTAAGTCTTAATATTATTTGCATTCCTTAAACTAAACAATAACAACATTTATATTATTTACATTCCTTAAACTAAACAATAACAATATTACCAAACTTTCCAATAACTTCAATTAACTTAGTGTAATAAACATCAAAAAATGTTATCTATCATTCCAGTGTCTAATACATGGTAGACTTGGTAGATACTCTACACCCTAACCTCTATAATATATTCACAATTTTTTTTTCTTTTTTGATTATGTAAAAATTTTTGATGTTGTTGTTATGATATTCTTTAAATGTGTTCCCTAAATCTAGGACAGAGTTTACTCCTTTGTTTTGTATTATTTTATAAGGACCATGGTACGCGGTTGATTTTTTCTTTTATTGTAATTTCTGACTAAGACCTACATTAAAATTCAACGGATTTTTATTTTTATTTTGCTCAACTCGTTTTAATTTATTTATTTCTATTAGTTCTTTTGCTTTTTGAACGAACAATCTTAGTCTTGCTTTGAATTCATTAACATATTTATCTATATTGTAAATGGGTTTATTATCTAACCTTTTATCGTTTGGTAAATTTGGCAATTTTCCAAATATGAGGTGTTGTGTTGTATGCTAAACAGAAATAAGGGATCCAATAGTCCCATTCATCTTGTTTGCAGAAATTTAAGAGAAATTCGTTAAGTACTCTATGATTCCTTTCTATACCACCCAGAGTCTCGTGGTGGTACGTTGTGCTAAAGAGCTGTTTTATTTCTAAAATTTTGCATACTTCAGGCATTTGTATACTTCGGACAGTACCGTTGTCTGATTTGAGGATTTTGAGATGACCATATATTAAAATTATGTTTTCTACAAGGGCTTAGCAACTGTTTTAGCTTCATTTGTCCCAATAGGGCATGCTATGACGTATTTCGTTCAGTCACACTGCATAGTTAGTATATATCTGTATATCGAAGGGGGCCTACTGTGTCTATTGACAAAGTTCTTAAACTTGTATCTGGTGTATCTGTTATTGTTAGTTTTTCTTTCGTATGTCTCGTTTGTTTGTTAATTCTCCATTTTTTGCAGTTCAGTATGTATTTTTTTATCATTTTGCTCATATTCTTCCATATGTATCATTGCTTCAGTCTTAGTGTTGTTTTCTTGACATCTAAATGTCCCCTAAAATTGAGTTGTGGTACTCAGCGATAATCGTATTCTGTAATTTGCTGTCGATTATTCTCTCTGGTTCTCTGTAAATTAAAATTTTCAAGTTTACTCCGTTCCTTATTTTTAACGTATTAAACATATCTTTAAATTCTTTATTTTCAACTATTTCGAATACGTTGTCGTTGTCCCTTAACGCGAGTTCTTCTATTCCTAAGGATAGCGTCTTCGATAGTAGCTTCTCCGAAGACATCTGTGTGCTTATTGGACTATCACCACTTCTAACAATTATTTATATTTCCTTCACTATAACTTGAGGTACCTTTAGATTACTTTATATTTCGAATCTAAGTTTTCTTATATATTCTATATCTGAGACGATAAGAAGTTGATCAGTCTTTTTATTACGAATGTCCTTCTCGTTCCTGTTTCCATTCTGTACTTCTAAGTTCTTTCTCATATTCCGTGTTATTGCTAGTATTTCCTTTGGTTTTCGATCTTCTTCTATGGGAATCAGTACTTTTACCGTGTTAGTATTTATTACTGTTCTAGACAATCCATCTGCGTTTTTGTTCACTTTGCCCTTTTTGTATGCTATTTCGCAGTCGTAATCACATAGATCCAATCTGATCCGAGTCATCTTGGATGATGGGAATAGTGACCTTAATGGTCTATGGTCGGTCAGTATCAGAGTTCAGAAAAGTACACACACCGTACAAAAATCTCGTACATAAATGTAAACGAACACACCTCAAAGCAACGAACACATATTTTTATTTTCATAACATTTATATGCGTTTCAAAATTGTTGCTGGTGTTAAACACAGTCGTATATGTTCTTTGTTATATTTTGAACACGATCATAAAATTAACATGTACTGTTCTATTGGAACACACTTCAAACACACACTTTCAAATGTACCAAAATTTTAAGTACGAGTATGTGCGCAACAAGAAAGTACATGTACGATAAACAGTTTCGTGTGTGCCTACACATTATGTTCATGTTGTGTACGACAAGAAAAGTACATGTTCGATATGAAGATTCTCGTGTTCATGAATTTTAAGCACATGTTCATGTTTGAAAGAAGTACATGTACGCTAAAAAAAAACTTACATATATGTACGAAAATTTTTTTGTTTCTCAAATTACTTACGGCAACTACATGGTATGTTTGAGTATCCAGAGAAAATAGCAATATCAACTGGAAAAATCTGATAAATGTAAATAAAAACTTTTTTTTATTATAAAATAATTATTTCAATAACTGTAATATTTTTAAATGAAAATATGTATATAATTTATTGGCAGCAACAACGATAAAATATATATTAAATATATCAAATTAAACTGTTATTCAGTTTTTTCTATTTTAAGAGCTGACTGCTCAGCAGTCAAGTAAGTCAAAATTTAATTTTGTAAATTTAATTTAAAAAATTTACTTCTTTGGGATCTTAGATCTCAACTTGGTCAAGACTACAGCAAGTGCACTAAACGCACGTTCAACAGAAACTTGTGTTGCAGGTACAGCAAGTATCACTTCGGCAAGCTTACTTAGTTTTAAATTATTCTGTGACAATTTTTTCTAGTACTGCAATACGTTAACTTCTAACGGCTCCATTTGTTTTTCACTACAGCAAGTAGTTTTGTTTTTATGTGATAATTTTCATTTATTGGGATCTAAATACAATGTTGAGACAAAAGCATCCTTTTCAAGAAGCTTACGTTTTCTTCCTGTCATTGCTTCATATAAAGCCTCCGCATATGGATTTCCTTGGACCATATCTTGTAATTCTAACTCACATTCCAACCAGTCCCGAAAAAAATCTCCAATAATATGTTTTCCTTTTTGCATATTTATTGTAAATTCAGCCAATGGTTTGAATGCAGTAGCAAAACTTTCTACAAATATTTAATTGACAGATATATTTGAAGGGTCATCGAGTTAATTAATATAGTCTTTGAGACGTAACATGGAAATAACCATATCATATGTAAAATTTCATCTAGTCGCGTTGTCTTGATTACCGAATTTTTTTTTAACATCTCTTACGTTATTGATTACCGCTTCCACAGTTCGGATTACATCATATGCCGCTAATTGTATAGTGTGCGCTGAACAATGAACCACAGAAAATACTGAGGAAAGTTGAGCTTCAAATGCATCATATGTTCTTGTGTTATCATATTCATTATCGTCTGCCATTGCTAGGTTATCATCCTGCAATTCTTGTAGTAGCTTTGAAACTTTCAATACGTTGGCGCCATTATCGGTAGTATTAGAATAAATTTGCTTTATATCGATATTATATTCTTCAAGGCATTTCATTACTTCGTCTTCTTTATTCACCTGAATCATACCTATATGTGTGCGAAATTTATTTATAGTAAAGCAAAACTAACTAGATAGAATTAGTATGAAACATCCCTTTGGTGTTTATACAAATCTTAAAATCACGTATATATTGAATATTAACTCTTAAAACGTGCTTGCCTTGCCGACTGGCGACATCAATTTTTAAACAAATCATTTTGTTTTCGACTATCGTCGCTATATCTCTCTTTATTTGTTGACTAGTGTCACCATAGTTAAGATATTTCATAGTTAAGATATTTTTCGAATTTAAAGTTATATTAAAATTTGTTTCATAGGGCTCTATAATTTAAAAAAAAAAGTCTTTGTCGTCAAAAATTCGGAATGGGACACTAGTCCAATGCAACATTTCAAAAAATCTTCTTTGTTTAATGTAGTATTTAACTTAGTTATTGCTTTCTTTCTCTTTTCAGTACTCTTTGGAATTGTGTTTACTTCATCAACAGTAATATTATGCACCAGTTTATAGTGGTATTTTAGATTTGATGTATATGCTGCACTTAGTTTTTTTTTGCATGTTTCAACAAGACATATACATATTTTTCTGTCCTCATTCAAAGTTGCCAAATTTTCAAAACAAAACTGTTTTCGGTTATTGTTTTCCATATTTACTGTTTTTTAAATCAATGAACTTTGAAAGACACAATACGAATGATATTATACTGACATTTACCCTAAAAAACGGAACTTTTAATTGGGAAAATCCAAAAGTGTTTTATTTAGAAATATATTTTCTACATTCCATTTTATTACAGGTAGTTTTTCAAAGGGGAAAACCCCATAGAAAAAACATTCCAATGTTATAATTATTTTTTATATATTGAAGACTGGGTGGCAAAAAAAAAATTCTTGAATTAATTTTTCCAGGAATCAAGAAAACGCAAAACCGTTTTATTACCCCTGCATTCAAAAATAGTGTTTGAAACATCAAGCGCTGGTAGTTTCCACAACAAGATTACAATAACGAAAACGTCCTACATTGCATTTTATTGCAGGTAGTTTTTTCCTGATAAAAAAAGCATTGGAATGTTACAATATTATTTCCTATATTTTTAAGGCTTACAAGTCAAATAGAGAAGTAGTTGTTACTCTTTATTTAGTCACACAACTCACCTTGTGAAACATAATAGAGGTAAAAACCAAATAAAGTTAATTAAGTCATTATATTATATTCAGTTCTACTCATCAGCCCAAACGTTGCCGCGTAAGTAATTGGTTTCCTATCATAATTATTAAAAAATCTACCAAAATGCTTTTGGTCAAAGTATATTTTAAAACTAAGTAAGCTTTCCGAAGTGGTACTTGCTGTACCTGCAACACGTTTCTGTTGAACGTGCGTTTAGTGCACTTGCTGTAGTCTTGACCAAGTTAAGATCTAAGCTCCCAAAGAAGTCAATTTCATAAATTTCTTAATTTAATTTTTCAAAGTTAAATTTTGACTTGCTTGACTGCTCAGCTCTTAAAATAGAAAAAAATGAATAACAGTTTAATTTGATATATTTAATATATATTTTATCGTTGTTGCTGCCAATAAATTATATACAGTGAATGCCACTCAAAATGACTCATCTGTGAAAAATTTACAAAACTTGTTGTAACTCCAAAAACTTCATTTAAATTTTTTAACTTTTTTATTTTTCTTAAATTTTTTACAATATCTAACAAAAAAACATAAACATATTTCATTGATTAAATAATGTTTTCAGTATTTACAAGAAACTAATAAAACACATGAAAAATGACGCGCCACTCAAAATGACCCAGTTACTTAAATTTAAGAATATATGTACATAAAATAATGATAAATTTCTGGAGAGACTTTTTCCCACTCCTCCTTTAATGCAGCCTTAAGGTCGTTTAAATTTGATATTGTGTGCTTCCGAATTTGTACTTTCAATTTTTGCCATAAATTCTCTATTATATTTAAATCGGGAGATTGTGGAGGTGTTTTCAAGACTTTGGGACAATTATACAATAACCATTCCTTAACTATGTGGGCAGAATGCTTTGGATCGTTATCCTGATACAAGTTAAATGTGTTCTCTATTCCCAGCTTCTGTGCACTTTGTTTCAGATTTTCTTGCAAAATTTTCAAATATTGGAATATGTTCATATTGCCCTCTATGAAGCACAAATTTCCAACTCCTGCAGCCGAGCAAGCACCCCACACCATCACATGCCCACCACCATGTTTTACTGTAGGCCGGAGATGTTTTGGATTCAGTTCTTCATTCGGTTTTCGTCATACGTTAGCCCTACTACATGAAAGACTATGAGTTCTGGAAAAACGTAATTTTTGTAGACGAATCCAAATTTAACTTATTTGGATCGGACGGGAGGGCAAGTCGGAGGGACAAGAACCTCTAATCAAACCCATGTAATTTAAATGTGTTTGATTAGAGTTTCTTGTCAAAAAAGAGCGTTTGAGAGCGTTTGATTCAGTTCGGCACAGCTCTACAAAGAACATGTACGATTGTGTTTAACACCAACAAAAATTTTGAAACACACATAAATGTTATGAAAATAAAAATATATGTTCGTTGCTTCTGAACAGTAGGCTATACGTTTGATGTGTGTACTTTCTGAACCTTGGTCAGTACACAAAATTTTCTTCCATAAAGATATGGTCTAAACAAATGTATGCCCCAATGAATTGCTAACAGTTCTTTCTCTATGATTGGCTTGTTCATGTTATGTTTGGTAAGTCTGTTCCAATATCGCCTTTTGACAGTACTGTTCCAAGTGCGAAATTAGAGACATCTGTCGGTTTCTTAAAATCAGGGTTCTCCAGGTTTGGTGGTTTTATTACTTTTGATTTCAATGTTTCAAATGGATTTTGACAATTTGCGTTCCACTCAAAAGTTTTATTTTTCCTCAGCAGTAAATTCAAATTTCTCGCTATTTGCGCAAAGTCTGGTACGAATTGCCTGTAATAATTACAAAATGCTATGAAACGTCTAACGTCATCAGTTTTTTTGGGGAATAGGATAGTTTTCTATCACTTTATGTTTGGAAGGGTGGGTACATATACCCTTGTCCAAAGCATTTGATAAGAGATAATGCTAATGTAATTATAATGTTTAAACAAGATGCGACAAATATGAAACATGTATATGATGATCACGTTGCCAGCGATATGAACTTTGAAATGTTTCAACAAATTTGTAGAGAATGTTGGAAGGTAATATACGGATTTTTTATGATAAGTAAAAATAATGAACTAAACAATGGTCGTTATAGAAAGACATTTGATTACTTCATCATAATATAATTTACTGTTCATCAAATGTACCCTTCAGTATTTAATCTTGCTTCAAACTTTATACATATGATTATTGTAACTGATCAGATAAGCTGATCTGATACCTGATCTGATACCTGTTAAACTGACCTGATAAGCTGATCTGATACCTGATAAGCTGATCTGATACCTGTTAAACTAACCTGATAAGCTGATCTGATACCTGGTTAGCTGATCTGATAACCTGCTCTGATAACCTGCTCTGATAAACTGATCTGCTTCCTATTGAACGGACCTGACAGCTAAAATGAATGAAAAAATTCTTAAAGACTACAAGAAATATCTTGAAGAAAAAGCTTCGAAGTATAAAAACTTGTGAAATAAATACAAATGAACAATTATGAGATACATTCAAGCCTATCACAGAACCTTTAAAAGAATTTATCAATAGTCCTAAAAACGTTGGTAGACCGGTTAAAAAAGAACCGAGTGATAAGGAAACTGGAATTGTTGACAATGAAAGTTTTCATCCTCAGAACTCAACAATAAAATTGGAAACGACTACGCCCAAGAAACTAATTGAAGAATCAATGTTTAAACAATCGAATAGTAAAAGTAGCAGTAATTATGATGAAGATGACTTACTCACAAAACTCGAATAATGAAGAAAGTTATCCTGACTTATCACTATTGCAATCGAGAAAGGAACTAGATACTAACTATGGTCCACATAAAGATAATAATAACGAAAGGAGATTTGGTAATAGCACCATCGAGTTGATTCCAGATAAGATACAGGTTGGTGGACAAATATGGGCTCTCACGCCAGGACTGTTCTCTTTAATGTTTCATAAAACACCAAAAGCTATGACAAATTTGAGCTTGTAATCTAAAAAAATATTACTTACTGCCAATGCTCACAGGAGACACTATAAGTCCGATGGTCAAATCAAAGGGAGCAAAGCCTATAAGTACAAACATATTATTGGAAAACTTTTTAAAGGAGAAAATCATACAAGCTCATCAGATGTAACAAGAACTAATTATTTAGGAAGGGGTTTGATGCAGTTTAACCTTCATAGTCCAAACTATATATACTGGGATGATCCAAACGAGTTGGAAGATCGACTTAGACTACTGCTTGCATGACAGTCTGCAGGCCATACTAATCACAACAACGAAATTGTCTCAATTATTTAAGAACTACGTGAAGGTAATATAATAGTATAAACTATATACATACGTAGATTTTTTATATAAAACATGTCCGTTGATAAATTTGGGCATTATATTAACGATAGAAGTGAAGTAATTTCAACCAAAAATGCACCTAAGTTGTTGGGCTTCTTTATGGATACGAACAAAAACATTTATGTCCAAAACAAGAGAATCAAAAATGTTGCAAACGCTTTGGAGGAAAAGGATGTTATTAGTAAATTGTTTCTGCGAACTCAAATCGAGGAAGTATAACACAAAATGTCAAAAGAATTTAAAGAAGATAACAGCAAAATGCTCAATACTCTAAAAAATCAAATCGAAATGCAACAACATGAAATAATATTGCAGTTGGAAGAGAATAAAAAAATGCAAGAAAGCATTTCCAAGATCAGAGTATCCTTCGAAGAAGAAATTGAAAGATTAAATGAGAAAATGTATAGATTTGAAAATTACATGTTTGTGTCAATTGCTGAAAGCGCAACAGATAGATCACAACACACCCAAAAGACATTTTAAAGTTTAGACATGCATACAAAAAGAAATTTAGTGAACGAGCTCCATAAGGAAGCTCGAAAAATATTTGGACGCCGTAGAGTTTTTATGAAAGGAATGAATAGATAATCTTTGGCAAGCGGATTTAATGAAATGGGGAACTATTCTACATACAATAAAAATTATAGGTTTTTGCTATCTGTTGACACAACGCAGGCAATGGAGACTATTTTCAATTGGGGCGTGTGCCAAAAAACTTACAAACAGATGATGGTAAAGAGTTCTTCCACAAACACTTTAATCAATTGATGGATAAATACAACGTCAATCACTACTCAACCTATAGCATCATAAAAGCATCAATGGAACGATTCAATAGAACATTAAAAGGAATGATGTGGAAGAAGTTTAGTTTTAATGGTTCATACAACTGGCTTGATATATACAAAGATTTACTTAAATCAGACTAAAGTCAACTCAAAAAATGAAAAACAGCTTCTAAATGCAGAAGACAAAATGTCAAAATTTAATGCAGAAGACCATGAACGTATTAGCAAATATAAACATATTTTTGAGAAAGGCTATACTATGAATTGGACAACAGAAGTTTTCACAATAAAAGGAGTTCAGAATACATATCCTACAACATAAATATTAGAAGATTATCTTGGAAATCATATTAAAGGTGGCTTCTACACGGAAGAACTGTCAAGAACTAGATTTCTATCTAGTTGAAAAGGTGATCAGACTGAAAGGAGACAAAGAATTAGTTAAATGGTTGGGATTCTCTAATCAACACAATACCTGGATAAGCAAAGATGAAATACTGTAGTTTGAAAACGAAATAAATCGCCATCCGCAATGATAACAACGACAATAACATCAATATTTGTAATAACTATTGTTAATTTTAAAATAATTTTATGAAATATACATGCAAATTATTCTTATAAACCATGCTGTGTAGTAAATTTTATTTATTTGTGAACAGGCTGTTATAATGTGAATAACTCTTACTCTGAGCTCTAACTCATCAGTGCTATATGCTAATTATTTTCCTCCCATTGACTTAAATGATACATATGCGTGTGCGCTAACTGATTTTCATTCATACAACAGTATTCCAAATGTAGACTCCTATAACAATATGTTCCATTTAGGGGAACATGTAATTGAAATACCAATTGGATCTTATGAATTGAAAGATATAGTTGACTGCATAGAAGAGCAATACAAACGACTTAGTCCTGGAGAGCATATTTTATAGAAGCTTACAACAATACGCTGCAAGTTAAAATAAATAGTTCTAAGGACCCGATATATTTCAATAAAGAAAATACAGTTGGGAATCTTTCAGGATTCAATAGTAAAAACACCGACCGATGATCATTACTCAGATCTTACAGTTAATATTTTTAAAGTAAATCTCTTGCGAATTGAAAGTAGTATCGCTACTAACACATATATGAACAATTCAAAATCACATATAGTTTATGAGTATCCGATTAATGTAAAATAGATGAGATTCCAAGGAATCTCATTTATTTACCTGTAAACATCAAAGAGATAAGTTCTCTATCACTGCGCGTGGTTGATCAGATCGGTGATTTAATTAATTTTCGAGGAGTGGAAATTACAATACGAATACATTTAAGGCCAACAAGTAATGATAATATACAATACAAGTATATCACAAAATACGACAGTCACCTCTCATCCACAGATATTAAAACCTAAACCACAATTCAAAAGATCTGCTCGTCAAAGGTCACTTACAACAGCAAACAAAAGTTTTCTCAAGTCTCTGAATTTCAAACTGAAAACAAAATGAGCTCAATAATAAACGCCATTGTCTGACGAAAATATAATAAAAAAGGACTATCATACCTACGTACCTATCTACAATCGTAAACAAAAATTTTCTCAAGTCTCTGAATATTAAACTGAAAACAAAATGAGCTCAATAATAAACGTATTGGATAAGCCATTATCTGACGAAAATATAATAAAAAAGGACTATCATACCACATACCATATCTACAATCGTACAGCAATATTAATGAGATTCGAATCTCAATACAAAATCAAGATTTGTACGTGTTACCCAGTGAGAGCTATATATATGTGGAAGTTTTCGTTGTAGATGAAAAAACTGGAAAATTTTCCGAAAATCTTAAATTGAAAAATAACTTTGTTGCGCATTTATTTGATGAAATCAGCTATGAATGGCATTGATATCGATCATACAAGGTATTTAGGAATAACAACCACAATAAAAAATTTGGTATCTCTATCACCAACTGAAAGCGTTGTAATGCAAAATGGTGAATGGCATAAAACTGATGATTTGAATCTTAAGAACGAATATTTTAATTTTTATGTACCACTAAAAATGCTTTTGGGACTTGCTGAAGACTACAAAAAGTTATACTTAATGGAAAGCATGAATTGATACTCTTGCACAATAAAAATGATTAAGCTCTTGTACACTCGAGCGTTTCTACTGAAAAATCTGAACTTACAATTTCACTCATCTCTTGGAGAATTCCACACGTACAATTATCTGATCAGAGCAAGTTGAATATGATTAAAATTATTAACAATGATGCTTCTATACCGATGGCATTTCGTAGCTGGGATTGTCATATGAATCCACAATTGAATACAGGGACAATTCATATTTGGAATGTTAAATTAGCTGCAAGTAAAGAGCGACCACGTTTTGTATTGGTCGCATTTCAACGAGATAACAAATTTGTTCACTGTGACCTGACTAATTTAAAAGTGCATTTAAATTCAACCTCTTACCTCTGTGATGATCTTAACATAAAATTTAAAAATGAACGTTATGCAATTCTATATGATATGTATGTAAGATTTCAACAAAGCTACTATATGAAAAAGCCTCAACCATTGTTTAGTGCTCAGGAGTTTAAAGCCAATGCCCCAGTTATTGTAGTAGATGTAAGCTATCAGAACGAGACAATCAATACCGGACCGATTAATATAAAAATTGAATTTGAAACAGCAACAAATATTCCAGCAACGACATCAGCTTACTGCGTTCTTATTCATGACCGCGTAATAGAATACATACCAATAAAAGGTCAAGTCCGGAAGGTCTTATAAATTAAATAACATGGATGGTGATATTGTTTTCGTAGACTTGCAAGGTTTCAAAAATAATTCAAATGACTTCATCGCAAAAGAACTAGCTGTAGTTTTCAGCAACAACGAATGCCTCAATTTTATCATAAAACCTCCTTTTGATTTCGCATGTTTATCAGCAAAAAAACAGAGAGAAGCAGTTTTGTTAACAAAAAACTAGCATCATATTAACTAGAATGATGGAGAAAAAAAAATTTCTAGAAAAAATTATTCATCAAACAGTTTATAACATTAAAGACATTGGCTACATTAATTTTAAACAAATGGAAACTAAGCATTCAATATATCTCTATTGTAGCTATCATGACTATGGTGTTTGTTCCTTAAGGATTGCAATTTTACTTAAAAATGAAAATGTTAACAAACTTTTAAATAAATGCTTATAAAAATTAAAATAAATGTCTTTTTATTTCAAATAAAACCTACATACATATTTTTTTCAGAGAATACACAAACAAACAAACACAATAATTCATTCATTCAAATGGTCAAGGGAATATTTGGGCACAAAGAATAAACTCTTATTGTTTGTTTGTATGTATATGCGTAAATGAAATAAATTTGTATATATTTATGTACGGATGAATATGTACATCTTATCACATTTCATACTGACCCACTTGCGCTAAATCCAGGTGTTAATGCGGGATATTAGTATAATTCAGTTCAAACACTTTAATTTGAACTGTACTAATTTTTTATTTAGGCCTTTAAGCACTTGTAACTTAAAGGTTGATGGGTGCAATAATTTAAACAAAAGAGTTTTTATTACTGAACAATATTGTAAACTTTTATTGTGAACTAAAATTATTATAGAAAAATGCTGACAAAGTAAAAATACAGAAATAAATTTGAATGAAAGTGAACAATCAATTAACGTTGCTAAAGACAAAATTGCAATTAATGCAATTTTGTAATATGATATCCCTTTGTTAATATTTTTGGCTTATTGGCCAATCACATCAAAGAAAAATAACATTAATAACTACGACAAATTGAATGAAAGGTGTATTCATGTTGTTTTTATTATTAGTTTCTAACATTCTCCCCCGCGATGAACGGATGTTCAACAGAATTGCAATGTTTAAAAGAATTGATCCGTGAAGCCTTTGTTGTCTAAACATCTAGATTGAACCTACTTAATTGGCTACGTGGCCTTGGTGTAGGTTTCATGCGGTTGGGTTGTTGTTCAACTGATTGCAGATCGATGTCTTCTTCAGGATCCTTAATAGCTATTGTTGTGTGTGGGTTTTGTTTGCTTCTGCACACCTTATGTCGAACAGTTATAATGATGAATGCTGACACGCTTAAACAAATTGCAAGATAACCTATTGTATAGCTATGCTGCTGGTGGGACTTCAATTCATTGGGCAGGTCCAGTATGTTCTGTCCTTTTAGTGATTTTTGTAACGCTGATACTTCGTTAATGTTGTCAGGGTATATACTCTCTAAGTGAGTTGAGTTCAATGGATTGACGGTTACGGGGTGTGTAATAATTTGCTGTGTTGATAAGTCTGAGATGTTACCAAGGCTGGTATATGATGAGCTTATTGTACTTGAGATAGTTTGTCTTCCCTTAATAGTAGCAAATTCATGCTTCAGCACGCAGAGCCCTTATAAGAAATATGAGTAATTTCTCTATTACACACGACTGTGGCCCGAGATGGTGCTGTGGTAGCATATATCCATCGATTTCTTCTGTTGAGTGGTACCCACTTAGTGGTAGTTATTGTACAAATTGATTTCACACTTGCACACTTCTGAACCATTATTGTAACGGGTCTGACTGTTGTGACACAAAAAAACGTTTTGTTTTATTACGTCGCAAGCGCTTAGATCTGCCTTTGTCATAAGAATGTATTGCTTGTGGGATGCTGTTCAGCATGTTAGGTACAGGAAACAGCTGAAAAATTTTAAATTGTTCAGGTTTAACCAACGGTAAAGTTATTTTGAATACTGCATGTTGGTGCGTAAGTCTACCTTGAACCTTCATTAGTTTGAATAACTGTAGTAGTTCATCTTGTCCAGTTGTAAGAAGAGCGAGTGATGGTACTGCATGGAGTTTAATTTGTGCAATTTTATTTTGTAATTGTAGAGGTGTTAGTAGTAATGGGCTGATTTTTCCATGATGAGTATCGACGAGGGCATCAAGAACTGATGATTGTATTTTTCGTATATTATTTGCAACTAAATTCAAGTCAAAAACCGCACTATCAAATAGTTGAGTTAAGGTGATCTGGAACAATACCTTATTGTTTTGCTTCGTTGTTTCCGAAAGATACCCAATTTTTTGCTCCAACTGTTGAAATCTTACCTTGGCAAACAATTGGTTTTGTCGTATGATATTAATGGTGGAGTCAACAACTGATGTTTGATTCTTAAGCAATGTCAATAAATATCACTCATTTTCCCTTACTTTCTGTATTGTATTGGTCATCTGGTCAGCATATTCAGAATCCAATATGCCAAATGAAGAATGAGCAACATTTCTAACTATATCCAGGGCACCTTTTTTACTCCGCAACAGTTGATTCTCCAGTTTCAGATCATCCTCCATGTGTTCAAAATGTTTAATAATGCTGAGACATGGTTCGTTTAATTCTATCATTTTGCACAGATGTCGTAGGGAATTCGTGCCGTTGATTAAAATTGCTGTTTCAGACCAATATGCAGCTAAATCATAGTATACAAAAATATTCCATTCAGTGGCTAAAATTTTAGTTTTACCAATTTCTTCAATATGGATGCCTATTTTCATTCCAAACTTTTCGGTTTTTATCGGTGTTCCAAGTGCCATTGGTAACAACAATAACATGGTTATTAATGCTAGAGTGAGATTGTTTAACAGTTTTTTCTTCCTTTTGGTACAAGGCTCCCCAGTTGGGTCACTAGGCTTCTCAGTTGAGTTATAAGTGCTGTTGTTAATGTTTAGATTGTTGTCATCAGAAGTGATGGTTTCTTCAGACTCTGGTTCGATGGGTAAAAGAGCGATTCGATGTATTGGGCGTTTGAATAGTCGATTGGTTGTTTTGACATCCACGACTCTGACCACATTATCATTACCAGGATAAATTTTGACTATTCTTGCTAAAGGCCATTTCATGACTGGTAAATTATCCTCCTTGACTATCACCATATCATTAATTTTGAGATTATCAAACTGCGCATTCCACTTGTGACGCTGCTGCAATTGATTCAAATATTCAGTGTACCATCTTTTCCAGAACTCTTGTTTGAGATGAGCCACGAGCTTCCAATGAGACAGTCTTGAAGCTTTTACTGTTGTTGCGTTGCTGTCGATTTGTGATACTAGTGCTTCGCCAATCAAAAAATGGCCAGGAGTCAGAGCTCCAAGATCATTGGGGTCACTTGACATAGGAGTTAGTGGGCGAGAATTGAGTATCGCCTCGATTTCCACTATAATTGTTTCCAGTTCTTCCTGAGTCAGTGATGCAGTTGCAACACTACGTAGTAACAGATGTTTTGCAGACTTTACCGCTGCTTCCCATAATCCACCAAAATGTGGTGCACGTGGTGGTATAAAATGGAAATTTATTCCTTTTGAGCTAGCGGTTAAGATAATTGATTCCTGCCCCTTGTCAGAATAAATACTGTTGGCCAGTTCTGCTAACTGGTTTTAGGCTCCTATAAAGTTAGTTGCGTTGTCTGAATAAATATTTTGACAACGACCACGACGGCTAATGAATCGTTCTAGAGCACCGATATATGCTTCAGTTGAAAGATTAGTTACCAATTCAAGATGAGTAGCCTTTGTGACAAAACAACAAAATACAGCTATATATGCTTTTGTTGGTTTTTTGCCTCTGACATTGTAATGGATCCAAAATGGTCCACAGTAGTCAACTCCTGTATTAATGAAAGGGCGTGCTGGGATAAATCTAATCCGAGGTAGATTGCCCATTACTTGTTGGCATAATTGTGGACGTGCCCTGACACATCTGATGCATTTTTGTACAGTTGAGCGCGCCATGGTTTTGCCCTTTATTGGCCAGAATCGTTGTCGTATTATGTTTAACAGTGCTTGTGGTCCACAATGCTTGTTCCCTTCGTGGACCATTGTGAATAAAAGTTTTATGAGGGGGTCGTTGTACGGAACCAGGATTGGGTGTTTCGCGTCGTATGATAACGGTGATGCTTCCAATCGCCCTCCAACCCGTATGATATTTTTGCCATCTATGAATGGAGCCAGACTGATGATGGAGCTCTTTTTTTCGATTTCTTTGTTTTTTCGAAGCTGGTTGATTTCTGGTAAAAAGACGGATCTGTGAATGGTTCTTATAATTGTATATAGTGCGTTATCCAGTTCAGCCGACGATAATGCCTTGTGTGTAGGACGCTGCTGTCTATTTATTCTTGAATGTTTTATGTATCTCAGGACATACCCCACTATTCTTTGCAGGGTCTTAAATGAGTTCCTATATGGGATGTTGTATATGAACTCATTATTGGTAATGGTAACTCCTGAAATGTGTGGTGTCTTCCTTTTCTCGATGTCATTAGGAATTGAAAGTTGGCTTAAAAATGGGGATGGCCACATTTCTTCTCGTCCGTGCAGGAAAGGTGGTCCATATAACCATAAGTTGCATTCCGAAAGTTTGTACGCTGGTAGACCTCTGGATAAGTTGTCGGCTGGATTATCTTTCGATCGGATGTGGCGCCACTGGTTGGGCAACGTTAATGATTGAATCTTGGAGACTCGATTAGCCACAAAAGTATGATACAAGGAGGATTGAGATTTATCCAAGAGAGTACTATTTCGGAGTCAGTCCAGAGGCATACATGTAGATTTTTGATTTGAAGATCCATTTTAATTCTGTGCATGAGTTGAGCAGCAGTAACAGCAGCACATAACTCTAGACGCGGCACTGTTTGTTGTTTCAATGGAGCGACCCGTGTCTTTGCGCAAAGTAATTGTACAATAACTCTTCGATCCTTAAGTGTTGCTCGGATATAGGCGACAGCACCAAAAGCCTTTTCTGATGCGTCTGAGAAAATATGTAGTTCTGTTTTCTCTGCAAGTTCCCCTTTAAACATATGTCGGGGAATTTTAAAGTTGTCCAAGCTGTCTAAATCTTTTCTGAATTTCGTCCAGCTAACGTGATGTTCTTCGGGCAATGGTTCATCCCAATCTAGCTTTAGTTGCCACAACTGCTGAATAAACATTTTTGCCTTGATGACTACAGGTGCTAGTAGTCCAAGAGGATCAAACAATTTTGCAAGATCTGATGTCGCTGTCCGTTTTTTGACATTTTGCAAATGATTCACTTTTACCTTGACGCAAAAGTGATCTGTCTTAGGCAGCCATAATAACCCCAACGTTTTTATGGCGCTAGCGTTGTTACTATTAAAATCTAACTCCAGTTCCTGATCGCCGAGTGGAATATTTTTCAATAGTTGTGGGTGGTTTGCGTACCATTTTTTTAAATTGAAGCCATGACTTCGCAACACCGTAATAAGTTTATTTTGCGTTTGAAGTGCGATGCTGAGACTATCGGAGCCTCCAAGACCATCGTCCACGTAGAAATTATTTTTGAGCATTTGTGACCCATATGGATATTCTATCGAGCCCTCTTCAGCAATTTTTTGTAGGCACTTCGTAGCTAAATAAGGTGCTGCTCGAGTACCATATGTGACCGTATTGAGTTTGTAATAGTTAACAGGAAGTGATGGATTTTCTCTCCAGATTATTAACTGATACTGCTGATCGTCCTGATGAATCGCTATTTGTCTGTACATTTTTTCGATGTCGGTGGTGAATGCAAATTTTGGAAGTCGAAAACGCTGCAATATTGAGAACAGTTCACTCTGGACGGTTGGCCCGGTAAACATTAGGTCATTTAGTGAGTAACCTGACGATGTTTTCGCTGAAGCGTCAAATACTACTCTGAGTTTTGTTATGGTGCTTTCTGGTTTCAAGACATAGTGACGAGGAATGATATATCTAGGCTCCAATACGGTGTCGATATCTATCCTCTGCATGTGACCCAATTGTTCATACTCTCTCATAAACTGTATGTATAGTGATCGAATGTCTTCGTTTTTTTGGAGTCGACGCTCTAAGCCCACGAATCTATTGTATGCCATCGCATGGGATTCTCCTAAGGCGGTTGGGTTTTCAACAAAAGGAAGGCTAACTACAAAACGGCCATCTTTATTGGTGTATGTATGTTGGGTAAAATGTGCTTCACATTGTTTTTCTGACGGCGAAAGACCCCTTTCATTTCCTTCAATCTCATCCAATTTCCAAAGCTGCTCAATGGCTTCTTCCAATGACGTGGAGTCTCCAAATACTGCGCACGTGGTTGCACATGACGGATTAGGAGGTAGATCTTTCCCGATCGTACCACCTACAATCCAACCAAGTACTGTATTCTGGAGTATTGGAAGATCGTCAGCAAGGTGTATTGTGCCATTTTGGGTTAATTTGAAGAAGAATTCTGCTCCAAGAAACAAATCTATCTTCTTCTGCTGATAGAAATGAGGATCTGCCAAATGGATGTTGTTGGGAATGTTCCAAGTAGAAATGTCCACATGCTTATTTGGTTGTGGAGGAATTATGCTTGGTAGAACATATGCCTCAACGTTTGCAGGGAAGTTGTGATTCTTCGACTTAATCCCGATATTTATGCGATATTTTGACTTCTTTTGAGTTTCGCCAACGCCGTCAATACAGAGTGAAGTCTCAGATGGTGAAAGGGATAATTTTTGGCAAAGCCGTTTAGATGCAATGTTTACTTGTGAGTCTAATATTGCTCTGAACTCATCTGATAGGCCATTTGAGGCTGTAATTATCCCTTTTGCTGTTGCTAGCAAAACATACCTCTGCCGGCCTGCAGCGACGTTCGTTGTTGCTGACGTAACTGCTGTTACTTCTGATTCAGGCTTCTGTATTTTTGGGTTTGTACACAACTGATTTGATGAATCCTTTATTGCTTTGGTAGTGCCTCTTTTTTTTAAGTGAAGCAATGTATTGTGTTTTTTGTTACATTTTCTGCAGCTACCTGAACTGCAGGTGTTCGAAACATGATCATTCCCGAAACAGTTGACGCATAATCTGTACTGTTGTACCCATCGTAATCGTTCTGCTGCTGATAGTTGCAAAAATTTACTGCAGTGATATAGTTTGTGGTCACTATTATTGCACGCTTTGCATGTGCTATTACCGGTTTTGCCGGATGTGATAATTGTTGATACCACTTTATGTGTAGATTTTTCCTTTGGACCGACTGCCTCCAAAGTTTGGAATTGAACTTCCAGGAATGATAAAAACTCAATTATGGTTGGCACATCCCTTGGGTTTGTCAGTGATTGCATGTATCTGATATGAGCATTTTTATCGAGTTCTTTAATCAATATCTGTACGAGAATAGCATTCCAAGAGGATGTTGTGACACCCAAATTGTTTAGAGCGAGCAAGCATTCCTTGGTGGTGTCATGCAGAGCTTTAACAGATGATTCAGTTGATGTTCCAGACGGCTGGTTGAGTATTTTTTCCACCAAGTTAGCTACTAGAATGTACGAAAATGTCGTAACGATCCTTTAATGTTTTCCAGGCAGCACTATAATTTGTGTCGGATAAAGAGAATTGACTGATTAGATGTTCAGCTTCTCCTGACAAATTACTTTTTAGGTACCACATCTTCTGAATGGCGGAAATCGATTGTTTATCCACCATTTATGAAAATAGGTCATGGAACTGGCGCCATTTTAGGTAATCGCCATTGAATTGGGGTATTGCGACTTTTGGTAAATGTACTGAGCTAGTATTGTCTCTTGCAGGTAGCGTCTCTCTATTCTGCGTGTGAGCACCATTTTGTTTTATTTTGTCAGCTTTAACGGAAAGATTGACCAGACTTATCTGCATTAAGTCATTTACATTGTCTATTGTTCCTGATTTAGGCCGCAAGCAGCTGGGTTGCTTAATTCGTCATAAGCTTCATCATGCAGCATCTTGCACCGTTTGTGCTTTGACACGGTTAACTTCATTAGTAAACAACTTGCTGTATTCGTCAACTATAGAGCTTATTTTGTCATAATAACTTTCAACAAAATAATCTAATTTCATTGGCTCCTCATCACAAGCGTCTCGTATTTCTGTGTCTGTTGCTTGAAATTCGTCCCAAGACTCTTGCAGCTGCCGCAATCATTCATCAAAATAACCAACTGTTGCTTTTCTGTCGGATGAATCCTTCTTGAAGTTTCTTATGATCCTCTGGATTTCTTCACCAGAGTCTCTTTGGGCATCTAAAAGCTGTTCCATATTGGGCATGTTGAAAGTGAAGCAGGATTTTAATTTGTACTGATGTGTTGAGAATTGTTGTTTTTGGCTTGGTTAATACCGGTTGCGTTGCTCAACGTATTGCGATCCCGTCACAGGATCACGAAATTCGGGTCAATGTTTTGACCGCTAATGTCATACCCTTTTGAGCGGGATTGAACTATTGCGATCGTGTTACTTGTTACAGGATCACGTTGATCGTAATAATTTTTTTTTCTGATTGGTTGCGTGTTGATTTATTTAAAGTCCCTTACCACTGGTGGGGGGAAACTTTTTAAGAACCAGGGTCACCAAAAATGTTAATATGGCATATTAGTATAATTCAGTCCAAACACTTTAATTTGAACTGTACTAATTTTTTATTTAGGTTTTTAAGCACTTGTAACTTAAAGGTTGATGGGTGCAATAATTTAAACAAAAGAGTTTTTATTACTGAACAATATTGTAAACTTTTATTGTGATATTTATACTAAAATTATTATAGACAAATGTTGACAAAGTAAAAATACAGAAATAAATTTGTATGAAAGTGAACAATCAATTAACGTTGCTAAAGACAAAATTGCAATTAATGCAATTTTGTAATATGATATCCCTTTGTTAATATTTTTGGCTAATTGGCCAATCACATCAAAGAAAAATAACATTAAGGGTATTAACTACGACAAATTGAATGAAAGGTGTATTCATGTTGTTTTTATTATTAGTTTCTAACACCAGGAAAGCAAAAAAGCGGACTGTCATACAGACTCACCAATCGTCACACACACAGCCTGTCTGACAGGCAGACATTCCAGTCGCCACTCAGAACACAAAAACACACACACTTAAACATAGCATAAGTATTCATATTCTACAAAATACAGAAATCGCACCACCATCCAGATCCCCAAATAAAATCCATCGCTGATCGTCATGTATAAAATAAACAAAATATCAGTTTCAATATTTATGCAATAGTCTTCAAGATCAGAATAATCAAATTATTCCCCCACACTCAAGCATTGCACACAAAAAAGAAATAACTGAACTGTTGGACAAAATATCCAAAATTAAAAACAAGCTAAAAATAAAAGAAGAAATCTCACTCCAGCAAGAAGAAACGCACCACAAACATAAAGGCTATCCGTTTATACAACACTTTTGAAAAATTGTACTTCCTAAAAAATGTTCTGTCAGATACTAAAAATTTCTTTTTTTCTATTAGGCCATAGCACACATGGACAGACAAAATTCCTGCGCTCACATATGGACAGACACAAATTCCCACGCTCACATACCGATGGACATGTATTCCCAAGGTCACATATGGACAGACACAAACTCCCAAGGTCTCATATGGACAGACAAAAATTCCTACGCCTACCCCAACATAATAAAAAAAACAACAACAAGGTGAACACCCTATTTAACCGTGGGAAAATACACACACACAAACATTAAAGTAGCAAATTACTAAAAAAAAACAAATTAACACAAATTTGGCAATTAAAATTTAAAATTTTGAAATTTTAATTGCCGAAATTTGAAACTTTTAATTGTCCTGGCACATACAGTTCCTAAATACTTAATAATAATAATAATAATAATAATAATAATAATAGTAACAAAAACAATTACAATAATAGTAATAACGGTAATAGCCAAAAATTTATAAGTCATTAATATACATACAAAAAATGTCAGAAATATTAGAAGTGTCGTATATGTATGACGGAACAAAACATATAAAACATATAAAATGTATAACATTTTACAAAATGTTTTTACTAATACAAAAGATAAGATTCAGAAGTTAGATAGATCGAATGTGATTAACAAAATACCATGTATAGGAAACGACAGTGAGAGTTGCGACAGTGTATATGTAGGTATGACTAAGAATAAATTGAAGACTAGGATAGCTGGACATGAGACAGATCAAAGATATAGGCATATTAATTCAAACAAGACAGCATTATGTTAACATTGCTTTGATTCAAATCATTATCCTGATTTTGAAAATATTTCAATTTTAAATACAAAATTCAATTATGATCGTAGGTATATGCTAGTAATTTTACAATTTGTAAAACGTGCCAATAGATCAGAGAATGAATTTCAGAACAGATGCAGCCAATGTTACGGAACAATAAAGAATATGGAAAAATAAAAATAATAATTTTTGTGAATATAATATTTATTATATTTTTATGTTTATTAAAATTTAGTGTATATGAAAAAAAATATTAATGTTATATACATTATAGATATATATGTAGTTTTCTTCCAGTTATGTAATTTAATAATATTGTACTATATATGTATATTACACAGCTTTACAAATTTTTAATTTGAAAAAATACCAAGAACGCCACATGCCTAAATAAGTCAATTTGGACCTCCTGAACACGAAAAACGCTGTAATTGTTTTTTTTTGCCTTAAGTACCGTTTCTTAGATAACGGTACTTTTGTGTTTTTCGGTGTATGGTCCCACTCAAACCCTTGTTGAGCCCAACCGAAAAGTCGGATCGAATTAAATCGCATATCGTTGAAAAGTTAATTGAATACCTTTGGCACCTCAAAGTTCAAAATTTGCATATTTTTTACGTTTTTTTCAAAGTTTTTAATTTTTATTTCGTTTTTTTTCTACGTTGTTGTAAAAATCTGGAATGTTTTATTTTTTGACCAAATAGTTTATTTGGCTACCAACATTTTAAGCTTAACTTGAAATATAAAGTTTTTATTAAGGATTTTGCTTAAAATGTTGGTAACTAAATAAACTAAATAAAAATTAAAATTAAAAAAAAAAAAACGTAAAAAATAGGCAAATTTCGAGGTGCAATAACTCAGCCATTTCTTGTCTCATAGAAATTTGCAGCACAACGACGGAAAAGGCATTCAGTTAACTTTTCAACGATATGCGACTTAATTCGATCGGACTTTTCGGTTGGGCTCAACAAGGGTTTGAGTGGGACCATACACCGAAAAACACAAAAGTACCGTTATCTAAGAAACGGTACTTAAGAAAAAAAATTACAGTGTTTTTCTTGTTCAGGAGGTCCCAATTAACTTATCTAGGTATGTGGAGTTCTTGGTATTTTTTGGTTGTAAACCAGTTTTATATAAATTTCATTGCCTGTATGTTGAAATAACATTACTGTATATCCGTGTGTTAAAATATTTTAAACATATATATATGTTAGCTACTTTAATTTTCAATTTACATTGTGTTAACATTTAATAACAGAATATGTTTATATAAATATATAATGTTGTTAACATTTTGTTATTTACATATATTATAACATTTTATATTAATATATTTTAATATTCGTAGACATGAATATATATATTATAGAATTAGGTAGTTTTTTTCACAATTAGAAATAAAAAAAAAATATATGATTTTTAACATTTTAATTTTATGATACACATTGTTTTTTTAGAATTGTAATTGAAACATTTTTGATTGAAAGAAAATAATATTTATTATAAAAATATAAGAATTTTCTGAAGAAATTAACCAAAGGTTAACAAAATAATTAAAAAATATACATATGTATATATATATATATATATATATATATATATATATATATACATATATATATATATATATATATATATATGTATATATATATATATATATATATATATAGGTATATATATTTATATATATATATATATATATATATATATATATGTATATATATTTATATATATATATATATATATATATATATAAATATATATATATATATATATATATATATATACATAAACATATATATATATATATATATATATATATATATATACATAAACATATATATATATATATATATATATATATATATATACACATAAACATATATATATATATATATACACACATAAACATATATATATATATATATATATATATATATATATATATAAATTGTTAATAAATGAACTATTTGAAATACTGTCATTGTACTATTATAATATGAAATTTATAATAGTACAAAAAGAAATATATATTATTATAATAGTACAATTACAGTATGTCAAATAGTTCATTTATTAACAATTAAATTGTATAAAGGTGTAGAAAAATAAAATAGATTCACATCGAATAAAAGTTGTTTGTTGGGTATTGGTTTGTATAAGTTTTATAGCCTACTGCACTTATTATAATGTGATTTTTTGAAATCATTTGTGAATTTTTATAGTTAATTTATTAACATAATTCTCAGACGGTTTATAAAAGTCTTTTAATAAGTTGAGAAGTTTGAAACTTTTCAAAACTGTGGTTGAAGTCTACTAACGATTCGGTAAAGAGCGCCAATGAAATGCATATAGACATTGCTTAACCACCCAAGAAATAAATTTCATATTATATATATATATATATATATATATATATATATCTATATATATATATAAAAATAAGTTGCATTGTGTCAGTAATTGATGTTCTCTGGAATGCCTGAACCGATTTAGTTTCTGCAAAGTTTGTATGAAAGGTGACGTCAATACCAAGGTTTTTATGTATATATGGTTTGTATGTGTGTTGGTTCATGAGTTATAGCCATCTTAGTGAACACTGCAATCATTTCGAAATATTTGAGTTATTATTTTGAAAAACTGAAATACAATTCGTTTTTAAACTCATTACAATTCAATTTTAGTCAAACCATTAATTCAATTTATATTGTTACGTTTTTAGACCTTTTCGTAAAAACGGTTTTATTACTTATCCTTCAAGGATTCGTTTTATTGCATCAAATTAAAACACGGACAAATTAATTTAGAAATATAATGCGGCAACACTTTATTTGTTACTTTATTTACACGAGTATTTGTACTACTCAACACTTAGCGATGTTAACACGTCTATTTTTGATATCACACTGATTCCCGCTGAGCTCTGGCAGCGCCTTTATATAGCAAAAATGACGTTGTCTGGTAACCTCGCTAAAGTTCTGGGTATGGTGGTTGTTTTTTTTTACTTGACATGTGTGTGTTTGTATACATGACAATGCTGACTTGTTTGGTTTGCTTATGTGTGGTTGAATGTATGAGTGTTCTGTGTGTTTTGCATATGGTAACTATGAGTGGTTGTATGAATGAGTGTGTGGTTTTGTTTCTTCTACGTGTATATGGCTGTGTATACTTGTGAATCTATTTAGCTTTATTAGCAGCGAATACTTGCATACAAGATCATTAAGAATAACATCTCTTAATATTTATGTTGCTGTGATTGTTGTTGTTGTGGTTTACTCTTATTGGCACAGCCTTGAATGATCTTGTATATTCTGGAGTATTCCATTTCCGTTAATTTGAATATTATCTATATAGTGTTTGTAACATTTTGACAACTATAGATAAAATTGCCAGTGCTGCCACGTACATATAGCCACATTGTCGTTTTATTTAAATCTATTTGTAATCTTTGTAACACTGCAGCCCACTTAAGCCTGTTCGACCCGAATAGGCATACAATCACCTCTTCCATAGTGCGCCAATCGTTCGAGATGTACTATCTTCATTTTCGACCTTGGGCTATTGTGCTTCTGTATCCGGTATACAACGTCATTCACTCTCTTAATCACTTTATACGAGCCATCCCAGTGAGTCTGTAATTTTGGGGACAATCCTTTCTTCCGTTGTGGGTTATGCAGTAAAACCAATTGTCCTTCCATAAATCCCTCCGAGTTTGCTGCGCGGTCATACCTAGCCTTCATCTTGTCACTGACCATCTTGATTCTATTGCGCACGAACTCATGCAGTTCGTTTAAGTCCTCCTTCTCCTGGGACGTAATAGCTCCTTTCTCTACAGTTGGCTTAACACCAAATTCCAAATCACCAGGTAGTTTTAATTCCGTCCCGAAGATAATTTTGGCTGGGGTTCTCGATGTTGAGTCGTGTACAGCTGACCTATATGCCATCAAAAATTTGGGGATGTGCACGTCCCAATCCCTCTGATGGGTGCTTACTACTTTTCGTAGGTACTCTTCTAAGGTGCGATTGAACCTTTCTACCATGCCATCAGACTGTGGATGCAGCGGCGTCGTTCTGGTTTTCTTTATCCCATATAACTCGCACATTTCCCTGAATATGGCAGACTCGAAATTCCTTCCTTGGTCGGAATGTAATTCTATTGGGACACCATAGCGACATACCCAGTTGTTGACGAAAGCATTTACAATTGTCTTTGCTTCCTGGTTAGGTATAGCATATACCTCTGGCCATTTACTGAAATAGTCCATTACCACAAGTACATAACGATTTCCGGCTTCGGTGACGGGAAAGGGACCTGCTACATCCATTGCGATCCGCTCGAATGGTGCTCCTGAGATGTATTGTTGCAGCTGTCCCCGGCTTCTTCTTACTGGGCCTTTGGCTGCTATGCACTGTGGGCAGTTTGCTATCCAGTCAGCTACGGCTTGTTGACATCCAACCCAACAAAAACGCTGCTTCAGTTTCTCAAGTGTTTTTGTTACTCCAAGATGACCGCCACTGGGTCCATTATGAAACTCCTGTAAAACTTTACTTATCTTGGAGTATGGCACAACTATTAAATTTGAAGTTGTTTTGCCATCTACACTTTCCCATACGCGGTATAAACACCCTTTTATTACCTTAAGGCTGTTCCACTGAGCCCAATAAGATTTGGCGAGTGGGCTTTCAGCAGAAATTTCATTCCGGGATGGTCGTCTGTCCTCTTCTTTGGCCGCTATAATTTTCCTTAGTATGCCGTCGTCCCTCTGTGCCGCTGACCAGTCTTCATCAGGGCTGATGTGCATTAGCCGGACATCCACAACGCCTTCCTTTTGCTCGGTTCTAACACAATGTTTACACTCTAAACAGCACGGTCTTCTCGAAAGAGCATCCGCATTGTTATGCTCTGTGCCCCTTCTATGCTCAATGCTGAAGTCATAGCTCTGCAGGCGCTCAATCCACCTTGCCAGTTGCCCTTCAGGATTTCTAAACTGCAGTAGCTATCTCAGTGCAGAATGATCGGTCCTTAATGTAAAGTGTTGACCATACAGGTACTTATGGTAATGTTTAATGCATTCCAATACCGCCAGAAGCTCACGTCTTGTCACACAGTAATTCCTCTCAGGTTTTGAGAGTACACGGCTATAGTACCCTATGACCTTCTCAGTGCCATTTACTACTTGGGATAGCACACCCCCTATGCCATAGCCGCTCACATCAGTATCCAGCACAAATGTTTCTCCAGCTATGGGATACGCTAGCACTGGTGACGTACATAATAATTCTTTGAGTTTCTGGAAGGATTTTTCCTGTGGCTCTCCCCAATGGTATGGTCTTGACTTCTTTGTCAGCTCATGCAAGCTTGCAGCTACTCTGGCGAAATTCGGCACAAAACGTCTGTAGTAAGTGCAAAGGCCCAAAAAGCTTCGCAATTAATGAAGATTTTTAGGTTGATGCCAGTCCTCACTGCTTTTATTTTATCTTCATCTGTTGAGATTCCATCTGCTGTAACACGATGCCCCAAATACTTTACTTCTTTCTGGAACAATGCACATTTCTTCAAGCTGAGTTTCAATCCAGCTGATGATATCCGTTCAAGAACTTCTGCCATGTTTTTGAGATGTTCATCAAAAGTTTTCCCCATCACGATTATGTCATCGAGATATACCAAGCATGTCTTCCAGTGAAGTCCTTCTCCATTAGGCGTTCAAATGTGGCCGGAGCATTGCAGAGACCAAATGGCATGACTTTGAACTGCCATAATCCGTTGCCGACACTGAAGGCAGTTTTCTCCTTGTCTTTCTCTGCGATCTCCACTTGCCAATATCCGCTTCGCAAGTCCAGCGTAGAGAACCATTTGGTACCAGCTAGCGTGTCCAAAGTGTCATCGATCCTGGGGAGCGGATAACTGTCCTTCTTGGTTATGTCATTGAGCTTCCTGTAGTCTACGCAGAATCTAGTACTGCCATCTTTCCTTTCAACTAAGACTACAGGCGAACTCCAAGGACCAGAAGATGGCTCAATTACGCCATCACGCTCCATTTCACTTACAAGCTCTTTTACTTTATCTCGCTTTGCTAGGGGTACGCTTCTGGGTGGCTGTTTAATCGGCCCAGCTTCGCCTGTGTTAATTTCATGTTTAAACAATGCAGTTCTACCCTGGCTTTGGCTTCCCATGGCGAAGATACTGGCATGCCTTTTTAGTAACTGTTTGGCTTTATTTTTATCTGTCGCTGATAGAACTGCTACCCATTTCTCTACGTATTCCTCAAATTGTTCACGTTCTTTTGCGGACAAATTAGAAGCTCTATCTTCTTCTCGCAGTTTATTATAGCCTCTGCTGGAGCATGCTGGCCAACATTGGAATTTTCTTTGATGACTTTCTTATGGTCTGACATGGTTTTCACTAGAGCTTTCGCTGTTATAAGCTCTCTCTTTAGATCTGCTTGTTCTACAACCCACAACCGATTGTCCTCACAATCTCCCTTCATCCGTGCCCATATGACTGTTTGAGACTGCGGCGGTAACGTCTGACTCTCAATAGCAAATACTCTTGTTACTTGCGGTTTCTTGTCATATCCAACATCAAGGGGTATTTCCACATTACGCCAAATCATCAGCTGTTGTCCCATATGTAGATTAATGCCATAATTAATCATAAAATCGGCTCCAATAATAACCTCATCGACAATATCGGCAACAATAAACACATGTCTCACGTTGATGTTGGCTATAGTCACCTTCACTTCAATCTTACCATAGACAGTGGCAGGCTCTCCAGTAGCTGTACGTAGCCGTATATTGCTTAACCGCTCGCACTTCCCCTTTACTATATCGGGCCTTATTATTGACTGCGATGCCCCTGTGTCTATGGTAAGTACGTGCTTTTCCCCGTTGATGTGTCTAGACGCAGTGAGGTTGCTATTTTTCTGCTGCATCACTGATATGGAGATTGTGGGGCCCCCGTTTGTGAGAGCTAGCCCTTGTCCCTTAGTGCTAGCTCGTTTTAGTTTAACGGGGTCTCTTGTGATGTTGTTTGGTTCACCCGTTTGCTGTTTCTTGGTGGCGAAACAGATCTACCTCTCTTCCTTTGTGCTTTGCAGCTGCGCTGAAAATGACCGATCTTTCCACAGTTAAAGCACTTAGGCTTTTCTTTGATAGCCTTCTCTGCCCGCAGTTGTCGCATTGCCTCCTTAACGCTAGCCACTAGGTTGTTATCCTCCTCAGACAAAACCTCCACATTCCGCACTTTACATATCTGTGGCTTGAAAACCATCCTGGCAGTCTCTTGAGCCAGCGCAAATGACACAGTTCCAGCGAAAGTGGATTTCTGCGTAGCGCACACCACCAGTTTAACATCAGAGTCGCGAATGCCGTTAACGAAAGACTCAGTTTTAAAATGGTCCAGGAACGGGTGACTCTCGCCTGGATGTGTGAACTGCACTAAACGCTTGATTTCCATTGCGAAATCTTGTAGAGATTCGTTAGGCTTCTGAACTCTGTAATGAACAGAACTATCATCAGGATCATGACCGCTTAAAAGCGGCAACGTCTTCTTGGCGATTGGTGCTCTACTAGAGACAGAGGAACGGTTGGGAGCCATTTATAAAGCTAGCTAGCAGTCGGGTGGGGGGATTCTTGTTCCTGCTATCTCCCTTACCAAAAAAGAGATCATTCCATTACACAAATATTATTATAGACTCCCTAAAACAAACTATAATAAAATGGACTAGGTGTTGATCTTTATACAAAAGATGTAATAGTTAACCCCATTTAAGATCAACGAGATGGATAAGCTAAACAAACGTTAACCACGAAAACTGAAACTATTTTGGACTCTCCTAGATGTAACTGGAGAGGAAAATGACTCTTAACCCGCCCTACCTTTGATCTAGGTGGCATTAAGCTATTGTCCTAGATCCCAAGATTAAATTACCTCACTTCCTTCACATCATTAAGAAAACACGAATTATTGTAACTATCCATATTACAGGAATTCGTAATTTATTCAACTTGAATTCATAGTAAAATATTTAGCATTAATTAGGTAATATGTAGTACTACCCGAATAATGCTCCGACACATTCAGATAATAATATTGAAATGAATTTAAACTTCCGTAACTTATTCAGTACTAATGAAAATGATAATAGAAAATAATGTCAACCAACGACTAATTGTCATATGATCAACAATTTATTTGTAGGGTATTCAGAACTAAAACATCTCATAATCAAGTATTCAACTTGATTATGAGATAATTCAATTGTAAATATGTATGTAACTATATACTGTTTTTACGCATGGTGCAATTCTTTTCTTCTTAGGTTGATTATTCTATTTTTTCTACTTAAGAGTAATTAATAAGGTGATAATAATAAAAAAAGAGAATCCCGAAATCTACAACATATAATTGAAATTAATCTTTAACAAAACTCACCGATAAACATGTTGTAACGCAGCTGTTGATGAGGCCTCTTCAAATGCTGGATACCTTGTTGCTTAAAATGTTGTTAATTACTCTTTTCCATACGATAATGAATATGTCTGGTTATATGGGTCTTTCCTAAGAATAATAAGCATATACTTACAACTACTTAAAATAGATTAATTTAATTTAATTATTTTTAAGTTAAGGGATTAAAATGAAACTTCATCGTGCAATAATTTTTGTGCAATATATAATTAAGATGTTTTTTTTTTTAGATTTAGGTTATGTTGTCAAATAACTTTATGAAAAGAGTGTACTTGTTTTAGCTTACATATTTTTACTTTTTTTTTCTATTTTTTTCTTTTGGGGTTTACTAGAATCTAATTTATTTCATTGTGCTTTATTTTTCTTATTTTTATATTAGGATACTTTTAAATTATTTTTGCACGTTGAAATTTCCTTTTTTTATACAAAAATACATATTGCTAGTTACAAGTTTTTTTTGTATGCACTTTAACCAATGGAATGATGTTGTAGGTAAATATCGGTTGAATCGGTTGTAGTTAACATTTACTCATGATGATATTCATCTGAGACAAATAGCCAAATCCTGTTATTTTTAAATTCCAATGAATTTAGATTTGGGAAGCGAAAACTCTTCCAAGCTGGAAGTTATACAATTCCTTTGTCTTTTAATCTAGGAAATATTTTAAGTTTATTTTATAAGCAAATCTATTAAATATGAATTAGTGTTTTAATATTTACCTCTTTTTTTCTAGTTTATATTCTTAGTATAATTTATTAACAACAAAAACACTTCAGTCGATCTTCTGCAATATAGCGCAATTAAATTAAATTTAAATTGATTTACTGTAGAAAAAAATCTTTCTTAGAGGATTGGGATGTGAATAGCTCAAAAGTTGAATTGAAAAGAATTTATCATCTCCACGTTGGGTCTAAGCAAGCCTGAACTCACAATTTCCTGTAAACGAATGTGAAGATAAACACGACGATTTATGTGCGTTCTGCTGCGTCCAATGGCCCTTCAAGCCTGCGTTAAATGCGGCTCAAAATTGCATTACAGAAAATTCTGCAATTTGCATATTTAGTGTTGTTACTTCTAAAGAGAATACCAAAAGCGCTAAAATTGTTGAATATATCTACCAACCTATTTTTCATTGCTTTGCAAATAAACGTTCTAAAAATAAATGAAAATCTTAGCGTAAAAACTACAGTATTTAAAATATTCTTATTAACAAAATATATTTGAAACTCCAACAAAACAATCTTACACTACAAAACCGCGTAATATTGACCAGTTTGGTGTCAATATTATGAGGAGCAACCAAAATGTCTAGGGCTTAAGATCCTTAGCGTGATATGTGCCTATTGGTTTACTCTCAATATCTTCTAAAATGTAATAATTGTTGCCAACTTTCTCCTTAATCTTGGCCTTAATATATAATGGAGCTAACTTTGCATTAAAATTTTTCTCAAAATTGCTTTGAGCAAAATTCCTACGGAAAACAATTTGACCTACGCTGTATGATATTGGACGTGCTCGTAAGTTGTATCGGTTCTTATTAGTCTCATATGCTTTTGCTATATGAACTTGCAGATTCTTCCGAATAAGTTGTAGATGGTCGTCATTAGTTATTGTTAAGGATGGTTCATCCAACATTTTAACTTTTTTAAGCAATTCATATGAACTAATGTAGCTTAGGTTTGCATCCCATAGTGTTTGATCCCTCCTCAAATATGCCCGTATTCCTGAAATAATGGATCAATTTACCCTCTCTGATGCATTTGACTGCGGAGAGTATAAGGCGGTGTACATGTGTTGTATGCCTAATGAGGTCAAAAAGGCATTAAATTCGTTGGCCTTGAATTGGGACCCATTATCGCTTACCAGAACTTCCGGCACTCCATAAATGTGAAAAATATGTTTCAAAAGGAAATCCTGAATAATAGAAGCAGTAAATTTTTTTAATGGGCAAAGCCAATGAAACTTGGTCAAATGATCAACGACAATCAGTATTCCAATATGTCCCTGCTTACTACGCGGATAGGGTCCTAATATATCAACGTATAGTCGTTGAAATGGCCTTAAGGTGAGAGTTGGTTTTCCCATATTTGGCCTCGTAATGAAATTAGGTGCTTTGGTTGCCTTACAAGTTTCACAGGACTGTATATATTTTCGTACATCCCTAACCAGACCTGGCCAGTAAAATTTTCGGCGAACTAGCTCCAAAGTTTTTACCATACCACCGTGCGATGCAATTGGCGAGTCTTGAAATCTTCTGATAAGTGCATTCCTAAGCTTCTCAGGAATCCACAGTTTCCAAGCCTCTGAGTCTTGATATTCATTTCCTGTGTAGTGCCCAGTTCTAATATAAACAAAATTATCAACGATTTTTAGATCTGGTAATTTTGCGGCGTTCTCGTCTATTTTTTTCTTCAAAATTGCATAGTCCACATCATTAAAATGGACCGAATTTAGATCTATTTCTGGTTCTATGACTTCCAAACTAGCTAACTCTTCACACGGAATCCGCGACAATGCATCTGGTACTATATTATTTCTCCCTTTCCGATGACTTATTGAAAATGTGAAGCCTTGTAGTTTCCATACCCATCGAGCTAATCGTCCTGATAGGTCCTGCTGCTTCATTAACCAGACTAGGGAGGAATGGTCCGTAATAACCTCAAATTCCTGCAGTTCAAGATAGCAACGGAATTTCTTAATGGCCTCCAGTGCGGCTAAACATTCACGTTCAGTAACACTATAGTTACGTTGAGCGGTGTTCAATTTCTTTGACATAAAGGCAATAGGTTTTTCTTCCCCTTCGCTATCATGCTGCACGAGCACAGCGCCTATAGCATAGTCACTGGCATCACAGTGTAAATATAATTTTTTACTGAAATCGGGATTAGATAATACAGGAGCTGAGGTTAAAAGAGCTTTTACCTCCTCAAATGACTTCTGTGCCTCAGCAGTCCAGCAAAATTTTCTTTTTGTGGATAAAACTTCTGTAATTGGAAAAACTATGGAAGAAAAGTTGTTGATAAATCTTCTGTACCAACCGGCTAAGCCGAGAAATCCCCGAACCTGCTTAATGTTTTTGGGTATCGGCCAATTCTTAATTGCCTCTACCTTCTCAGGATCGGTTCTTATACCCCCCTTTCCAATAATATACCCCAGGTAATTCACTTCCTGTACACAGAATTTTGACTTAGACACATTTAAGGTTAGATTAGCTTTTTTAAATTGTTCAGCGATTCGTAAAAGAACAGATAGGTGAGTGCTGAATTCATCAGATACAATGACAAGATCGTCTAAATATTCGAACACACAGTGACGTAAATCAGGCGGTATCAGTTTGTCCATCAAACGACACATTGTAGCAGGTGCGTTGCATAAACCGAAGGGCATAACAATGAACTGATACAGCGGCCTACCTGGAACTGTAAATGCAGTCAATGGTTTCGCTTCGTCAGTAAGACCGATTTGCCAATATGCATCCTTGAGGTCTAATTTAGATATTATATTTGCCTTAGGCAATCGTGAAAATATTCCTTCTATATTTGGTAAAGGGTACGCATCCTTGGTAGTTACCTCGTTGACTTTCCTGGCATCAAGACATAGGCGAAACTTGTTAGGTTTTACGACAAGCCTCATTGGAGAGCTCCATGGAGAACAAGAAGGCTCGATTACTCCTAATGCCAACATCCTGTCAATTTCATTCGACATTAGTTTTTCCACAGCTGGTGAAACCGGGTAAAACCGTTGTTTTACTGGCTTAGAATCTCCAACTTCAATTGTGTGCTGTATTAAGCTTGTTCGGCCTAGTCCTCGTTTTTCAAAGTTTGGAAAAAACTCTATTACAGTAGCGAGTTGTTGACACTGACTGGCATTCAAAGGGTACTCTAAACTTGATTCTAACACTTTCTTTACATCAAAAAAGGTGGAGTGTTTGTTCAGTGTCATGGGATTGTAATCAGTAAGACTGAAGACGACATCTTGTGAACCCTCCTTAGCTGAAGTACAAATAATATTTCCAAAAATTTCCGGAGCTAAATTAAATGATTTCCAGAAATCTAAGCTTAATATTAATTTTCGTGTGATAGTTGGTACGATTAAAATTTTCATCTTTCGAACAATTTTCTGAAAAGTAACATCTACATGTAAGTATCCTATTACTTTCTGCACACTACCATCGGCAGTCTTGACACATGTTTTTGCCGGAACGAATTCTTTGAATTCCGCAAAGTTATAGGTTGCAAACATTGAACCAATACATGAGATATTAGCTCCTGTATCTAAGAGTCCGAATTCATGAAAAGTTAAAAACTTAACTGGGGCGTAATAGCGTTTACCGTTAGAGTTTTCAAAAATAGAAGATAAAGTGTACTGGGAAAAGATTTTACGGTTTTTATGGTATTTACGCAACTGTAACGGAGAACGTTTAGGTTGTCTTACAAGTGTAGATATTAGACTATTACACGCAAAAATTTCGTTGCGCTTTTTAATATAGTTTTGTTGTTTTATATGATACGGAAGAATTGGATGAATTTTTTTATCAGAGTTACTGTTTTCAATGGAAATGTTAGGAAGGTTTGAATTTCTCAAAATTAGGTTTTTCTTATTATTCTTCGGGTCGATGACATCAGATTCATTCCTTTGATGTTCCCTGATTATTAGGGTCGGTTTCTGTAAAACTGTTGAGCAGTCCCGTTTTTTGAACCATTCAATTTTTTATTTAGACAAGTCTGACATTGGGGCTTGTAAACATCCTTATCTTCACAACCACAGCAAAAGACTTTTCTTGTTTTAAGGCAATCATCCCAGTAATGTCCTGGTTGATCGCAGTTCCAACACCTTCCCAGCTGACGAACAGCATCAATTGTCACATCATGAGATATATCTGATTCATGGAAATCAAGATTCTGTTGGCTTTCAACTTCTGAAACTTGACGTCTGGTTACAAAATTGGGATTACTCTTGAAGAGATGTTTTTACGAAAATTATCTTCACCTAGTAAGTGTTCTCTCATCTGAAAGAGTTTCCGAAGATGAGCAATTGAATAAATTGGAACATATAAAAGTTCATGTCTAACTTCAGGCCGAAGATTTCGAGACAAAATTTCAATTAGATCAGACTCGGGAATAGGGGTCTGAAATTTATCTAGCATGACAGATATTGATTCATAAAATGCTTCGAACGTTTCATTAGATTTCATTTTACGACTTCGAATTTCTTCCTGAATGTCAAAACTTGATTTGAATTCCTTATACTCATATTTGAGAGCTATACAAAATTTTTTCCATTCGACTGTATCTACCTCCTTATGAAAGCGCCAATACCAATCACGCGCTTTTCCCGCCAATAAAACATGTAAATTTTTCCAAATAATTGTAAAGTCATTATTAAAATTTTCACGAGTTAAACTATGCACGCGATACAAAAACTCATCTACACTTATGCCATTAGACGAACCGTCAAATCTTATGTTCCAGTTCTGAATTATAGATGTAATCTTATCGACCTAGAAGCAAAATTTTCATCAAATGAAGAACTGTTACGAGAATTGTTTCCAAAGTTACGATTACCTTCCTCCTGTCTTAATGGAGGTTGTGAACTAGCGTGAGGTATATTATGATTTTGCATATAACCTGCCGGATTACTTTGAGTCGTAGTAGGATTTCTGTGTTGAGCTGAACCTAAGTTATTTTGGCTCGGAATCTGTAAATTTCGACATAAATCTAGATTCTGTAATAAACGGCCAACTGTATTCTCTATCATAGAAGTGATATGAGCATAATCTACATTCTGAGGAATATTATTTGCATCCGATCTATGGTTCTGCCGAGTACCACGAGTATACGAGGAATTATTAACATTTGTATTTGGTGGATTTCTAGGTGGAGACATTAACACAAGATTAGAACTTGCGTCCTGTGATGGAGTTTGGGAGTCAAAAAATAAATTTCTTGCATGGCTTCTGGTATAGTGTTGTCTTGATTGTGCGTTTGCCGCCCCACGAGGTCTCCCTTTATTATTGGGTTTAGACTTCTCAATAGGTTGAGATTGAACTGAATTATCTATTCTTCGAAGCTCTGATAATGCACAAGGGCGTTTGCATGTAGGACATTCTGCTGCTGTCGACAAGTGAGTTTCGATGCACCAACGATGAAATGCATGCTTGCACTCCGAAATAATTAAAAATTCTTGTTCCTCAGCAATTTTTTCGTTACAGATAAAGCAATGCTGGTCATTATTGTCAGCAAAACCAACATTCACGAGTTCTGCACTTTGTGTAGGCAAAGGGGATCTTTCCATCATGACACACAACTAATGTTTACCAAAATTGAATAAAAATAAACCACTGTAAAGTTTAAATGAACTCAAGCTTGGTCAAAATATATAAATCAAAAAAGGCAATGTATCTACTGATCCTTGTTTTTCTCCTTGGCTATAACAGGAATTAACATTAAACTATATTCCGATATAAATCGCCTGATAGATTCTACGTAAACAAATATCTGCATAAACAACGATTCCATTAACTTTAACAATATACAAATTTTTATTTTTTCATGCAACTTTTCTTTAATTATTTAATCAAAATATATTATAATAGATTTTGGGGTTTTCTTACTTTTATGATGTGAATCGAAATGGGTAATATTAATTTATTTCAGTTTTCTATAAAATAGATGGTTGATGAAAAAACAAAACAGGTCTATAAAGTCTGCTAAGCAATTATTTAATATTTTACATTCAGTCTACCTGACATGCTGAATTTTTTTAACTTCTAAAACCAAAACCAATATCATTGGACAATAAATCTCAATTAGCAAAAGTATTGTATATCCGAACAAATATCAGGATGTCAGTACCTTAGTTAGAAGGGAAACTAATAAAATAAATTCCTTAACAAAACCGCCACAAAAGATTTTATCTTTATACGAAATTTCATTTAATCAGGAAAGGGACTTTAGGTAATCTTTGGTCAATGTACTCGAACTTTTATTCCTCAAATAATTGAAGATCCGAAAGACTATAAAGTTTATTCATGAATAAGATTTCCTTTCATATAAATACAAAAGCCTCATGAGTTAATGAACTTTAAAAAAAAAATTATAACAATATTGAAGAAATTGGAGCAAAGGAAACTATATTAGTACTTTTTTCGGCAACTTAAATAAATTTTTTCTTGCGCCTTCTGTTTCCTTGGCCCCACGTTGGGCGCCAATTTATGTAATGAACAGAACTATCATCAGGATCATGACCGCTTAAAAGCGGCAACGTCTTCTTGGCAATTGGTGCTCTACTAGAGACAGAGGAACGGTTGGGAGCCATTTATAAAGCTAGCTAGCAGTCGGGTGGGGGATTCTTGTTCCTGCTATCTCCCTTACCAAAAAAGAGATCATTCCATTACACAAATATTATTATAGACTCCCTAAAACAAACTATAATAAAATGGACTAGGTGTTGATCTTTATACAAAAGATGTAATAGTTAACCCCATTTAAGATCAACGAGACGGATAAGCTAAACAAACGTCAACCACGAAAACTGAAACTATTTTGGACTCTCCTAGATGTAACTGGAGAGGAAAATGCCTCTTAACCCGCCCTACCTTTGATCTAGGTGGCATAAAGCTACTGTCCTAGATCCCAAGATTAAATTACCTCACTTCCTTCACATCATTAAGAAAACACGAATTATTTTAACTATCCATATTACAGGAATTCGTAATTTATTCAACTTGAATTCATAGTAAAATATTTAGCATTAATTAGGTAATATGTAGTACTACCCGAATAATGCTCCGACACATTCAGATAATAATACTGAAATGAATTTAAACTACCGTAACTTATTCAGTACTAATGAAAATGATAATAGAAAATAATGTCAACCAACGACTAATTGTCATATGATCAACAATTTATTTGTAGGGTACTCAGAACTGAAACATGAATACTTGATTATGAGATAATTCAATTGTAAATATGTATGTAACTATATACTGTTTTTACGCATGGTGCAATTCTTTTCTTCTTAGGTTGATTATTCTATTTTTTCTACTTAAGAGTAATTAATAAGGTGATAATAATAAAAAAAGAGAATCCCGAAATCTACAACATATAATTGAAATTAATCTTTAACAAAACTCACCGATAAACATGTTGTAACGCAGCTGTTGATGAGGCCTCTTCAAATGCTGGATACCTTGTTGCTTAAAATGTTGTTAATTACTCTTTTCCATACGATAATGAATATGTCTGGTTATATGGGTCTTTCCTTAGAATAATAAGCATATACTTACAACTACTTAAAATAGATTAATTAAATTTAATTATTTTTAAGTTAGGTTATGTTGTCAAGTAACTTTATGAAAAGAGTGTACTTGTTTTAGCTTACATATTTTTACTTTTTTTTTATTTTTTTTCTTTTGGGGTTTACTAGAATCAAATTTATTTCATTGTACTTTATTTTTCTTATTTTTATATTAGGATACTTTTAAATTATTTTTGCACGTTGAAATTTCCTTTTTTTATAGAAAAATACATATTGCTAGTTACAAATTTTTTTTGTATGCACTTTAACCAATGGAATGATGTTGTAGGTAAATATCGGTTGAATCGGTTGTAGTTAACATTTACTCATGATGATATTCATCTGAGACAATTGGCCAAATCCTGTTATTTTTTTTTATGTTTTTCTTGTTTTTTTTTTGCACATGCAGTCACCACTAACGTGTGTATCGATTGTATGGCTGTGATTTTACTTTATTTTGTGCTTTCGTAGAGAGTATTTATTATTTTGGTTGCTGAGGGTATTATTTATTAATAAAGATAATTAATAAGAATTTTAGCAACAGTGACGGGAAATAGGATAGGTGCTCGTTGGCGATTTACATCTAATGATGTATTGTCATAGGTCACAACGAAAATGTTTCACAAGAGTAAATGTCTGAACTTTAAGCCAATAGAATAAATGTAATTCCAATGAATTTAGATTTGGGAAGCGAAAACTCTTCCAAACTGGAAGTTATACAATTCCTTTGTCTTTTAATCTAGGAAATATTTTAAGTTTATTTTATAAGCAAATCTATTCAATATGAATTAGTGTTTTAATATTTACCTCTTTTTTTCTAGTTTATATTCTTAGTATAATTTATTAACAACAAAAACACTTCAGCCGATCTTCTGCAATATAGCGCAATTAAATTAAATTTAAATTGATTTATTGTAGAAAAAAATCTTTCTTAGAGGATTGGGATGTGAATAGCTCAAAAGTTGAATTGAAAAGAATTTATCATCTCCACGTTGGGTCTAAGCAAGCCTGAACTCACAATTTCCTGTAAACGAATGTGAAGATAAACACGACGATTTATGTGCGTTCTGCTGCGTCCAATGGCCCTTCAAGCCTGCGTTAAATGCGGCTCAAAATTGCATTGCAGAAAATTCTGCAATTTGCATATTTAGTGTTGTTACTTCTAAAGAGAATACCAAAAGCGCTAAAATTGTTGAATATATCTACCAACCTATTTTTCATTGCTTTGCAAATAAACGTTCTAAAAATAAATGAAAATCTTAGCGTAAAAACTACAGTATTTAAAATATTCTTATTAACAAAATATATTTGAAACTCCAACAAAACAATCTTACACTACAAAACCGCGTAATATTGACCAGTTTGGTGTCAATATTATGAGGAGCAACCAAAATGTCTAGGGCTTAAGATCCTTAGCGTGATATGTGCCTATTGGTTTACTCTCAATATCTTCTAAAATGTAATAATTGTTGCCAACTTTCTCCTTAATCTTGGCCTTAATATATAATGGAGCTAACTTTGCATTAAAATTTTTCTCAAAATTGCTTTGAGCAAAATTCCTACGGAAAACAATTTGACCTACGCTGTATGATATTGGACGTGCTCGTAAGTTGTATCGGTTCTTATTAGTCTCATATGCTTTTGCTATATGAACTTGCAGATTCTTCCGAATAAGTTGTAGATGGTCGTCATTAGTTATTGTTAAGGATGGTTCATCCAACATTTTAACTTTTTTAAGCAATTCATATGAACTACCATGCGTAATCATTTGTTGACCAAATAGTGCGTGATATGGCGACGATTGAATGGCCTGATGCACAGCATTTCGTAACGCACAACTAATGTAGCTTAGGTTTGCATCCCATAGTGTTTGATCCCTCCTCAAATATGCCCGTATTCCTGAAATAATGGATCAATTTACTCTCTCTCTGATGCATTTGACTGCGGAGAGTATAAGGCGGTGTACATGTGTTGTATGCCTAATGAGGTCAAAAAGGCATTAAATTCGTTGGCCTTGAATTGGGACCCATTATCGCTTACCAGAACTTCCGGCACTCCATAAATGTGAAAAATATGTTTCAAAAGGAAATCCTGAATAATAGAAGCAGTAAATTTTTTTAATGGGCAAAGCCAATGAAACTTGGTCAAATGATCAACGACAATCAGTATTCCAATATGTCCCTGCTTACTACGCGGATAGGGTCCTAATATATCAACGTATAGTCGTTGAAATGGCCTTAAGGTGATAGTTGGTTTTCCCATATTTGGCCTCGTAATGAGATTAGGTGCTTTGGTTGCCTTACAAGTTTCACAGGACTGTATATATTTTCGTACATCCCTAACCAGACCTGGCCAGTAAAATTTTCGGCGAACTAGCTCCAAAATTTTTACCATACCACCGTGCGATGCAATTGGCGAGTCATGAAATCTTCTGATAAGTGCATTCCTAAGCTTCTCAGGAATCCACAGTTTCCACGCCTCGGAGTCTTGATATTCATTTCCTGTGTAGTGCCCAGTTCTAATATAAACAAAATTATCAACGATTTTTAAATCTGGTAATTTTGCGGCGTTCTCGTCTATTTTTTTCTTCAAAATTGCATAGTCCACATCATTAAAATGGACCGAATTTAGATCTATTTCTGGTTCTATGACTTCCAAACTAGCTAACTCTTCACACGGAATCCGCGACAATGCATCTGGTACTATATTATTTCTCCCTTTCCGATGACTTATTGAAAATGTGAAGCCTTGTAGTTTCCATACCCATCGAGCTAATCGTCCTGATAGGTCCTGCTGCTTCATTAACCAGACTAGGGAGGAATGGTCAGTAATAACCTCAAATTCCTGCAGTTCAAGATAGCAACGGAATTTCTTAATGGCCTCCAGTGCGGCTAAACATTCACGTTCAGTAACACTATAGTTACGTTGAGCGGTGTTCAATTTCTTTGACATAAAGGCAATAGGTTTTTCTTCCCCTTCGCTATCATGCTGCACGAGCACAGCGCCTATAGCATAGTCACTGGCATCACAGTGTAAATATAATTTTTTACTGAAATCGGGATTAGATAATACAGGAGCTGAGGTTAAAAGAGCTTTTACCTCCTCAAATGACTTCTGTGCCTCAGCAGTCCAGCAAAATTTTCTTTTTGTGGATAAAACTTCTGTAATGGAAAAACTATGGAAGAAAAGTTGTTGATAAATCTTCTGTACCAACCGGCTAAGCCGAGAAATCCCCGAACCTGCTTAATGTTTTTGGGTATCGGCCAATTCTTAATTGCCTCTACCTTCTCAGGATCGGTTCTTATACCCCCCTTTCCAATAATATACCCCAGGTAATTCACTTCCTGTACACAGAATTTTGACTTAGACACATTTAAGGTTAGATTAGCTTTTTTAAATTGTTCAGCAATTCGTAAAAGAACAGATAGGTGAGTGCTGAACTCATCAGATACAATGACAAGATCGTCTAAATATCCCAACACACAGTGACGTAAATCAGGCGGTATCAGTTTGTCCATCAAACGACACATTGTAGCAGGTGCGTTGCATAAACCGAAGGGCATAACAATGAACTGATACAGCGGCCTATCTGGAACTGTAAATGCAGTCAATGGTTTCGCTTCGTCAGTAAGACCGATTTGCCAATATGCATCCTTGAGGTCTAATTTAGATATTATATTTGCCTTAGGCAATCGTGAAAATATTCCTTCTATATTTGGTAAAGGGTACGCATCCTTGGTAGTTACCTCGTTGACTTTCCTGGCATCAAGACATAGGCGAACCTTGTTAGGTTTTACGACAAGCCTCATTGGAGAGCTCCATGGAGAACAAGAAGGCTCGATTACTCCTAATGCCAACATCCTGTCAATTTCATTCGACATTAGTTTTTCCACAGCTGGTGAAACCAGGTAAAACCGTTGTTTTACTGGCTTAGAATCTCCAACTTCAATTGTGTGCTGTATTAAGCTTGTTCGGCCTAGTCCTCGTTTTTCAAAGTTTGGAAAAAACTCTATTACAGTAGCGAGTTGTTGACACTGACTGGCATTCAAAGGGTACTCTAAACTTGATTCTAACACTTTCTTTACATCAAAAAAGGTGGAGTGTTTGTTCAGTGTCATGGGATTGTAATCAGTAAGACTGAAGACGACATCTTGTGAATTCCCTTGGCTGAAGTACAAATAATATTTCCAAAAATTTCCGTAGCTAAATTAAATGATTTCCAGAAATCTAAGCTTAATATTAATTTTTGTGTGATAGTTGGTACGATTAAAATTTTCATCTTTCGAACAATTTTCTGAAAAGTAACATCTACATGTAAGTATCCTATTACTTTCTGCACACTACCATCGGCAGTCTTGACACATGTTTTTGCCGGAACGAATTCTTTGAATTCCGCAAAGTTATAGGTTGCAAACGTTGAACCAATACATGAGATATTAGCTCCTGTATCTAAGAGTCCGAATTCATGAAAAGTTTAAAACTTAACTGGGGTGTAATAGCGTTTATCGTTAGAGTTTTCAAAAATAGAAGATAAAGTGTACTGGGAAAAGATTTTACGGTTTTTATGGTATTTACGCAACCGTAACGTAGAACGTTTAGGTTGTCTTACAAGTGTAGATATTAGACTATTACACTCAAAAATTTCGTTGCGCTTTTTAATATAGTTTTGTTGTTTTATATGATACGGAAGAATTGGATGAATTTTTTTATCAGAGTTACTGTTTTCAATGGAAATGTTAGGAAGGTTTGAATTTCTCAAAATTAGGTTTTTCTTATTATTCTTCGGGTCGATGACATCAGATTCATTCCTTTGATGTTCCCTGATTATTAGGGTCGGTTTCTGTAAAACTGTTGAGCAGTCCCGTTTTTTGAACCATTCAATTTTTTATTTAGACAAGTCTGACATTGGGGCTTGTAAACATCCTTATCCCCACAACCATAGCAAAAGACTTTTCTTGTTTCAAGACAATCATCCCAGTAATGTCCTGGTTGATCGCAGTTCCAACACCTTCCCAGCTGACGAACAGCATCAATTGTCACATCATGAGATATATCTGATTCATGGAAATCAAGATTCTGTTGGCTTTCAACTTCTGAAACTTGACGTCTGGTTACAAAATTGGGGATTACTCTTGAAGAGATGTTTTTACGAAAATTATCTTCACCTAGTAAGTGTTCTCTCATCTGAACGAGTTTCCGAAGATGAGCAATTGAATAAATTGGAACATATAAAAGTTCATGTCTAACTTCAGGCCGAAGATTTCGAGACAAAATTTCAATTAGATCAGACTCGGGAATAGGGGTCTCAAGTTTATCTAGCATGACAGATATTGATTCATAAAATGCTTCGAACGTTTCATTAGATTTCATTTTACGACTTCGAATTTCTTCCTGAATGTCAAAACTTGATTTGAATTCCTTATACTCATATTTGAGAGCTATACAAAATGCGTTCCATTCGACTGTATCTACCTCCTTATGAAAGCGCCAATACCAATCACGCGCTTTTCCCGCCAATAAAACATGTAAATTTTTCCAAATAATTGTAAAGTCATTATTAAAATTTTCACGAGTTAAACTATGCACGCGATACAAAAACTCATCTACACTTATGCCATTAGACGAACCGTCAAATCTTATGTTCCAGTTCTGAATTATAGATGTAATCTTATCGACCTAAAAGCAAAATTTTCATCAAATGAAGAACTGTTACGAGAATTGTTCCCAAAGTTACGATTACCTTCCTCCTGTCTTAATGGAGGTTGTGAACTAGCGTGAGGTATATTATGATTTTGCATATAACCTGCCGGATTACTTTGAGTCGTAGTAGGATTTCTGTGTTGAGCTGAACCTAAGTTATTTTGGCTTGGAATCTGTAAATTTCGACATAAATCTAGATTCTGTAATAAACGGCCAACTGTATTCTCTATCATAGAAGTGATATGAGCATAATCTACATTCTGAGGAATATTATTTGCATCCGATCTATGGTTCTGCCGAGTACCACAAGTATACGAGGAATTATTAACATTTGTATTTGGTGGATTTCTAGGTGGAGACATTAACACAAGATTAGAACTTGCGTCCTGTGATGGAGTTTGGGAGTCAAAAAATAAATTTCTTGCATGGCTTCTGGTATAGTGTTGTCTTGATTGTGCGTTTGCCGCCCCACGAGGTCTCCCTTTATTATTGGGTTTAGACTTCTCAATAGGTTGAGATTGAACTTAATTATCTATTCTTCGAAGCTCTGATAATGCACAAGGGCGTTTGCATGTAGGACATTCTGCTGCTGTCGACAAGTGGGTTTCGATGCACCAACGATGAAATGCATGCTTGCATTCCGAAATAATTAAACATTCTTGTTCCTCAGCAATTTTTTCGTTACAGATAAAGCAATGCTGCTCATTATTGTCAGCAAAACCAACATTCACGAGCTCTGCACTTTGTGTAGGCAAAGGGGATCTTTCCATCATGACACACAACTAATGTTTACCAAAATTGAATAAAAATAAACCACTGTAAAGTTTAAATGAACTCAAGCTTGGTCAAAATATATAAATCAAAAAAGGCAATGTATCTACTGATTTTTGTTTTTCTCCTTGGCTATAACAGGAATTAACATTAAACTATATTCCGATATAAATCGCCTGATAGATTCTACGCAAACAAATATCTGCATAAACAACGATTCCATTAACTTTAACAATATACAAATTTTTATTTTTTCATGTAACTTTTCTTTAATTATTTAATCAAAATATATTATAATAGATTTTGGGGTTTTCTTACTTTTATGATGTGAATCGAAATGGGTAATATTAATTTATTTCAGTTTTCTATAAAATAGATGGTTGATGAAAAAACAGAACAGGTCTATAAAGTCTGCTAAGCAATTATTTAATATTTTACATTCAGTCTACCTGACATGCTTAATTTTTTTAACTTCTAAAACCAAAACCAATATCATTGGACAATAAATCGCAATTAGCAAAAGTATTGTATATCCGAACAAATATCAGGATGTCAGTACCTTAGTTAGAAGGGAAACTAATAAAATAAATTCCTTAACAAAACCGCCACAAAAGATTTTATCTTTATACGAAATTTCATTTAATCAGGAAAGGGACTTTAGGTAATCTTTGGTCAATGTACTCGAACTTTTATTCCTCAAATAATTGAAGATCCGAAAGACTATAAAGTTTATTCATGAATAAGATTTCCTTTCATATAAATACAAAAGCCTCATGAGTTAATGAACTTTAAAAAAAAATTATAACAATATTGAAGAAATTGGAGCAAAGGAAACTATATTAGTACTTTTTTCGGCAACTTAAATAAATTTTTTCTTGCGCCTTCTGTTTCCTTGGCCCCACGTTGGGCGCCAATTTATGTAATGAACAGAACTATCATCAGGATCATGACCGCTTAAAAGCGGCAACGTCTTCTTGGCAATTGGTGCTCTACTAGAGACAGAGGAACGGTTGGGAGCCATTTATAAAGCTAGCTAGCAGTCGGGTGGGGGGATTCTTGTTCCTGCTATCTCCCTTACCAAAAAAGAGATCATTCCATTACACAAATATTATTATAGACTCCCTAAAACAAACTATAATAAAATGGACTAGGTGTTGATCTTTATACAAAAGATGTAATAGTTAACCCCATTTAAGATCAACGAGACGGATAAGCTAAACAAACGTCAACCACGAAAACTGAAACTATTTTGGACTCTCCTAGATGTAACTGGAGAGGAAAATGCCTCTTAACCCGCCCTACCTTTGATCTAGGTGGCATAAAGCTATTGTCCTAGATCCCACGATTAAATTACCTCACTTCCTTCACATCATTAAGAAAACACGAATTATTTTAACTATCCATATTACAGGAATTCGTAATTTATTCAACTTGAATTCATAGTAAAATATTTAGCATTAATTAGGTAATATGTAGTACTACCCGAATAATGCTCCGACACATTCAGATAATAATATTGAAATGAATTTAAACTACCGTAACTTATTCAGTACTAATGAAAATGATAATAGAAAATAATGTCAACCAACGACTAATTGTCATATGATCAACAATTTATTTGTAGGGTACTCAGAACTAAAACATGAATACTTGATTATGAGATAATTCAATTGTAAATATGTATGTAACTATATACTGTTTTTACGCATGGTGCAATTCTTTTCTTCTTAGGTTGATTATTCTATTTTTTCTACTTAAGAGTAATTAATAAAGTGATAATAATAAAAAAAGAGAATCCCGAAATCTACAACATATAATTGAAATTAATCTTTAACAAAACTCACCGATAAACATGTTGTAACGCAGCTGTTGATGAGGCCTCTTCAAATGCTGGATACCTTGTTGCTTAAAATGTTGTTAATTACTCTTTTCCATACGATAATGAATATGTCTGGTTATATGGGTCTTTCCTTAGAATAATAAGCATATACTTACAACTACTTAAAATAGATTAATTAAATTTAATTATTTTTAAGTTAAGGGATTAAAATGAAACTTCATCGTGCAATAATTTTTGTGCAATATATAATTAAGATGTTTTTTTTTTAGATTTGGGTTATGTTGTCAATTAACTTTATGAAAAGAGTGTACTTGTTTTAGCTTACATATTTTTACTTTTTTTTTATTTTTTTTTCTTTTGGGGTTTACTAGAATCTAATTTATTTCATTGTACTTTATTTTTCTGATTTTTATATTAGGATACTTTTAAATTATTTTTGCACGTTGAAATTTCCTTTTTTTATAGAAAAATACATATTGCTAGTTACAAATTTTTTTTGTATGCACTTTAACCAATGGAATGACGTTGTAGGTAAATATCGGTTGAATCGGTTGTAGTTAACATTTACTCATGATGATATTCATCTGAGACAATTGGCCAAATCTTGTTATTTTTTTTATATTTTTCTTGTTTTTTTTTTTTTTGCACATGCAGTCACCACTAACGTGTGTATCGATTGTATGCAGGTTAACTGGACAATGCGTTATGGCTCCCTTCTCAATTTCTATATTGGCTGTGATCTTACTTTATTTTGTGCTTTCGTAGAGAGTATTTAATATTATTTTGGTTGCTGAGGGTATTATTTATTAATAAAGATAATTAATAAGAATTTTAGCAACAGTGACGGGAAATAGGATAGGTGCTCGTTGGCGATTTACATCTAATGATGTATTGTCATAGGTCACAACGAAAATGTTTCACAAGAGTAAATGTCTGAACTTTAAGCCAATAGAATAAATGTAATTCCAATGAATTTAGATTTGGGAAGCGAAAACTCTTCCAAACTGGAAGTTATACAATTCCTTTGTCTTTTAATCTAGGAAATATTTTAAGTTTATTTTATAAGCAAATCTATTCAATATGAATTAGTGTTTTAATATTTACCTCTTTTTTTCTAGTTTATATTCTTAGTATAATTTATTAACAACAAAAACACTTCAGCCGATCTTCTGCAATATAGCGCAATTAAATTAAATTTAAATTGATTTATTGTAGAAAAAAATCTTTCTTAGAGGATTGGGATGTGAATAGCTCAAAAGTTGAATTGAAAAGAATTTATCATCTCCACGTTGGGTCTAAGCAAGCCTGAACTCACAATTTCCTGTAAACGAATGTGAAGATAAACACGACGATTTATGTGCGTTCTGCTGCGTCCAATGGCCCTTCAAGCCTGCGTTAAATGCGGCTCAAAATTGCATTGCAGAAAATTCTGCAATTTGCATATTTAGTGTTGTTACTTCTAAAGAGAATACCAAAAGCGCTAAAATTGTTGAATATATCTACCAACCTATTTTTCATTGCTTTGCAAATAAACGTTCTAAAAATAAATGAAAATCTTAGCGTAAAAACTACAGTATTTAAAATATTCTTATTAACAAAATATATTTGAAACTCCAACAAAACAATCTTACACTACAAAACCGCGTAATATTGACCAGTTTGGTGTCAATATTATGAGGAGCAACCAAAATGTCTAGGGCTTAAGATCCTTAGCGTGATATGTGCCTATTGGTTTACTCTCAATATCTTCTAAAATGTAATAATTGTTGCCAACTTTCTCCTTAATCTTGGCCTTAATATATAATGGAGCTAACTTTGCATTAAAATTTTTCTCAAAATTGCTTTGAGCAAAATTCCTACGGAAAACAATTTGACCTACGCTGTATGATATTGGACGTGCTCGTAAGTTGTATCGGTTCTTATTAGTCTCATATGCTTTTGCTATATGAACTTGCAGATTCTTCCGAATAAGTTGTAGATGGTCGTCATTAGTTATTGTTAAGGATGGTTCATCCAACATTTTAACTTTTTTAAGCAATTCATATGAACTACCATGCGTAATCATTTGTTGACCAAATAGTGCGTGATATGGCGACGATTGAATGGCCTGATGCACAGCATTTCGTAACGCACAACTAATGTAGCTTAGGTTTGCATCCCATAGTGTTTGATCCCTCCTCAAATATGCCCGTATTCCTGAAATAATGGATCAATTTACTCTCTCTCTGATGCATTTGACTGCGGAGAGTATAAGGCGGTGTACATGTGTTGTATGCCTAATGAGGTCAAAAAGGCATTAAATTCGTTGGCCTTGAATTGGGACCCATTATCGCTTACCAGAACTTCCGGCACTCCATAAATGTGAAAAATATGTTTCAAAAGGAAATCCTGAATAATAGAAGCAGTAAATTTTTTTAATGGGCAAAGCCAATGAAACTTGGTCAAATGATCAACGACAATCAGTATTCCAATATGTCCCTGCTTACTACGCGGATAGGGTCCTAATATATCAACGTATAGTCGTTGAAATGGCCTTAAGGTGATAGTTGGTTTTCCCATATTTGGCCTCGTAATGAGATTAGGTGCTTTGGTTGCCTTACAAGTTTCACAGGACTGTATATATTTTCGTACATCCCTAACCAGACCTGGCCAGTAAAATTTTCGGCGAACTAGCTCCAAAATTTTTACCATACCACCGTGCGATGCAATTGGCGAGTCATGAAATCTTCTGATAAGTGCATTCCTAAGCTTCTCAGGAATCCACAGTTTCCACGCCTCGGAGTCTTGATATTCATTTCCTGTGTAGTGCCCAGTTCTAATATAAACAAAATTATCAACGATTTTTAAATCTGGTAATTTTGCGGCGTTCTCGTCTATTTTTTTCTTCAAAATTGCATAGTCCACATCATTAAAATGGACCGAATTTAGATCTATTTCTGGTTCTATGACTTCCAAACTAGCTAACTCTTCACACGGAATCCGCGACAATGCATCTGGTACTATATTATTTCTCCCTTTCCGATGACTTATTGAAAATGTGAAGCCTTGTAGTTTCCATACCCATCGAGCTAATCGTCCTGATAGGTCCTGCTGCTTCATTAACCAGACTAGGGAGGAATGGTCAGTAATAACCTCAAATTCCTGCAGTTCAAGATAGCAACGGAATTTCTTAATGGCCTCCAGTGCGGCTAAACATTCACGTTCAGTAACACTATAGTTACGTTGAGCGGTGTTCAATTTCTTTGACATAAAGGCAATAGGTTTTTCTTCCCCTTCGCTATCATGCTGCACGAGCACAGCGCCTATAGCATAGTCACTGGCATCACAGTGTAAATATAATTTTTTACTGAAATCGGGATTAGATAATACAGGAGCTGAGGTTAAAAGAGCTTTTACCTCCTCAAATGACTTCTGTGCCTCAGCAGTCCAGCAAAATTTTCTTTTTGTGGATAAAACTTCTGTAATGGAAAAACTATGGAAGAAAAGTTGTTGATAAATCTTCTGTACCAACCGGCTAAGCCGAGAAATCCCCGAACCTGCTTAATGTTTTTGGGTATCGGCCAATTCTTAATTGCCTCTACCTTCTCAGGATCGGTTCTTATACCCCCCTTTCCAATAATATACCCCAGGTAATTCACTTCCTGTACACAGAATTTTGACTTAGACACATTTAAGGTTAGATTAGCTTTTTTAAATTGTTCAGCAATTCGTAAAAGAACAGATAGGTGAGTGCTGAATTCATCAGATACAATGACAAGATCGTCTAAATATCCCAACACACAGTGACGTAAATCAGGCGGTATCAGTTTGTCCATCAAACGACACATTGTAGCAGGTGCGTTGCATAAACCGAAGGGCATAACAATGAACTGATACAGCGGCCTACCTGGAACTGTAAATGCAGTCAATGGTTTCGCTTCGTCAGTAAGACCGATTTGCCAATATGCATCCTTGAGGTCTAATTTAGATATTATATTTGCCTTAGGCAATCGTGAAAATATTCCTTCTATATTTGGTAAAGGGTACGCATCCTTGGTAGTTACCTCGTTGACTTTCCTGGCATCAAGACATAGGCGAAACTTGTTAGGTTTTACGACAAGCCTCATTGGAGAGCTCCATGGAGAACAAGAAGGCTCGATTACTCCTAATGCCAACATCCTGTCAATTTCATTCGACATTAGTTTTTCCACAGCTGGTGAAACCGGGTAAAACCGTTGTTTTACTGGCTTAGAATCTCCAACTTCAATTGTGTGCTGTATTAAGCTTGTTCGGCCTAGTCCTCGTTTTTCAAAGTTTGGAAAAAACTCTATTACAGTAGCGAGTTGTTGACACTGACTGGCATTCAAAGGGTACTCTAAACTTGATTCTAACACTTTCTTTACATCAAAAAAGGTGGAGTGTTTGTTCAGTGTCATGGGATTGTAATCAGTAAGACTGAAGACGACATCTTGTGAATTCCCTTGGCTGAAGTACAAATAATATTTCCAAAAATTTCCGTAGCTAAATTAAATGATTTCCAGAAATCTAAGCTTAATATTAATTTTTGTGTGATAGTTGGTACGATTAAAATTTTCATCTTTCGAACAATTTTCTGAAAAGTAACATCTACATGTAAGTATCCTATTACTTTCTGCACACTACCATCGGCAGTCTTGACACATGTTTTTGCCGGAACGAATTCTTTGAATTCCGCAAAGTTATAGGTTGCAAACGTTGAACCAATACATGAGATATTAGCTCCTGTATCTAAGAGTCCGAATTCATGAAAAGTTAAAAACTTAACTGGGGTGTAATAGCGTTTATCGTTAGAGTTTTCAAAAATAGAAGATAAAGTGTACTGGGAAAAGATTTTACGGTTTTTATGGTATTTACGCAACCGTAACGTAGAACGTTTAGGTTGTCTTACAAGTGAAGATATTAGACTATTACACTCCAAAATTTCGTTGCGCTTTTTAATATAGTTTTGTTGTTTTATATGATACGGAAGAATTGGATGAATTTTTTTATCAGAGTTACTGTTTTCAATGGAAATGTTAGGAAGGTTTGAATTTCTCAAAATTAGGTTTTTCTTATTATTCTTCGGATCGATGACATCAGATTCATTCCTTTGATGTTCCCTGATTATTAGGGTCGGTTTCTGTAAAACTGTTGAGCAGTCCCGTTTTTTGAACCATTCAATTTTTTATTTAGACAAGTCTGACATTGGGGCTTGTAAACATCCTTATCCCCACAACCATAGCAAAAGACTTTTCTTGTTTCAAGGCAATCATCCCAGTAATGTCCTGGTTGATCGCAGTTCCAACACCTTCCCAGCTGACGAACAGCATCAATTGTCACATCATGAGATATATCTGATTCATGGAAATCAAGATTCTGTTGGCTTTCAACTTCTGAAACTTGACGTCTGGTTACAAAATTGGGGATTACTCTTGAAGAGATGTTTTTACGAAAATTATCTTCACCTAGTAAGTGTTCTCTCATCTGAACGAGTTTCCGAAGATGAGCAATTGAATAAATTGGAACATATACAAGTTCATGTCTAACTTCAGGCCGAAGATTTCGAGACAAAATTTCAATTAGATCAGACTCGGGCATAGGGGTCTCAAGTTTATCTAGCATGACAGATATTGATTCATAAAATGCTTCGAACGTTTCATTAGACTTCATTTTACGACTTCGAATTTCTTCCTGAATGTCAAAACTTGATTTGAATTCCATATTTGGGAGCTATACAAAATTTGTTCCATTCGACTGTATCTACCTCCTTATGAAAGCGCCAATACCAATCACGCGCTTTTCCCGCCAATAAAACATGTAAATTTTTCCAAATAATTGTAAAGTCATTATTAAAATTTTCACGAGTTAAACTATGCACGCGATACAAAAACTCATCTACACTTATGCCATTAGACGAACCGTCAAATCTTATGTTCCAGTTCTGAATTATAGATGTAATCTTATCGACCTAAAAGCAAAATTTTCATCAAATGAAGAACTGTTACGAGAATTGTTCCCAAAGTTACGATTACCTTCCTCCTGTCTTAATGGAGGTTGTGAACTAGCGTGAGGTATATTATGATTTTGCATATAACCTGCCGGATTACTTTGAGTCGTAGTAGGATTTCTGTGTTGAGCTGAACCTAAGTTATTTTGGCTCGGAATCTGTAAATTTCGACATAAATCTAGATTCTGTAATAAACGGCCAACTGTATTCTCTATCATAGAAGTAATATGAACATAATCTACATTCTGAGGAATATTATTTGCATCCGATCTATGGTTCTGCCGAGTACCACGAGTATACGAGGAATTATTAACATTTTTATTTGGTGGATTTCTAGGTGGAGACATTAACACAAGATTAGAACTTGCGTCCTGTGATGGAGTTTGGGAGTCAAAAAATAAATTTCTTGCATGGCTTCTGGTATAGTGTTGTCTTGATTGTGCGTTTGCCGCCCCACGAGGTCTCCCTTTATTATTGGGTTTAGACTTCTCAATAGGTTGAGATTGAACTGAATTATCTATTCTTCGAAGCTCTGATAATGCACAAGGGCGTTTGCATGTAGGACATTCTGCTGCTGTCGACAAGTGAGTTTCGATGCACCAACGATGAAATGCATGCTTGCACTCCGAAATAATTAAACATTCTTGTTCCTCAGCAATTTTTTCGTTACAGATAAAGCAATGCTGGTCATTATTGTCAGCAAAACCAACATTCACGAGTTCTGCACTTTGTGTAGGCAAAGGGGATCTTTCCATCATGACACACAACTAATGTTTACCAAAATTGAATAAAAATAAACCACTGTAAAGTTTAAATGAACTCAAGCTTGGTCAAAATATATAAATCAAAAAAGGCAATGTATCTACTGATCCTTGTTTTTCTCCTTGGCTATAACAGGAATTAACATTAAACTATATTCCGATATAAATCGCCTGATAGATTCTACGTAAACAAATATCTGCATAAACAACGATTCCATTAACTTTAACAATATACAAATTTTTATTTTTTCATGCAACTTTTCTTTAATTATTTAATCAAAATATATTATAATAGATTTTGGGGTTTTCTTACTTTTATGATGTGAATCGAAATGGGTAATATTAATTTATTTCAGTTTTCTATAAAATAGATGGTTGATGAAAAAACAAAACAGGTCTATAAAGTCTGCTAAGCAATTATTTAATATTTTACATTCAGTCTACCTGACATGCTGAATTTTTTTAACTTCTAAAACCAAAACCAATATCATTGGACAATAAATCTCAATTAGCAAAAGTATTGTATATCCGAACAAATATCAGGATGTCTGTACCTTAGTTAGAAGGGAAACTAATAAAATAAATTCCTTAACAAAACCGCCACAAAAGATTTTATCTTTATACGAAATTTCATTTAATCAGGAAAGGGACTTTAGGTAATCTTTGGTCAATGTACTCGAACTTTTATTCCTCAAATAATTGAAGATCCGAAAGACTATAAAGTTTATTCATGAATAAGATTTCCTTTCATATAAATACAAAAGCCTCATGAGTTAATGAACTTTAAAAAAAAAATTATAACAATATTGAAGAAATTGGAGCAAAGGAAACTATATTAGTACTTTTTTCGGCAACTTAAATAAATTTTTTCTTGCGCCTTCTGTTTCCTTGGCCCCACGTTGGGCGCCAATTTATGTAATGAACAGAACTATCATCAGGATCATGACCGCTTAAAAGCGGCAACGTCTTCTTGGCAATTGGTGCTCTACTAGAGACAGAGGAACGGTTGGGAGCCATTTATAAAGCTAGCTAGCAGTCGGGTGGGGGATTCTTGTTCCTGCTATCTCCCTTACCAAAAAAGAGATCATTCCATTACACAAATATTATTATAGACTCCTTAAAACAAACTATAATAAAATGGACTAGGTGTTGATCTTTATACAAAAGATGTAATAGTTAACCCCATTTAAGATCAACGAGACGGATAAGCTAAACAAACGTCAACCACGAAAACTGAAACTATTTTGGACTCTCCTAGATGTAACTGGAGAGGAAAATGCCTCTTAACCCGCCCTACCTTTGATCTAGGTGGCATAAAGCTACTGTCCTAGATCCCAAGATTAAATTACCTCACTTCCTTCACATCATTAAGAAAACACGAATTATTTTAACTATCCATATTACAGGAATTCGTAATTTATTCAACTTGAATTCATAGTAAAATATTTAGCATTAATTAGGTAATATGTAGTACTACCCGAATAATGCTCCGACACATTCAGATAATAATACTGAAATGAATTTAAACTACCGTAACTTATTCAGTACTAATGAAAATGATAATAGAAAATAATGTCAACCAACGACTAATTGTCATATGATCAACAATTTATTTGTAGGGTACTCAGAACTGAAACATGAATACTTGATTATGAGATAATTCAATTGTAAATATGTATGTAACTATATACTGTTTTTACGCATGGTGCAATTCTTTTCTTCTTAGGTTGATTATTCTATTTTTTCTACTTAAGAGTAATTAATAAGGTGATAATAATAAAAAAAGAGAATCCCGAAATCTACAACATATAATTGAAATTAATCTTTAACAAAACTCACCGATAAACATGTTGTAACGCAGCTGTTGATGAGGCCTCTTCAAATGCTGGATACCTTGTTGCTTAAAATGTTGTTAATTACTCTTTTCCATACGATAATGAATATGTCTGGTTATATGGGTCTTTCCTTAGAATAATAAGCATATACTTACAACTACTTAAAATAGATTAATAAAATTTAATTATTTTTAAGTTAGGTTATGTTGTCAAGTAACTTTATGAAAAGAGTGTACTTGTTTTAGCTTACATATTTTTACTTTTTTTTTATTTTTTTTCTTTTAGGGTTTACTAGAATCAAATTTAATTCATTGTACTTTATTTTTCTTATTTTTATATTAGGATACTTTTAAATTATTTTTGCACGTTGAAATTTCCTTTTTTTATAGAAAAATACATATTGCTAGTTACAAATTTTTTTTGTATGCACTTTAACCAATGGAATGATGTTGTAGGTAAATATCGGTTGAATCGGTTGTAGTTAACATTTACTCATGATGATATTCATCTGAGACAATTAGCCGAATCCTGTTATTTTTTTTTATGTTTTTCTTGTTTTTTTTTTGCACATGCAGTCACCACTAACGTGTGTATCGATTGTATGCAGGTTAACTGGACAATGCGTTATGGCTCCCTTCTCAATTTCTATATTGGCTGTGATTTTACTTTATTTTGTGCTTTCGTAGAGAGTATTTATTATTTTGGTTGCTGAGGGTATTATTTATTAATAAAGATAATTAATAAGAATTTTAGCAACAGTGACGGGAAATAGGATAGGTGCTCGTTGGCGATTTACATCTAATGATGTATTGTCATAGGTCACAACGAAAATGTTTCACAAGAGTAAATGTCTGAACTTTAAGCCAATAGAATAAAAGTTATTCCAATGAATTTAGATTTGGGAAGCGAAAACTCTTCCAAACTGGAAGTTATACAATTCCTTTGTCTTTTAATCTAGGAAGTATTTTAAGTTTATTTTATAAGCAAATCTATTCAATATGAATTAGTGTTTTAATATTTACCTCTTTTTTTCTAGTTTATGTTCTTAGTATAATTTATTAACAACAAAAACACTTCAGCCGATCTTCTGCAGTATAGCGCAATTAAATTAAATTTAAATTGATTTATTGTAGAAAAAAATCTTTCTTAGAGGATTGGGATGTGAATAGCTCAAAAGTTGAATTGAAAAGAATTTATCATCTCCACGTTGGGTCTAAGCAAGCCTGAACTCACAATTTCCTGTAAACGAATGTGAAGATAAACACGACGATTTATGTGCGTTCTGCTGCGTCCAATGGCCCTTCAAGCCTGCGTTAAATGCGGCTCAAAATTGCATTGCAGAAAATTCTGCAATTTGCATATTTAGTGTTGTTACTTCTAAAGAGAATACCAAAAGCGCTAAAATTGTTGAATATATCTACCAACCTATTTTTCATTGCTTTGCAAATAAACGTTCTAAAAATAAATGAAAATCTTAGCGTAAAAACTACAGTATTTAAAATATTCTTATTAACAAAATATATTTGAAACTCCAACAAAACAATCTTACACTACAAAACCGCGTAATATTGACCAGTTTGGTGTCAATATTATGAGGAGCAACCAAAATGTCTAGGGCTTAAGATCCTTAGCGTGATATGTGCCTATTGGTTTACTCTCAATATCTTCTAAAATGTAATAATTGTTGCCAACTTTCTCCTTAATCTTGGCCTTAATATATAATGGAGCTAACTTTGCATTAAAATTTTTCTCAAAATTGCTTTGAGCAAAATTCCTACGGAAAACAATTTGACCTACGCTGTATGATATTGGACGTGCTCGTAAGTTGTATCGGTTCTTATTAGTCTCATATGCTTTTGCTATATGAACTTGCAGATTCTTCTGAATAAGTTGTAGATGGTCGTCATTAGTTATTGTTAAGGATGGTTCATCCAACATTTTAACTTTTTTAAGCAATTCATATGAACTACCATGCGTAATCATTTGTTGACCAAATAGTGCGTGATATGGCGACGATTGAATGGCCTGATGCACAGCATTTCGTAACGCACAACTAATGTAGCTTAGGTTTGCATCCCATAGTGTTTGATCCCTCCTCAAATATGCCCGTATTCCTGAAATATTGGATCAATTTACTCTCTCTCTGATGCATTTGACTGCGGAGAGTATAAGGCGGTGTACATGTGTTGTATACCTAATGAGGTCAAAAAGGCATTAAATTCGTTGGCCTTGAATTGGGACCCATTATCGCTTACCAGAACTGCCGGCACTCCATAAATGTGAAAAATATGCTTCAAAAGGAAATCCTGAATAATAGAAGCAGTAAATTTTTTTAATGGGCAAAGCCAATGAAACTTGGTCAAATGATCAACGACAATCAGTATTCCAATATATCCCTGTTTACTACGCGGATAGGGTCCTAATATATCAACGTATAGTCGTTGAAATGGCCTTAAGGTGATAGTTGGTTTTTCCATATTTGGCCTCGTAATGAAATTAGGTGCTTTGGTTGCCTTACAAGTTTCACAGGACTGTATATATTGTCGTACATCCCTAACCAGACCTGGCCAGTAAAATTTTCGGCGAACTAGCTCCAAAGTTTTTACCATACCACCGTGCGATGCAATTGGCGAGTCATGAAATCTTCTGATAAGTGCATTCCTAAGCTTCTCAGGAATCCACAGTTTCCACGCCTCGGAGTCTTGATATTCATTTCCTGTGTAGTGCCCAGTTCTAATATAAACAAAATTATCAACGATTTTTAAATCTGGTAATTTTGCGGCGTTCTCGTCTATTGTTTTCTTCAAAATTGCATAGTCCACATCATTAAAATGGACCGAATTTAGATCTATTTCTGGTTCTATGACTTCCAAACTAGCTAACTCTTCACACGGAATCCGCGACAATGCATCTGGTACTATATTATTTCTCCCTTTCCGATGACTTATTGAAAATGTGAAGCCTTGTAGTTTCCATACCCATCGAGCTAATCGTCCTGATAGGTCCTGCTGCTTCATTAACCAGACTAGGGAGGAATGGTCAGTAATAACCTCAAATTCCTGCAGTTCAAGATAGCAACGGAATTTCTTAATGGCCTCCAGTGCGGCTAAACATTCACGTTCAGTAACACTATAGTTACGTTGAGCGGTGTTCAATTTCTTTGACATAAAGGCAATAGGTTTTTCTTCCCCTTCGCTATCATGCTGCACGAGCACAGCGCCTATAGCATAGTCACTGGCATCACAGTGTAAATAGAATTTTTTACTGAAATCGGGATTAGATAATACAGGAGCTGAGGTTAAAAGAGCTTTTACCTCCTCAAATGACTTCTGTGCCTCAGCAGTCCAGCAAAATTTTCTTTTTGTGGATAAAACTTCTGTAATTGGAAAAACTATGGAAGAAAAGTTGTTGATAAATCTTCTGTACCAACCGGCTAAGCCGAGAAATCTCCGAACCTGCTTAATGTTTTTGGGTATCGGCCAATTCTTAATTGCCTCTACCTTCTCAGGATCGGTTCTTATACCCCCCTTTCCAATAATATACCCCAGGTAATTCACTTTCTGTACACAGAATTTTGACTTAGACACATTTAAGGTTAGATTAGCTTTTTTAAATTGTTCAGCAATTCGTAAAAGAACAGATAGGTGAGTGCTGAATTCATCAGATACAATGACAAGATCGTCTAAATATCCGAACACACAGTGACGTAAATCAGGCGGTATCAGTTTGTCCATCAAACGACACATTGTAGCAGGTGCGTTGCATAAACCGAAGGGCATAACAATGAACTGATACAGCGGCCTATCTGGAACTGTAAATGCAGTCAATGGTTTCGCTTCGTCAGTAAGACCGATTTGCCAATATGCATCCTTGAGGTCTAATTTAGATATTATATTTGCCTTAGGCAATCGTGAAAATATTCCTTCTATATTTGGTAAAGGGTACGCATCCTTGGTAGTTACCTCGTTGACTTTCCTGGCATCAAGACATAGGCGAACCTTGTTAGGTTTTACGACAAGCTTCATTGGAGAGCTCCATGGAGAACAAGAAGGCTCCATTACTCCTAATGCCAACATCCTGTCAATTTCATTCGATATTAATTTTTCCACAGCTGGTGAAACCAGGTAAAACCGTTGTTTTACTGGCTTAGAATCTCCAACTTCAATTGTGTGCTGTATTAAGCTTGTTCGGTCTAGTCCTCGTTTTTCAAAATTTGGAAAAAACTCTATTACAGTAGCGAGTTGTTGACACTGACTGGCATTCAAAGGGTACTCTAAACTTGATTCTAACACTTTCTTTACATCAAAAAAGGTGGAGTGTTTGTTCAGTGTCATGGGATTGTAATCAGTAAGACTGAAGACGACATCTTGTGAATTCCCTTGGCTGAAGTACAAATAATATTTCCAAAAATTTCCGTAGCTAAATTAAATGATTTCCAGAAATCTAAGCTTAATATTAATTTTTGTGTGATAGTTGGTACGATTAAAATTTTCATCTTTCGAACAATTTTCTGAAAAGTAACATCTACATGTAAGTATCCTATTACTTTCTGCACACTACCATCGGCAGTCTTGACACATGTTTTTGCCGGAACGAATTCTTTGAATTCCGCAAAGTTATAGGTTGCAAACGTTGAACCAATACATGAGATATTAGCTCCTGTATCTAAGAGTCCGAATTCATGAAAAGTTTAAAACTTAACTGGGGTGTAATAGCGTTTATCGTTAGAGTTTTCAAAAATAGAAGATAAAGTGTACTGGGAAAAGATTTTACGGTTTTTATGGTATTTACGCAACCGTAACGTAGAACGTTTAGGTTGTCTTACAAGTGTAGATATTAGACTATTACACTCAAAAATTTCGTTGCGCTTTTTAATATATTTTTGTTGTTTTATATGATACGGAAGAATTGGATGAATTTTTTTATCAGAGTTACTGTTTTCAATGGAAATGTTAGGAAGGTTTGAATTTCTCAAAATTAGGTTTTTCTTATTATTCTTCGGGTCGATGACATCAGATTCATTCCTTTGATGTTCCCTGATTATTAGGGTCGGTTTCTGTAAAACTGTTGAGCAGTCCCGTTTTTTGAACCATTCAATTTTTTATTTAGACAAGTCTGACATTGGGGCTTGTAAACATCCTTATCCCCACAACCATAGCAAAAGACTTTTCTTGTTTCAAGGCAATCATCCCAGTAATGTCCTGGTTGATCGCAGTTCCAACACCTTCCCAGCTGACGAACAGCATCAATTGTCACATCATGAGATATATCTGATTCATGGAAATCAAGATTCTGTTGGCTTTCAACTTCTGAAACTTGACGTCTGGTTACAAAATTGGGGATTACTCTTGAAGAGATGTTTTTACGAAAATTATCTTCACCTAGTAAGTGTTCTCTCATCTGAACGAGTTTCCGAAGATGAGCAATTGAATAAATTGGAACATATAAAAGTTCATGTCTAACTTCAGGCCGAAGATTTCGAGACAAAATTTCAACTAGATCAGACTCGGGAATAGGGGTCTCAAGTTTATCTAGCATGACAGATATTGAGTCATAAAATGCTTCGAACGTTTCATTAGATTTCATTTTACGACTTCGAATTTCTTCCTGAATGTCAAAACTTGATTTGAATTCCTTATACTCATATTTGAGAGCTATACAAAATGCGTTCCATTCGACTGTATCTACCTCCTTATGAAAGCGCCAATACCAATCACGCGCTTTTCCCGCCAATAAAACATGTAAATTTTTCCAAATAATTGTAAAGTCATTATTAAAATTTTCACGAGTTAAACTATGCACGCGATACAAAAACTCATCTACACTTATGCCATTAGACGAACCGTCAAATCTTATGTTCCAGTTCTGAATTATAGATGTAATCTTATCGACCTAAAAGCAAAATTTTCATCAAATGAAGAACTGTTACGAGAATTGTTCCCAAAGTTACGATTACCTTCCTCCTGTCTTAATGGAGGTTGTGAACTAGCGTGAGGTATATTATGATTTTGCATATAACCTGCCGGATTACTTTGAGTCGTAGTAGGATTTCTGTGTTGAGCTGAACCTAAGTTATTTTGGCTTGGAATCTGTAAATTTCGACATAAATCTAGATTCTGTAATAAACGGCCAACTGTATTCTCTATCATAGAAGTGATATGAGCATAATCTACATTCTGAGGAATATTATTTGCATCCGATCTATGGTTCTGCCGAGTACCACAAGTATACAAGGAATTATTAACATTTGTATTTGGTGGATTTCTAGGTGGAGACATTAACACAAGATTAGAACTTGCGTCCTGTGATGGAGTTTGGGAGTCAAAAAATAAATTTCTTGCATGGCTTCTGGTATAGTGTTGTCTTGATTGTGCGTTTGCCGCCCCACGAGGTCTCCCTTTATTATTGGGTTTAGACTTCTCAATAGGTTGAGATTGAACTTAATTATCTATTCTTCGAAGCTCTGATAATGCACAAGGGCGTTTGCATGTAGGACATTCTGCTGCTGTCGACAAGTGGGTTTCGATGCACCAACGATGAAATGCATGCTTGCATTCCGAAATAATTAAACATTCTTGTTCCTCAGCAATTTTTTCGTTACAGATAAAGCAATGCTGCTCATTATTGTCAGCAAAACCAACATTCACGAGCTCTGCACTTTGTGTAGGCAAAGGGGATCTTTCCATCATGACACACAACTAATGTTTACCAAAATTGAATAAAAATAAACCACTGTAAAGTTTAAATGAACTCAAGCTTGGTCAAAATATATAAATCAAAAAAGGCAATGTATCTACTGATTTTTGGTTTTTCTTCTTGGCTATAACAGGAATTAACATTAAACTATATTCCGATATAAATCGCCTGATAGATTCTACGCAAACAAATATCTGCATAAACAACGATTCCATTAACTTTAACAATATACAAATTTTTATTTTTTCATGTAACTTTTCTTTAATTATTTAATCAAAATATATTATAATAGATTTTGGGGTTTTCTTACTTTTATGATGTGAATCGAAATGGGTAATATTAATTTATTTCAGTTTTCTATAAAATAGATGGTTGATGAAAAAACAAAACAGGTCTATAAAGTCTGCTAAGCAATTATTTAATATTTTACATTCAGTCTACCTGACATGCTTAATTTTTTTAACTTCTAAAACCAAAACCAATATCATTGGACAATAAATCGCAATTAGCAAAAGTATTGTATATCCGAACAAATATCAGGATGTCTGTACCTTAGTTAGAAGGGAAACTAATAAAATAAATTCCTTAACAAAACCGCCACAAAAGATTTTATCTTTATACGAAATTTCATTTAATCAGGAAAGGGACTTTAGGTAATCTTTGGTCAATGTACTCGAACTTTTATTCCTCAAATAATTGAAGATCCGAAAGACTATAAAGTTTATTCATGAATAAGATTTCCTTTCATATAAATACAAAAGCCTCATGAGTTAATGAACTTTAAAAAAAAATTATAACAATATTGAAGAAATTGGAGCAAAGGAAACTATATTAGTACTTTTTTCGGCAACTTAAATAAATTTTTTCTTGCGCCTTCTGTTTCCTTGGCCCCACGTTGGGCGCCAATTTATGTAATGAACAGAACTATCATCAGGATCATGACCGCTTAAAAGCGGCAACGTCTTCTTGGCAATTGGTGCTCTACTAGAGACAGAGGAACGGTTGGGAGCCATTTATAAAGCTAGCTAGCAGTCGGGTGGGGGGATTCTTGTTCCTGCTATCTCCCTTACCAAAAAAGAGATCATTCCATTACACAAATATTATTATAGACTCCCTAAAACAAACTATAATAAAATGGACTAGGTGTTGATCTTTATACAAAAGATGTAATAGTTAACCCCATTTAAGATCAACGAGACGGATAAGCTAAACAAACGTCAACCACGAAAACTGAAACTATTTTGGACTCTCCTAGATGTAACTGGAGAGGAAAATGCCTCTTAACCCGCCCTACCTTTGATCTAGGTGGCATAAAGCTATTGTCCTAGATCCCACGATTAAATTACCTCACTTCCTTCACATCATTAAGAAAACACGAATTATTTTAACTATCCATATTACAGGAATTCGTAATTTATTCAACTTGAATTCATAGTAAAATATTTAGCATTAATTAGGTAATATGTAGTACTACCCGAATAATGCTCCGACACATTCAGATAATAATATTGAAATGAATTTAAACTACCGTAACTTATTCAGTACTAATGAAAATGATAATAGAAAATAATGTCAACCAACGACTAATTGTCATATGATCAACAATTTATTTGTAGGGTACTCAGAACTAAAACATGAATACTTGATTATGAGATAATTCAATTGTAAATATGTATGTAACTATATACTGTTTTTACGCATGGTGCAATTCTTTTCTTCTTAGGTTGATTATTCTATTTTTTCTACTTAAGAGTAATTAATAAGGTGATAATAATAAAAAAAGAGAATCCCGAAATCTACAACATATAATTGAAATTAATCTTTAACAAAACTCACCGATAAACATGTTGTAACGCAGCTGTTGATGAGGCCTCTTCAAATGCTGGATACCTTGTTGCTTAAAATGTTGTTAATTACTCTTTTCCATACGATAATGAATATGTCTGGTTATATGGGTCTTTCCTTAGAATAATAAGCATATACTTACAACTACTTAAAATAGATTAATTAAATTTAATTATTTTTAAGTTAAGGGATTAAAATGAAACTTCATCGTGCAATAATTTTTGTGCAATATATAATTAAGATGTTTTTTTTTAGATTTAGGTTATGTTGTCAAGTAACTTTATGAAAAGAGTGTACTTGTTTTAGCTTACATATTTTTACTTTTTTTTCTATTTTTTTTCTTTTGGGGTTTACTAGAATCTAATTTATTTCATTGTACTTTATTTTTCTTATTTTTATATTAGGATACTTTTAAATTATTTTTGCACGTTGAAATTTCCTTTTTTTATAGAAAAATACATATTGCTAGTTACAAATTTTTTTTGTATGCACTTTAACCAATGGAATGATGTTGTAGGTAAATATCGGTTGAATCGGTTGTAGTTAACATTTACTCATGATGATATTCATCTGAGACAATTGGCCAAATCCTGTTATTTTTTTTATATTTTTTTTTTTTTTTTTTTGCACATGCAGTCACGACTAACGTGTGTATCGATTGTATGCAGGTTAACTGGACAATGCGTTATGGCTCCCTTCTCAATTTCTCTATTGGCTGTGATTTTACTTTATTTTGTGCTTGTGTAGAGTATTTAATATTATTTTGGTTGCTGAGGGTATTATTTATTAATAAAGATAATTAATAAGAATTTTAGCAACAGCGACGGGAAATAGGATAGGTGCTCGTTGGCGAGTTACATCTAATGATGTATTGTCATAGGTCACAACGAAAATGTTTCACAAGAGTAAATGTCTGAACTTTAAGCCAATAGAATAAAAGTAATTCCAATGAATTTAGATTTGGGAAGCGAAAACTCTTCCAAACTGGAAGTTATACAATTCCTTTGTCTTTTAATCTAGGAATTATTTTAAGTTTATTTTATAAGCAAATCTATTCAATATGAATTAGTGTTTTAATATTTACCTCTTTTTTTCCAGTTTATATTCTTAGTATAATTTATTAACAAAAAAAACACTTCAGTCAATCTTCTGCAATATAGCGCAATTAAATTAAATTTAAATTGATTTATTGTAGAAAAAAATCTTTCTTAGAGGATTGGGATGTGAATAGCTCAAAAGTTGAATTGAAAAGAATTTATCATCTCCACGTTGGGTCTAAGCAAGCCTGAACTCACAATTTCCTGTAAACGAATGTGAAGATAAACACGACGATTTATGTGCGTTCTGCTGCGTCCAATGGCCCTTCAAGCCTGCGTTAAATGCGGCTCAAAATTGCATTGCAGAAAATTCTGCAATTTGCATATTTAGTGTTGTTACTTCTAAAGAGAATACCAAAAGCGCTAAAATTGTTGAATATATCTACCAACCTATTTTTCATTGCTTTGCAAATAAACGTTCTAAAAATAAATGAAAATCTTAGCGTAAAAACTACAGTATTTAAAATATTCTTATTAACAAAATATATTTGAAACTCCAACAAAACAATCTTACACTACAACTCTACATCGCAATTCCATTCTGTATAAATCGCGCTTGTGCTCACCACCATACTTGCGCTGCAATGCAGCCATTATTTCATTATAGTTGTTTCTGCAGCTTACTGGCACAGTCTCAAGTACCTCTGCAGCTGTACCCTTTAAGGACAAAATCAACTCTATGGCCTTTTCTTCAGCATCCCATCTCCTAGCCACCGTCTCAAACTGGAATTTGAAGATGCCTTATGGTACGCTGCCGTCGAAGCATGGCGCTTTTGTCCGCGCAGAAACCTCCGCAACTGCTCGTACTGGCCCGCCACTACACTCCAGGTTATGCACTTTGTCCTCTAGAGCATGCAATTTTTCTTCGAACTCTTTTGCATGCTGTTCCAGGCCACCGCATTCTAGATGTTGGACTCTATCCGCCAGCTCTGAGAATTTATTCTCAATAGAATCCATCCTCCTGTTGATGGCTTCAGAAACCTCTACCAGGATATCGTTCGTGGCCTTATTTGACTCCTGTATTTCGGCTACAAGCTTTTCCTGCATCTGCTGAGAATTCTGCTTTATTTCAGCTATTTCGGCAACAAGCTTGTCCTGCATCTGCTCAGAGTTTTGTTTTATTTCACTTATTTCGGCTAAAAGCTTGTCACTGCTAATCCTTGATGCCTCGTGCATCTGCTGAGAGTTTTGTTTTATCCCACTTCTGACACCAATTGTTACGTTTTTCGACCTTTTCGTAAAAACGGTTTTATTACTTATCCTTCAAGGATTCGTTTTATTGCATCAAATTAAAACACGGACAAATTAATTTAGAAATATAATGCGGCAACACTCTATTTGTTACTTTATTTACACGAGTATTTGTACTACTCAACACTTAGCGATGTTAACACGTCTATGTTTGATATCACACTGATTCCCGCTGAGCTCTGGCAGCGCCTTTATATAGCAAAAATGACGTCGTCTGGTAATCTCGCGAAAGTTCTGGGTATGGTGGTTGTTTTTTTACTTGACATGTGTGTGTTTGTATACATGACAATGCTGACTTGTTTGGTTTGCTTATGTGTGGTTGAATGTATGAGTGTTCTGTGTGTTTTGCCTATGGTAACTATGAGTGGTTGTATGAATGAGTGTGTGGTTTTGTTTCTTCTACGTGTATATGGCTGTGTATACTTGTGAATCTATTTAGCTTTATTAGCAGCGAATACTTGCGTACAAGATCATTAAGAATAACATCTCTTAGCATTTATGTTGCTATGATTGTTGTTGTTGTGGTTTACTCTTATTTTCACAGACTTGAATGATCTTGTATATTCTGGAGTATTCCATTTCCGTTAATTTGAATATTATCTATATAGTGTTTGTAACATTTTGACAACTATAGATACAATTGCCAGTGCTGCCAAGTACATATAGCCACATTGTCGTTTTATTTAAATCTATTTCTAATCTTTGTAACAATATACTTAGCTATTCTAAATCACAACTTCGGGAATCTATGAAATAAATTAATCTAAATACATCACTAAAAACTTAAATATTTAAATACATTATGCACAGCCCACGTCATATGCATGAGTACGCGAATAAGAAATCTATTGAAGCTTTGGAAAGATCAATAAAAGATCTCCGAGATAACTCAGAGTTGTTTGGTGGTGCGTTAATTTTATTGTCAGTCGATTTTAGGCAAACATTGCCCGTCATTCTGCTGATAAGTTCTCTAAGCAATTGCTGAAAATTGGGAATGGTGCAATGCCTGTTGATGACACTGGATTGATAACATTGCTAAATGGTTTTTTCCGTTTCGTACAGTCAAAAAGGAATTGATTGAATGTGTTTCACTAACATAGCACAACAATATACATGCCATGCATGGTTGAGTGCCAGAGCGATTTTAGCGGCAAAGAACCAAGATGTCACTGAATTAAACATGGCTATACAATAAATGTTAAGCAAAAATTCTAATTAATTTTTTTATTTTCTTTTTTGCACTACGAAGTGTGCAATGGGTTCGCTAGTATATATATATATATAATTTAAGGAGCTGAACAATTTGTGTTATTATAAACAAAAGAGGTCGAAAAATTAGCAAAAAAAACTAATTTATATCATGTAATATTTAAATATTTTCATAGTTATATATAGGAATAGAAGAAAGATCAACATTCAATAACATACCTTCATTTCACGCTGATGAAAACTATGCGGTAGATGTAATGCATGACATATGTATGCCATTACATTCTTAGTCAGTCAATTATATATTTCATACACCAAATGATATATTTAAATATTTTTATGCTGAATAGTAGAATAAAGTCATTTCTGTATTTTAAAAGCGATAAGTGTTCAGAAAAGTTTAGCTTTACAGAAAAGGAGCTTGGGTGTTACAAGCTAAAGCTATCAGCGAAAAAATGATGTCGTTCTTCTATTATTTTCCTATATTATTTGGAGAATATATTCCTCGCAGTGATGAATTATGGTTATTTTTGATGACATTTTTTTAATTAATTGAAAATATTTTATGTTATGATATATCAAATAACTTAACCAATAAAATTAAGAACTAAATTGAAATTATTAACAGAGATTAACAAATTTTATTCAAAAAAATCTAACACCTAAATTTCATATGCTTCTGCATTATCCTTTGATGATGCAAAAATCTGGACCCCTAAGAAATCTGTGGAATTTCAAATTTGAAGCAAAGCACAAGCAGTTTAAAATATATTTTTACATTATTTCTTCTATAAAGAACACACCAAATTAATTTACGACTAAACATAAATCAAAATTTAAAATTTTTTGATGAACGAAAAGGAACAGGAAAAAGATTACAAGTTTACCAAATTACTAACTAATCCCGTCATTTGAGAACAAATACGTCACAAATTAAAAAATAACGCTATAGCATTATTCTCAGAAGCAATTACATAGGGTTACTTGTATGACAATAAGTGCTTTATCGGCAGATTCGTTACTGCAGTAGATATAATTTCTGTAGTGTATATTTTCAAAACTGACTCTGACGATATGTACATATGTGGTAACAAAGTGAAGTTCAAGGCATTTTAAATCTTTTTAAAATTATTCACCTAAAAGATTTAATAGGACCACCATTTGAGAAAATAGAAACTTCTCAGGCAAAACGTTTATAAAATTAAAAGAGTTTTAAAAAGCGTTTACTAATGTATCTAAAATTTAGGATAATATACAATGTATAGCTGTTGAATGCTCTTTGCTTGAATTGCTCACCAGTTGGAATTTGGAACACCTCTATAATCATTTTAATAGTAAGTATTATTTTTAGCATCATTATATTTGACTTTATATTAACTTAACTTGTTTATATGTAGAACATCGAATAAGTATAGAAATCTTAAAACTACTAACTGACGAACATATCAAAATACTTTTCCATGGTGCTGCGGTTGGTGACCTAGTCATGTTTGAGATTAAGTTATCGAACTGGAGAAAAACTTCTGACACTATTGCAACAGCCGCTCCGACAGAAATTTGTTGCGTTAGAAAGCCAACATGTTCAGTGATAACTATGCTGCAAAATACAAAGAACGGAAAATCGATTTTAAAATATTACAATGAAATAATATCCTTCATGAAGAACAACGGCAATTGTTGATTTGAGTTATTGCAAAATATGTGGAAGCAATGACACGACATATTCATTTAGTGACTATAAACAAATGGAGGCCGAATTATGTTAAATTTTTCCTACAGAAGAAACGGTAAGTAAAAATAAAATTGCTAATAAATTAAAAACTTAAAACTAGTTCCATGTTTATATAATACATATTAAACATTTATTTTCAGGAGTATTATAACAATTGAAAACGGGGAAAATTATACTCTGAAGTTGTGCAACTTAAAAAGACTGCCCAGAAACATTTTAAAAACAAAATACACTGTAAATGGGGAATTCAATGAAAAATACGGTAAGTATCTTGTCTGATTATTGCTTTATTAGTATGTACAACCTTTTCTACATGTATTTAGTTGTTGACGCTGAAGCTGAAATTGTCCTCGAAAATCCTGATCTAATGAAATTTCAGCCGACGATTTCGACATATATTGGAAGAAATGTTGAAAAATTAGATACCGAAAAATTGTGGAATCTAAATAAACATCAGACATATTGAATGAATGGCTGAAATACACAAAACCAACTGGTAAGTACTTAAGTTTATCTGTGTATTTTTCGAGAATGAATATAATGTTTTACAGCTATTTTAGATTAATATTAACTTTGGCCTTATATATGAAAATGCCAGCGATACGATTTCGAGATGGAGTTTTTTCGAAGACAAAACTCTCCTTTTGCTGAGGATTAAAGTTTGCAGTGCAAAACTTATCTAGCTGTTCTCAAGGTAAAAACATAAGCCCATAATTCTGTTTATATATTGTATAAATAACTAGCACACTTCGTACTGCAAAAAAGAAAATAAAAAATTTATTTAAATCAGTGATAAACTGTTTTTATTGTAATGCTCTGTGGTAAACAACATTTGTTGCTTTTCCATTTTTGGTGTAAATATACAAAACCGATAGTTTGCCAACGCGCGAACAGGTTACATAGAACTGTCCATGTGAGAAAACTGGATACACTAAATTCAGTCCACAAATTTCTAAAGATTGGCCTTGCGCCTTATTAATGGTAATCGCAAACGCAAGGCGAACAGGAAACTGAAGTCGTTTAAATTCAAATGGTATATCAGACGGAATCATTGGGATACGTGGAATGAATACATCTTCGCCTTTTAATTTTCCAGTTAAAATAGTAGCTTCAATTACATAAGCTATCAACCTTTTAATAGCAAGTCTTGTACCATTAAACAAACGGGGTTAATTGATATTACGAAGCATAAAAATAGTGGCTTCAACTTTCTATTGGAGACTATGCGGAAGCAATCCTGGTGGTCCAACGACTTCTACAATTCTGTTGGATAATTCAAAACATATTCTTCATTAGTCACAGTATCGACAGATTTGTACAGCAGGAATCTTTGATTGTATAGCCATGTTTAGTTCAGTAACATATTTGTTCTTTGCCGCTAAAATTGATCTGGCACTCAACCATGCATGGCATGTATATTGTTGTGTTATGTAAGTGAAAGCACATTAAAAAAATTCCTCTTTTGACTGTACGAAACGGCAAAAATCATTTGGCAATGTTATCAATGCAGTGTCATCAATAGACATTGCACCGTTCCAAATTTTCGGCAATTGCTTAGAGAACTTATCAGCAGATGGATCATTCTGCAACTGAACACGAACGTTGATAGTGAGTTTCGATATTTTAACAAATCTAAATAAATATAAAGACTTTAAGCAAGCGTTAATTTCATCGGCAGCTGCCGATCTAGGAATGACGGGCAATGAAATCAACGCACCACCAAACAACTCAGAATTATCTCGAAGATCTTTCATTGTTCTTTCCAAAGCTTCAACAGATTTCTTATTCGCGTACTCATGCATATGACGTGGGCAGTGGATGGACCGTGTATCATATTTTGCCCAATAACATCATATAATTCAGGATCACTTATTTGATCTAGAATTTCAGAACCTGAAACATTGTCATCTTCATGCGATGTGATTTTGTTCACCAACCATATTGAAATGTGAGCGTGTGGCAAACCACGCTTTTGCCACTCCACAGAATACATCCAGAACTTCACTTCACCAAACTCTTTAGATTTGACGCTAAAACCCATAAGCGCTTTCAATTTCTGCTTCAGTCAATCTTCTGCAATATAGCGCAATTAAATTAAATTTAAATTGATTTATTGTAGAAAAAATCTTTCTTAGAGGATGGGGATGTGAATAGCTCAAAAGTTGAATTGAAAAGAATTTATCATCTCCACGTTGGGTCTAAGCAAGCCTGAACTCACAATTTCCTGTAAACGAATGTGAAGATAAACACGACGATTTATGTGCGTTCTGCTGCGTCCAATGGCCCTTCAAGCCTGCGTTAAATGCGGCTCAAAATTGCATTGCAGAAAATTCTGCAATTTGCATATTTAGTGTTGTTACTTCTAAAGAGAATACCAAAAGCGCTAAAATTGTTGAATATATCTACCAACCTATTTTTCATTGCTTTGCAAATAAACGTTCTAAAAATAAATGAAAATCTTAGCGTAAAAACTACAGTATTTAAAATATTCTTATTAACAAAATATATTTGAAACTCCAACAAAACAATCTTACACTACAACTCTACATCGCAATTCCATTCTGTATAAATCGCGCTTGTGCTCACCACCATACTTGCGCTGCAATGCTGCCATTATTTCATTATAGTTGTTTCTGCAGCTTACTGGCACAGTCTCAAGTACCTCTGCAGCTGTACCCTTTAAGGACAAAATCAACTCTATGGCCTTTTCTTCAGCATCCCATCTCCTAGCCACCGTCTCAAACTGGAATTTGAAGATGCCTTATGGTACGCTGCCGTCGAAGCATGGCGCTTTTGTCCGCGCAGAAACCTCCGCAACTGCTCGTACTGGCCCGCCACTACACTCCAGGTTATGCACTTTGTCCTCTAGAGCATGCAATTTTTCTTCGAACTCTTTTGCATGCTGTTCCAGGCCACCGCATTCTAGATGTTGGACTCTATCCGCCAGCTCTGAGAATTTATTCTCAATAGAATCCATCCTCCTGTTGATGGCTTCAGAAACCTCTACCAGGATATCGTTCGTGGCCTTATTTGACTCCTGTATTTCGGCTACAAGCTTTTCCTGCATCTGCTGAGAATTCTGCTTTATTTCAGCTATTTCGGCAACAAGCTTGTCCTGCATCTGCTCAGAGTTTTGTTTTATTTCACTTATTTCGGCTAAAAGCTTGTCACTGCTAATCCTTGATGCCTCATGCATCTGCTGAGAGTTTTGTTTTATCCCACTTCTGACACCAATTGTTACGTTTTTCGACCTTTTCGTAAAAACGGTTTTATTACTTATCCTTCAAGGATTCGTTTTATTGCATCAAATTAAAACACGGACAAATTAATTTAGAAATATAATGCGGCAACACTCTATTTGTTACTTTATTTACACGAGTATTTGTACTACTCAACACTTAGCGATGTTAACACGTCTATGTTTGATATCACACTGATTCCCGCTGAGCTCTGGCAGCGCCTTTATATAGCAAAAATGACGTCGTCTGGTAATCTCGCGAAAGTTCTGGGTATGGTGGTTGTTTTTTTACTTGACATGTGTGTGTTTGTATACATGACAATGCTGACTTGTTTGGTTTGCTTATGTGTGGTTGAATGTATGAGTGTTCTGTGTGTTTTGCCTATGGTAACTATGAGTGGTTGTATGAATGAGTGTGTGGTTTTGTTTCTTCTACGTGTATATGGCTGTGTATACTTGTGAATCTATTTAGCTTTATTAGCAGCGAATACTTGCGTACAAGATCATTAAGAATAACATCTCTTAGCATTTATGTTGCTATGATTGTTGTTGTTGTGGTTTACTCTTATTGTCACAGACTTGAATGATCTTGTATATTCTGGAGTATTCCATTTCCGTTAATTTGAATATTATCTATATAGTGTTTGTAACATTTTGACAACTATAGATACAATTGCCAGTGCTGCCAAGTACATATAGCCACATTGTCGTTTTATTTAAATCTATTTCTAATCTTTGTAACAATATACTTAGCTATTCTAAATCACAACTTCGGGAATCTATGAAATAAATTAATCTAAATACATCACTAAAAACTTAAATATTTAAATACATTATGCACAGCCCACGTCATATGCATGAGTACGCGAATAAGAAATCTATTGAAGCTTTGGAAAGATCAATAAAAGATCTCCGAGATAACTCAGAGTTGTTTGGTGGTGCGTTAATTTTATTGTCAGTCGATTTTAGGCAAACATTGCCCGTCATTCTGCTGATAAGTTCTCTAAGCAATTGCTGAAAATTGGGAATGGTGCAATGCCTGTTGATGACACTGGATTGATAACATTGCTAAATGGTTTTTTCCGTTTCGTACAGTCAAAAAGGAATTGATTGAATGTGTTTCACTAACATAGCACAACAATATACATGCCATGCATGGTTGAGTGCCAGAGCGATTTTAGCGGCAAAGAACCAAGATGTCACTGAATTAAACATGGCTATACAATAAATGTTAAGCAAAAATTCTAATTAATTTTTTTATTTTCTTTTTTGCACTACGAAGTGTGCAATGGGTTCGCTAGTATATATATATATATAATTTAAGGAGCTGAACAATTTGTGTTATTATAAACAAAAGAGGTCGAAAAATTAGCAAAAAAAACTAATTTATATCATGTAATATTTAAATATTTTCATAGTTATATATAGGAATAGAAGAAAGATCAACATTCAATAACATACCTTCATTTCACGCTGATGAAAACTATGCGGTAGATGTAATGCATGACATATGTATGCCATTACATTCTTAGTCAGTCAATTATATATTTCATACACCAAATGATATATTTAAATATTTTTATGCTGAATAGTAGAATAAAGTCATTTCTGTATTTTAAAAGCGATAAGTGTTCAGAAAAGTTTAGCTTTACAGAAAAGGAGCTTGGGTGTTACAAGCTAAAGCTATCAGCGAAAAAATGATGTCGTTCTTCTATTATTTTCCTATATTATTTGGAGAATATATTCCTCGCAGTGATGAATTATGGTTATTTTTGATGACATTTTTTTAATTAATTGAAAATATTTTATGTTATGATATATCAAATAACTTAACCAATAAAATTAAGAACTAAATTGAAATTATTAACAGAGATTAACAAATTTTATTCAAAAAAATCTAACACCTAAATTTCATATGCTTCTGCATTATCCTTTGATGATGCAAAAATCTGGACCCCTAAGAAATCTGTGGAATTTCAAATTTGAAGCAAAGCACAAGCAGTTTAAAATATATTTTTACATTATTTCTTCTATAAAGAACACACCAAATTAATTTACGACTAAACATAAATCAAAATTTAAAATTTTTTGATGAACGAAAAGGAACAGGAAAAAGATTACAAGTTTACCAAATTACTAACTAATCCCGTCATTTGAGAACAAATACGTCACAAATTAAAAAATAACGCTATAGCATTATTCTCAGAAGCAATTACATAGGGTTACTTGTATGACAATAAGTGCTTTATCGGCAGATTCGTTACTGCAGTAGATATAATTTCTGTAGTGTATATTTTCAAAACTGACTCTGACGATATGTACATATGTGGTAACAAAGTGAAGTTCAAGGCATTTTAAATCTTTTTAAAATTATTCACCTAAAAGATTTAATAGGACCACCATTTGAGAAAATAGAAACTTCTCAGGCAAAACGTTTATAAAATTAAAAGAGTTTTAAAAAGCGTTTACTAATGTATCTAAAATTTAGGATAATATACAATGTATAGCTGTTGAATGCTCTTTGCTTGAATTGCTCACCAGTTGGAATTTGGAACACCTCTATAATCATTTTAATAGTAAGTATTATTTTTAGCATCATTATATTTGACTTTATATTAACTTAACTTGTTTATATGTAGAACATCGAATAAGTATAGAAATCTTAAAACTACTAACTGACGAACATATCAAAATACTTTTCCATGGTGCTGCGGTTGGTGACCTAGTCATGTTTGAGATTAAGTTATCGAACTGGAGAAAAACTTCTGACACTATTGCAACAGCCGCTCCGACAGAAATTTGTTGCGTTAGAAAGCCAACATGTTCAGTGATAACTATGCTGCAAAATACAAAGAACGGAAAATCGATTTTAAAATATTACAATGAAATAATATCCTTCATGAAGAACAACGGCAATTGTTGATTTGAGTTATTGCAAAATATGTGGAAGCAATGACACGACATATTCATTTAGTGACTATAAACAAATGGAGGCCGAATTATGTTAAATTTTTCCTACAGAAGAAACGGTAAGTAAAAATAAAATTGCTAATAAATTAAAAACTTAAAACTAGTTCCATGTTTATATAATACATATTAAACATTTATTTTCAGGAGTATTATAACAATTGAAAACGGGGAAAATTATACTCTGAAGTTGTGCAACTTAAAAAGACTGCCCAGAAACATTTTAAAAACAAAATACACTGTAAATGGGGAATTCAATGAAAAATACGGTAAGTATCTTGTCTGATTATTGCTTTATTAGTATGTACAACCTTTTCTACATGTATTTAGTTGTTGACGCTGAAGCTGAAATTGTCCTCGAAAATCCTGATCTAATGAAATTTCAGCCGACGATTTCGACATATATTGGAAGAAATGTTGAAAAATTAGATACCGAAAAATTGTGGAATCTAAATAAACATCAGACATATTGAATGAATGGCTGAAATACACAAAACCAACTGGTAAGTACTTAAGTTTATCTGTGTATTTTTCGAGAATGAATATAATGTTTTACAGCTATTTTAGATTAATATTAACTTTGGCCTTATATATGAAAATGCCAGCGATACGATTTCGAGATGGAGTTTTTTCGAAGACAAAACTCTCCTTTTGCTGAGGATTAAAGTTTGCAGTGCAAAACTTATCTAGCTGTTCTCAAGGTAAAAACATAAGCCCATAATTCTGTTTATATATTGTATAAATAACTAGCACACTTCGTACTGCAAAAAAGAAAATAAAAAATTTATTTAAATCAGTGATAAACTGTTTTTATTGTAATGCTCTGTGGTAAACAACATTTGTTGCTTTTCCATTTTTGGTGTAAATATACAAAACCGATAGTTTGCCAACGCGCGAACAGGTTACATAGAACTGTCCATGTGAGAAAACTGGATACACTAAATTCAGTCCACAAATTTCTAAAGATTGGCCTTGCGCCTTATTAATGGTAATCGCAAACGCAAGGCGAACAGGAAACTGAAGTCGTTTAAATTCAAATGGTATATCAGACGGAATCATTGGGATACGTGGAATGAATACATCTTCGCCTTTTAATTTTCCAGTTAAAATAGTAGCTTCAATTACATAAGCTATCAACCTTTTAATAGCAAGTCTTGTACCATTAAACAAACGGGGTTAATTGATATTACGAAGCATAAAAATAGTGGCTTCAACTTTCTATTGGAGACTATGCGGAAGCAATCCTGGTGGTCCAACGACTTCTACAATTCTGTTGGATAATTCAAAACATATTCTTCATTAGTCACAGTATCGACAGATTTGTACAGCAGGAATCTTTGATTGTATAGCCATGTTTAGTTCAGTAACATATTTGTTCTTTGCCGCTAAAATTGATCTGGCACTCAACCATGCATGGCATGTATATTGTTGTGTTATGTAAGTGAAAGCACATTAAAAAAATTCCTCTTTTGACTGTACGAAACGGCAAAAATCATTTGGCAATGTTATCAATGCAGTGTCATCAATAGACATTGCACCGTTCCAAATTTTCGGCAATTGCTTAGAGAACTTATCAGCAGATGGATCATTCTGCAACTGAACACGAACGTTGATAGTGAGTTTCGATATTTTAACAAATCTAAATAAATATAAAGACTTTAAGCAAGCGTTAATTTCATCGGCAGCTGCCGATCTAGGAATGACGGGCAATGAAATCAACGCACCACCAAACAACTCAGAATTATCTCGAAGATCTTTCATTGTTCTTTCCAAAGCTTCAACAGATTTCTTATTCGCGTACTCATGCATATGACGTGGGCAGTGGATGGACCGTGTATCATATTTTGCCCAATAACGTCATATAATTCAGGATCACTTATTTGATCTAGAATTTCAGAACCTGAAACATTGTCATCTTCATGCGATGTGATTTTGTTCACCAACCATATTGAAATGTGAGCGTTTGGCAAACCACGCTTTTGCCACTCCACAGAATACATCCAGAACTTCACTTCACCAAACTCTTTAGATTTGACGCTAAAACCCATAAGCGCTTTCAATTTCTGCTTAAAAACACGGGAAGTGATATCATGGCGGTCGGTAGGACTTTGACTAGCGAATAAATTATCTTTAATGTCACTCCATTGCGGATTACACGTAAATGTTATAAATAATTCTGGTCGACCGTAATGACGCACATAAATCATTGCATCCTGAGCGTACTCATGCATATGACGTGGTCTGTGCATAATGTATTTAAATATTTATGATTTTAGTGTTATATTTATATGTAATTTATTTCATAGATCCCCGAAGTGGTGATGTTATGTATATATATTAAATTAATAGGTTGACCAAAATTTAATTGTACTGTACTTAAAAACGAATTGTATTTCAGTTTTTCAAAATATTAACTCAAATATTTCGAAATGATTGCAGTGTTCACTAAAATGGCTATATCTCATAAACCAATATACATACAGTAACTGTATTTACATTAAAACTTGGGTATTATATAAAATCGGTTCACGCATTCCGGGGAACATCAATTACTAACCAAATGCAACTTATTTTTATATATATAGATGGATAAATCTTAATTTTTAGAATCAAAAACGTTTGGTATACTTTGGTACCTTCACCATTTGTTCCCACCACAACAAAAGGTTTTAAAAATTGAAAATGGTTGCAAAACTAGGAAAAAGTTTTCAGTTTTGGACTCCCAGAAATCGTTTGCTATAATTGGTAGTACACAAGAAGTTGAAAAAAAACTAAATCTCTTGAAGGTACAAAAATGTAATATTCAGCCCAAATTGCTAACTACGTGTATTATTTTTAATGTAAAGGATATAAGGATCTATCCTGATGACATAAAATATCCGGTATCCAAGACCTTAACAGCTGTGGATATATTATTTAAAATACTTTTGGTTCTTAGCTTGCAGTTTCCCATCGAATCTGAAGTGTATTATTATTTTTTACAGGCATTTTTTATGAAAGTAAGACCGATAAGAAATATACAAAAATCTACTCAATTAAAAATGAGTTATTAAACCTGAATATGTTTTGTTGTAGACCTTTTTGAATAAATTTGTTTTGTTTGTGATAACCTCAATCCGAAAAGGACATCACAAACAAAACAAAGTTATTAAACCTTAATAAAAATTAATAATAAATATATATATTTTTAAGGAAATGTTCCCAAAAAGTAGTTTATGCTTTCCGTTTTTTAAGAACCGACATTTAGATGTAATTCCGTTTCTGAACGCAAGTGAACTCAGTAACATGTCTAATATTCCATATATTTAAAACTCTCATATATGAACCCCTACTGTTTTTCTAATTGAATTTTTATATTTATTATAGATACAAACTTATTCATGTACACTTATTATATACATATATCTACATAATTTAAATAAAATTTAAAAAAGTAAATAATATTGGAATTTGATTCACTTGATGCTTTTTAATTTAATTAAAAATCTTATTAGTCTGAATAATATCATTATTTAAAATTAATTTAATTTCTAACAGAATCTTTTTCGAGCTAATAGTTTTTTTATTCAAAAGCTGTTAAACATTCAACAAGAAAAGTTATCGATTCAAGTACAAGTTGTTAAAGCTTATCAAATCCTAGAAAAACACGGTTTGAAAAAAAAATTGTTTAAAAAAATTTTCTTTGTTTCAATAACTCTTCTTTTTAACAAAAACTTTAATAAGTTTTTTTTGTTATTGCAGTTATTAGTTTAGTGAATTTCTTTTTCACAGGAAATTTGAAAAAATTATTGTTGATTGTCGGTGTTTTGTTATTGAAAGTGAAATAAATTTTTTAGTATGCAACTCTGCAACTCTTATTATTGTTATTATTAAAAAAATAAATTACTTTGCTGGGTGATTTTCTATAGGTAAGGTAAACTTCCTTAATGAATCTAGATTATTAAAAGAATATTCCCTTTCTGAATGTTGAATTTTCAGTATCTCAAACTCTTCACTATGTTTCCTGTGTATTGCCTGTAATGTTTTCGAGAGTATATTTCTATGTGTTATATTATAATATGAAATTTATTTGTTGGGTGGTTAATCAATGTGTATATAGTCACATACATGTAACTGAATTCCTATGAATTCATAATTTAATTTCCGTTCCCACAGATTGCAGACACAATCGTCAGCATATTCTGTGTGAACGAAGTAGCTATTATGCGTAATGTGCACATTATGCATAATAGCTACTATTGTTCTTTCTCACTTATGCTGCCTTTTAAACCTTTGTAATTAGTTTTAAGTGTCAGTTTTTGAATAAACTCGAAGATAACCAGAACATTGTTTGTTTTACACTTAATTGGCGCAGTCGGTAAAAGAAAGAAAATAACAGTAACAGTGTTATTAAATTTATTGAAAAACGTTTGCTAAAACTGAGAAGAAAGAAAATAACAGTAACAGTGTTATTAAATTTATTACGTTTGCTAAAGCTGAGAAGAAAGAAAATAACAGTAACAGTGTTATTAAATTTATTGAAAAGCGTTTGTTAAAATAAAAGTATTAAAAACAAACAAAAATCATGTTAGAAAAAACAAGTTTACAAATAAAGTTTAGTATAACTTAAACCTAGTGAACAAGATACGCATAAACAAAATAAATTTTCGTAGAACAAGTATTTAAAACCATACAACAGCCTAAATCTACATCAAAACAAAATTATAACAACCATCTGTGATGTGAATAAAAAAAAACTTTCTCAAACTAAAACTTATCATCATTACTCTAAAATAAATTGCTTTGAAAACTGATCAAATCGGCAAGTGCCAATGGTTCGAGTGGGACAAAAAGCGAAGATACCAGCGAGAAAAGAAGCATTTAGACTTCATCATTTATCATCAGCACCTAAATCACCACCACTACACAATTCAGCAGGACTACTAATAAAAGAAAGTAACTTCAACATTTACCAGCCTAATTATTATTAACAAGTTAAGTACCTAGCGTTAAGAATACTATACAAAGGTTATTGTAACTGTTATAAAAATAAATAAGAAAAAAGAGAACAATAGATTTAAGTGATAATAATGGAAAATTTTGAAGTAGCCAGGAAGTGCGTTTGTGCGGTGCAACAATTCAATGGAAACAGCGCAGATCTTCCGAATTTTATTAAAAGAATTGAAGCATTATCGTCTATTATGGAGCCACTAAGCTTAGGTCTAAAAAGAATTTTGCTAGGGTACATTGAGGATCGACTGGTGGGTAAAGCCAGAGATTCTCTCACAAGAAATGGCAAGGTGCATACATGGCTAGAATTAAGAACAATGCTCATAAGAGAGCATGGTGATCATACACCTAGAAATAGAATTCTTGATGAAATTCTACTATGTCGTTGTACCAATGGCATAGGGAATTTTTATAATACATTAAATCAGCTTTTAGTTAGGCTTAATAATTCGTATTTGTTAAATGATGAATTGACGGTAATGCAAGCAGATAGGAATAAAAATTTAGTGCTTGAAGCATTCAAACAGAATCTTCCAGAGCCTGTTAAGGGCATTATAATAGGTAGAAACCCAAGAACTATGGCAGAAGCTTATACAATAATTGAAAAAAATGGCTATTTAGAATTTGCTAGACTTTCACTTAATTATAACAACAGACATGCTAGAAGACAACAGTTTCACACTGATAACTATAGGAAAAACAAACCATTAAATCATTACCCAGTATTAAGAAATTCTGACTATCCACAACAAAGCGGAAGTTCGCGATCTCCCAATAATTATCAACCGCATCAAGAGGATTTCAATAGAAACGCGAACCGGCCAAGCCCTTCACAATCAAGGCAGAACAGTTTTACCAGACAACGAAGAACTTTTAACATGTTGGAAAATATCAGAAACAATAGAAGCTATAAAACCCAAGACATCGAACCAATGGACGTTTCAAATAATTTTCAAAATTTTCGGATGAGTGGCCCCCAAGACACATGCCCTATATAGTTGTTGATAATCCAACTAGGGAACTTAGGTTTATAATTGATACAGGAGCACAACTTAGCTTAATTAACCCTAGCGTGTGTAACGAAAAATGGAAGTCACTAGTAAACATAACAATAAAAGCATGTAATAACAACATTCAGATTAATAAAAAGTGTACAATACCACTTTTTAAAGAGTTTGGTCTCGAAAACTACTATGCAGAATTTTTGGAATACGATTTTAGTGATCAATTTGATGGCCTTATAGGAAATAACACTTTGGCTAATTTAGACGTTAATATTTCTTAAAAAAATCGGTTCATTTCAACTAATGACAGCATAATAAAGTTATACCTGAATAAAGAAGAGGAAGAGTATTGTACTCGTTCTATAAATGAGACGAGCCAATGCATCCGTCAAGAAGCAAATATCTTTCATACTAATGCACATTTGGGGGATATAATGAAATACATACACGTGGATCACCTAAACGATGAGGAAGTAAAAAAGATAAGGGGAGTCCTTTCGAAATATACTAGCACATTTTATAAAAATAACGACGATTTGTCTTTTACAAATGAAGTCAAGCATAAAATTCAAACCGCCAACGATATCCCAATTTATACAAAGTTGTACAGATATCCTCAGGTGCATAGGGCTGAAGTAGACAAGCAAGTAGAAGAAATGCTAAGACAGGGAATTATCAGGCCCTCTCGTAGCCCATATAATGCACCAATTTGGGTGGTGCCTAAAAAAAGAGACAATTCGGGCATTGAAAAATGGCGTATAGTTGTAGACTATAGGAAACTAAACGCTATAACTGTAGATGATAAATTTCCCATGCCAAACATGGACATGTCTTGACAAATTAGGGAGATGCAATTATTTTACCACAATCGATCTGGCTAAGGGCTTCCACCAGATAGAAGTGGACCCTGAGGATGTCCCCAAGGCGGCATTCTCCTCTGCCACAGGACATTACGAATTCCTAAGGACGCCTTTCGGCTTGAAAAACTCTCCCGCAACCTTTCAAAGGATGATGAACAACATCCTTGCGGATTACATAAACAAAATATGCGTCGTCTACCTTGACGATATCTTAATATTCTCGACATCTATAGAGGAGCATCTGAATTCTCTAAGGCTAATACTACAAAGATTAAGCGAGGTAAACCTTAAAATACAACTTGACAAATGCTCATTCTTACAGAAACAAACCGATTTTTTGGGACATTTGGTGACAGCAAATGGTATTAAACCAAACCCACAAAAGGTGGAGGCAATTCAAAAGATAAAATTACCAAGAACAGAAACAAAGAAAGTATTTAAAGAAAGGAACAAAGATCAATACCACTGATAAAGATTACATTAATGCATTCGAGAAGCTGAAAAAACTATTGATGAGTGATATAATTCTTGTCTATCCAGACTACTCAAGGAAGTTCACACTTGTGACGGATGCATCGAATTTTGCTATAGGCGCTGTTTTGATGCAAAACGATAAGGCGATTTCCTACTATAGTAGGACATTAAATGAACACGAACGTAGATACTCTACAATTGAGAAAGAACTACTCGCAATAGTATCTGCAACAAAATACTTTAGGCAATATTTATGGGGTCGGAAATTTACTATTAAGACGGATCACAAACCGTTGGTATGGCTAGACTCACTGAAAGAGCCAAACCTAAAACTATAAAGGTGGAAAATTAAACTAAATGAATTTAATTATGACATCGTGCATGTTAAAGGCAAAAGTAATGTGGCAGACGGACTGTCAAGGTTGCCAAATTTAAAGGCTAATATTAATGAGTTCATATCAGAAAAAGGAAGCCAAATAGATAATAGCTCATCCTTGGCGACAGTGCATAGCGCACAAGAAGACGGCTCTCGTCATATTTATATAACAGAAAAGCCAATAAACGCTTATAAGAACCAATTGTATTTTAAAAAGGGATCAGTTGAAAGATTTTTTATGTGAATTAAGTATCAGAAAGTCCAAAATTTTATAACGGCAACGGAAGACAGCAATCTTGTGGAAATTCTAAAAAAAGTACTAAAAGATAGAGGTGTTATGTGTATCTTTTCTGAAGATAACCAACTTTTTGTACAACTTCAAGATTTCTATGTGAAATACTTCTCCAATAATAAAGATTTGAGACTACTTGGGTCAACAACAAAATCAGTAGAAATTTCCGACAAGGACGAAGCTTTACGCATAATAAAAGAAGAACACTTAAAAAGAAACCATCGTGGTATTAACGAGGTATTTCGGGAACTGAAAACAAAATACTATTTCCCGGAATTATTGCAACTCATTACAAAATTTACAACTAATCGCGGGGTGTGCCAATTGGCCAAATTCGATAGACGAACAGTAAAAATGCCATACTAAATTAGCGAATCTCCTGGCAAGTTTAATGACATTGTCCACATGGACATTTGGTTCCCATTCCGCAATGTAATGTACTTAACGACAATAGACAAATTCTCGAAATACGCAACTGTGCATAAACTGACTGACAGAACATGGTTGTCTATACTCACTGCAATTAGAGAAAGAATACGATTATTAGGAAAAATGAGGAAACTTGTCTACGATAATGATAGCTGCATGCTTCATGAGGCCGTTACATTATTTTTATGGGAAAATAGCATTGAAACTCACGTAACGACCAAACACCACAAAACAGGTAATTCAGATATTGAACGCTTACACGGTACATTGAATGAATATATAAGAATAATCGTAGCTGACAAAACAGAAACAAACGAAGATACTGAAGACAAAATTATAGGATAGTTACAATTTATAACAATACCATACATTCCACGACCAAATTGAGACCAATCGATTTCCTTGAATAAAATTTCGATAAGGAGGAAATACAGCAACTTGCTGAGAAATACATGAGGCAGAAGACATGCAAAGTTAACAGGTTGAACGAAAACCGGGATACAAATTTTTACTTGACCGATACCATTGTACAAAATAGGGAAATACAAAAGAAAAAAATTATACAAAAAACTCTCACAATACAAGAAGGAGGGAAACTATGTATTTGACACGAGTAATAGAAGAAACAAAAAATACTACAAAACCCAAATGAAACGCAGATTCAAGCAAAAAATTTAATGTCCCTTTTGTTTTTGTGTGCGTAATACTTTCCAAGAAAATAATGGTTGTAAACTTAAAATTAATAAAAAAATCAATAATTAAAGAATTAAAAGCAGGTGTAATCATTACAAAAATAATCGAATTTACTAAAATAGAGCACAATTGTAACGATCAGCCTTTCTATGTTAAGGGAAATAACATCATTAAGTTCGAAAATTGTACAATTAAAATTAAAGATTTTACGTTTGAATATTTATTTAATAAGTTTAATCATGGGGTTGTTATACCTTTGAATTATGTAAACTTTACAAAAATCATAGATAACTTTACTTTAGAAGAACTACATACCCAAAGCATTAAGAATCGAGAAACCATAGAATACATTGAATTTAAGAATAATATAACACACGGCTCTACTGTAACTTTCATTGTTGTTTTACTTATTATTATTGTAATTTTAATTGCTAAGATTAAATGTTGTAAGGTGAGAAAGAGCAAAATCGAAATAAAAGTAGAAGACCGCCCTAATCCGTTTGCCCGGAGAGCAAACACTAAGGGTGGGGAAGTCACATACATGTAACTGAATTCCTATGAATTCATAATTTAATTTCCGTTCCCACAGAACCTTTATAATTAGTTTTAAGTGTCAGTTTTTGAATAAACTCGAAGATAAACAGAACATTGTTTGTTTTACACTTAATTATATGCATTTCTTTGGAGCTTTATACCAAATAGTCAGTAGACTTCAACCACAGTTTTGAAAAGTTTCAAACTTCTCAACTTATCAAATGACTTCTACAAACTATCTGCGAATTCTGTTAATAAATCAACTATAAAAATTAAGAAATGAGTTTAAAAAAATCGCATTATAATAAGCGTAGTAAGCTATGAAACTTATACAAACCCAAACCCAACAAACAACTTTTATTCGATATGACTCTATTTTATTTTTCTACACCTTTATACAATTAGAAATCCTTTGGATAACAATGAAAGTATTTATAAGGCAAAATGAAAAACAAAATCTCAATTTAACTGTTAATAAATTAACTATTTGACATGCTGTCATTGAACTATTGTAATATGAAATTTATTTATTGGGTGGCTAAGCAATGTCTATATGCATTTCATTGGCGCTTTATACGAAATCGTCAGTATACTTCAATCACAGTTTTGAAAAGTTTCAAACTTCTCAACTTATCAAAAGACTTCTGTATACCATCTGAGAGTTCTGCTAATAAATTAACTATAAAAATTCACAAATGAGCTTAAAAAAATCACATTATAATAAGAATAGTAGGTTATGAAACTTTTACAAACCAAAACCCAACAAACAACTTTTATTCGATATGACTCTGTTTTATTTTTCTACACCTTTATACAATTAAAAATTTTTGGATAACAATGAAAGTATTTATTAGGCAAAATGAAGAATAAAATCTCAATTTAACTGTTAATAAATTAACTATTTGTTATACTGTTTATTTCTACTTCATCTGTGAATTGTACTAATGTTATTCCAGAGATTGTTTACTGTGTTCCGTCCAATAATACAAAACCTTCACTTATTTCTAATGTGGGTTGATTGTATACTTGGATAACTGAATATTTGGTATTCTTATTTTTTAAAAGTGGAATGATACAAACGTCTGTGTTGTTATTTCGTCTACATATATATTTTCCTAAATAATTCTACACTTTTCAATTCTAAAGTAATTTAGTCGGTTATAATGTTTCCATGTTTGAAACTTATTGGAGTCACTTTAAAGTTCGTGTTAATAGTAGCAGTTCATCATGTACTTGCTCTAAGATAATGTGGTTTTTAATATCTCCTCCATGCATTGTATTCAGAATTTTCCCACATCTGGAATTAACAATTATTTGCTTTTCATCGTTCTAAATTAAGGTGTTAATAACTTCCTAAGAAGTTTATTACTCTTTTACGTATATTATGGTCCTCTATCTGTTTTGCTAAAATTTCTATTTTTGATCACATTTTTTCCTCTGTAGTGGTATTGTAATTATAACTAAGTACTTGTCTATATGACATGAATACTTTTGTTAAGCTAGTTATATGAAATAAGTATGAATAGTAGTCGAATAATAATACTTTGGAACTCATTTTCGCCCTGTTAAATTTTGTAGTGCAACGTTTGCTGGGGCTAGTGCTGTAATTCCGATTACCATGACTAGAAATATTGGGAATTTGTTCATTGTCTTTAGTGAGTACGTAGTTCTTTATGTTGTCTTTATGTATAATATGCCCTCCTTGTATTAAGATTGTGTTCTTACGATCTTCTTTAACTATGGCCTTTTTATACCGACTGTCACTTTTACTTCCTAAATTATTTCTGGCTACTAATATCTGGTCTCCTTCCTTAAAACTCCTATGTTTTGTACCTTTGTTCAATCTTGGCAATGTCTTACTTGAGGCGTTTGTAAGTTTCTTCTTTATTTCCTCTTTGTTGTAATTAATTAAATTGAAGTGTATATCTGTTGGTTTCTGTCCCGTGGCCGAGTGTATCGTATTATTTAACTCTTTCGCTGATAAGAGTAGTTCTTCTGTTGTTGATATTTTTTATCTCTAATATTCTTGCTAGTTCTGATATTGAGCTGTGCGTGCGTTCGATTTGTCTGTTGGCCTTCGATCTGTATACTGGCGTTTGAATCTTTCTTATATTATGTTTTTCACACATTTGATTTACCATAGGTGTCTTTAGTACAGATTCGTTGTGTGCCATTTATCGGTTAAGTTTGGGGTAATTGCTTATAATAATTTCTTCTAGTTTTTTCTCCATTCCAGTTTTTGTTTCTAGTTCTCTGATAACTATGTATTTGGAAATGTTATCTATTACTACTAAAGGTACTAACAGACGACATGTTTTTTACATGTGTTTTTTAAGCTTTCGATTCATATGTTTTTCTTTATGTCTGTCAATATTGGTTAATTTACATAAGGTTTATAATTTTTGGTCACAAACGTACATGTCAAGGCGCATCTATACTAGGTGACCTTAATATGCAAAATGGCGAACAGCTGATACAATTCGCCTGATTCGCCTTGAACTCGTTTGTTAAAATCTTCTGCTTTCGCCTTGTACTCGCTTGTCAAAATCTGCTTTTTAGTCTTTGCGACAAAAAGAAAATTTGTGAAGAGTTCAAAAACAAAAATTAATTTTGTGAAAATTGCTAAGAAAACAAGAGTTATTTATATATATAATATATAATTGATTTGCTGATTATTATTAAAAGCAATAGTTTTTATTTAAGTATATTTTCTGAACTTATAAAACAATGCGTGTTTGTGCAGTGTGCAAGCGCAAATTTTTTAAGGGAGAGGGATCGTTGTTCCAAGCGCCGAAAGATGCGGTATCCATGGCATTAACACGTACTGAATTCATATATGTAGAATAACAAGAAACAAATATTTCGTAAACTGTTATATAAAAAATAAGTTATATGCATCGTTGTTCTCATATTCTGGGTTTTTGTTCTCTTTGAAGAAAATATTGTATAGGCTGCCTCGGACGTACACCATTATTATGGATTTCAGTAGATTTGTTTAGCCTTCTTACAATTTTTATAGCTTGATTGGCTATGGGTGCTGTATAATTGGCAGACTGATAGTCATTTTGTGACTTGTGTAAAACCACCAGAATTGGCTGAAATGTTGCCGGCACATCATCTAAAGACGAATTGTTCAATGTCATTGATTCTTGATTGTTAGAGCGTTGCAACAACTTCATTTCTTTAAGCTTAGACGGAGACATGTTTAGAGCTATTTATAGCAATTGTAGATGCAAAATTTGTGTCCGATTCTTTCATAAGAGCAGGAAATATGTGAACCTTAGTCCAGTCAACTTGCAAAATCAACTCCGCCAGAACTAATTAAAATGAACTTTTATATATTTTATACTATTATATGTATTTACAAAAGCTTACCCTTATAAGCACCAATTCCATCCAGCAATGAATATGTAAATAATAATTACATACTTCTGCACAAACATTTTATAAATAAACAGCTTGAAATAAACACTTTACATTTTTCTCATTTAGCGTCTGTTGGTGTCTTTGTTGTTTTTTCTTTTGTATCGCCATTTTTCTTATGTTTTACCTGTCAAGTCCATTTGACAAAAGAAAATTTTTTACACAAACAAAATAGATATCAAATACATATATTTTCTGCAGGGTTGCAAATTGAGTATACCTAGTATAGATGTGCCTTGGTACATGTAGTATCACACATGACATCGGTCATGTTTGTTGAGAACAGCAGATTCTTCTTCAGTGCATAAACATCCATTTGATAAATGGCTTTGCAGCCGTCGAAATATTTTTGGTTCCGACTGTGAAGTATTGGCGACTCAAATGTATTTTCTTAATTTTTTTTTCTTTTTTAAACAAGACGTTGAGGTTGTATCTAAAAATCTATACATTTTTGAACTCAGTTTAATAAAACGACAACGTTAAATCAAAAAATATATATGTTTTATTTGTCTTGCAAAATACGTCATTCAAACGGCTAATGATAGTGCACATAATCAACCGCCGACGAATATGTTTGTATGACATAGTCATTTGGAGCTGTATGTTTAACATAAGAAAATAGAGCACGCTCTATTTCAAATAATGTTATGACTTTTGTCATGTTTTTTACACAAGCAATGTTTTAAAGGTAGCACACGACATGTTTCCGTTTTTATATGTAAATTGTGACACACACAATGTGAAAAACATGTCGTCTGTTGGTACCTTAAATATGATCTGTGCTCATTATAATAAATACCTGCGTGTATAAATTCACCTGACTCGGCTGGTATAGTCGAATCGTTTAGTGGTTTCTTTGTTGGTCGTCTTTCGTACTTACCGAAGAGACATGCTACACATTTCTTGTTGTATGCTTTACAGTTCTTATATATATCCTATCGATCCGTTATCTTCCCGAAAATGTATTGTCAGTGGTTTTGCTATATTTGAAACCCTTCTATGAACTTTCGATAATAGCCTGTCATGCCTAAGAATCCTCTCAGGTCTTTGAGTGTTGTTGGAATAGAATATTTATTTATTGCTTCTACTTTTTCAGGATTTGTGGATATCCTGCTATGCTATATACATATACTAGGTATTCCCCCTCTGTCTGGAAAAATTTAGATTTCTCATTAGATAGTTGAGTTTTGCTCGGCTTAACGCTTCAAATATTATCTCGATATGTTCCATGTGTTCTTTCCTTAATGAAGAGTAAATGAGAACATCGTCGAAATATATATATGCAAATTTATCGATATACTCCCGAAGGATATCGTCGACACATTTTGAAATATTGAGGGCGCGTATTTCAGCCCGAATGGCATACGCACAAATTCTTACTTACCGCCTTTGATGCAAAAGGCAGTCTTTTCTCTATCTTCTATAGAAGATATCTAGTATTTGGCATTACCAAGAGTCTGATTTGTTAGATTTACGTCAAGTATAATATATCCATCTTTTATAGTATTTGCCGTTTTGATCGTCCTGTTTCGTCTACTCCTTTTTTAGGAACAGTCCAAATCGGTAAATTGTATGGGCTATGACTATCTTGAATTATTTCGTCAGGTAGTAGCTTTTCAATTTCTTTATTTACGAAGTCGTTATCCGCTATGGTACTCGTCCAAATGGGTTCATCCGTTTTTGTCCTAATTGTATATTCAACGTTTGTAGTGAAGGGTAATGGTCCCATGAAATTGTTTTCTTTCATCAACTTGTCTAAGCTGTCTTCGTAAAAATTTTTTCCTATTAACTAACTTAATCTTTTATTTCGTTTTATTTGCTTGTCGCTAACGTTAGTTTTTGCTTCTAGCTTAGTTATTCCTTCCCATCCAAGAATCAAATTAAAGTTTGAAAGAAATTTATAATTTTGCCTAGAAACTTTATTGTCTGTTTTGAGGTAATTAGGGACGTGTTGTGTTTCGAACTTACTTGTGTGCTATCTCTTAGCTTAGTTGAAAAATTAAATTTTAATTGTTTGTTAATGTAGTTAGGGGCTGGTTCCGTATCGATCATGACAGAATAATCTTTATCGCCATCATTCATAGTGACACAAGGCATAGTTTAAAGATTATCATACCATTTTCCGCGATCGTGCTCTGGTTGTAATCTTTCTTTGCTGATTGAAGAGGGCCGCTTGTCTAAGGCTGTGTTCCCCAATGAAGTATCCATTGGCTCTGGACGTGATTGAAGGTTTTTGTATCTGGTTGTAAATTGTCTTAGTGCTGGTTGATAAGTTCTATAATTTGTTGGTGTACATAATTTTTAAATTTTTGGTAACTTTTTTCAGGTCTGAATCCTTTTTGTGGGTTTCTTACTTCATGTGATAACCTTATATTTTGATGTTGGTTATCATGTTCAATTGTTCGTGCAGTCGTATATGCGTGCTCCAAATTATGTGGTGTGTTGTCGTAAAGCGTAGATTGTATAAAGCTACTATTCACTTCAGCTATGAAAACTCGTACGGAGTCCTCCTTCGCTTGTGGTATCATTACCGTCGTTGCGGCTTCAACACGACCTGACATTGATATCTTTGATATAATTGATTTAGACATTTATACATTTTAGACTCTCCCAGTGATTGGGTACATCTCTTCATTTCATCTTGCAGTACATATACGGTCGAATCTCAAAAAAATTAAATAAGGTGCCATGGTTGGCTAAAACCAGTGCTGCTGCACCTTGGATTTTCGTTTTCAGAATTAGTAGGGAACGAACATAAATTGGTGTGTTGCTCAAATTTGATATCGCCTCTATCATTCTACTCGCGTCTTCTCTCCAAATCCTATAATTATTTATGTTGCCATCAAAGGTGAGTATGGTGACTTAAAAACGTCTAGTTTTACTTGATTTTCATCTGCGATATTTGTTTCTACTACTGTCCTTAGATTGACAGGAATTATCTCTACGGTGGGAATTTATTGATTATGTCTTATTTGTTCTTCTAACCCCTGCACTTGCCTCTGATTTTCCAATCTCATTGATGCCATGGCGGCTTGCATTGCTGCCATCTGTCGTACGAGGGCATACATATCGTAACTCTGTGTCATACTTGCTTCGTTTATTTCTTCCAAAGATCTATTGCCGTCGTGGATGTTCCTTCTTTTTTTTGAGAACATAAAACAACTTATTTATTTATCTTCGTATGAAGACTTAAGTTTCCTTTTATGGAGGTTTTAAGTTTATTATTCTTTGTATAAAAAATTATTTGTTTACTTGCTGCCACAAGTAAACCTTTGGTCCGCTCACCGAAGTAATATGTATTTGATAGTACTCCTGGCAGGATCGCCTGTTAAAACATCCCTTGATCCTGTTTGTAAAAAAAAATATATATAAATATATTTTATGCGCGATGCGCTGTTTCTTTATTTTATATTTGTGTTCTCTACTTTTTACCTTAGTTCACACATGAACTATCACTTATACACTATCGAGAAGGTAAAACTGAATACTAACTAATTAAAGAAAGTATTTGCAGTCTTATATATACCATCTTTCATCATACATTAAGGGATAATAACTTAAAGATACATTCTTTATCAATACCTTTGCTAGAAATATGTGTTTTCCTTATCGTATATTTAGTTAGAAATATTAGTTACTTTGTTCTTGAAAATATGTTATTTTTTAATGATATAGTTCTTATTTCTATTGCCTACAGCTAAAGTTTTGCTTACAACTTTAAAAATTTAATATTTATAGAAAACTAAAACTACTTTTCAAAGATTTCTGGACATTGGTTTTGTTTAAGACACAACATCTTTGCCGAACAGAGGTACAGAAATTTATGCTCTGCTTTGCGTTTCAAATGTATAAGGCTCTATAAAGAAAGTTACTAGAAGAGTATACATTTTTAAATTAATATCCTTTTGATGAATTAATATTCGTTTGATGGGGAGTTAATGAACATAAGCCGACAGTCTCTATAGAACAAGATTTAAAATATTGTTAAGGTATATGTATATTTTAGAGATATATTTATCATACTTCGTGTATATCCACCAACAAATGAATCTCCTGCATATATAAAATTTTATAGTTTTTAACTAATAAGCAATTAGAGCAAAAAACATTTTTGAGTTTTCAAATTTTTCAAAATGTTGCAGCCCCTATAACATATTTTGGAATAGCTTTGATTTATGACAACCATTGAAATCTCCGGGTAATTTAGAAAATTTACGATTGCAGGTAGCAGCATAGTTTATAATTTTTAACCATTAGTTAAAATAAAAATTATATCGGCTTCTTTAAAGTTTTAAAAATTTTGTTGCCCTTAATATTTTAATTTGATATATGGCATTCATTGCAATCGACTGGCAATTTAGTAAGCTTTCGATTGCAGGTAGCCGCATTCGGTGGATGTTGATAGTTTTTAGGTTACAAATCAATAGTTTAAAGAAAAATTATTTCTGCATTTTTCAACAATTCGAAATGTTATAGCTTCTTCGACTTTTTCTTGGAATAGTTTTGATATATGGCTATCATTGCAATTGGCGAGTAATGTAGTAAGCGATTGCAGGTAGCGAGATTGGGCGCATATTCATAATTTTTAAGTTATAAGCGAATAGTTAAAAGAAAAATTATTTCTCATATAAATTTTTAAAATTATTGAATATGAATTTTATTATAAACAGTCCTAGGCATTAATGTACTGCTTTGCGTTTCAAATATATAAGGCTCTATAAAGAAAGTTATTAGAAGAGTATACTTCTTTAATTTAATATCCTCCTGATGAATTAATATCCCTTTGATGGAGTATTAGTGGACATAAGCCGACAGTATGTAAAGAACAAGACATAAAATATTGTAAAGGTATGTGCATATTTATGCGGTATATTTGCCATAGTTCGTGCAAATCGAACAGCAAATTAATCCCCTCCATACATAAAATTGTTTGGTTTTTAAGTAATAAACAAATAGAGCAGGAAACATTTGCGTTTTTAAACTTTTCAAAATCTTGCTGCCTCAATAACTTTTTTTGTAATAGCTCTATAAAGAATGTTAATTAAGGGATTAGACGTCTTTAAATTATTATCCTCTTCATGAATTAATATCCGTTTGATGGAGTGTTAGTGGACATAAGCCGACAGTCTGTAAAGAACAAGATTTAAAACTTTGTTCAGATAGGTGCATATAGATATATGTCATACTTCGTGCATATCCAACAAAAATGAATCTCCTTCATATATAAAATTATTTAGTTTTTAAGTAATAAGCAAATTGAGCAGGAAACATTTAAGACTGGTGCGAACACCCTTGATGAACCACATAATATTAAAAATTAAGTCTCTCATATTAGATCCCAAGGTGGATAAGAATTTGCAAAATTATAATCAAACCACAATCAATTTCTGTTAAATGAAATCACACCGAAACTTATAAACATGGAAATACTTGAAACTCGGAGTGCACTTGGTATAAGCTAGGATCCAGTAAACGATAATTTTCTTTTTGCTTTCAGCTCAGAACCAAAATTCTCAAAGTATACTAAACGAGCAATTTTATCACTCACTGCGTTGATTTTTGATCAGCCCCCTAATAATAATACTAAGTCTTACTGCAAGACTTGTGGCTGCAAAAGTATGAATGGGACACCGAAGTACCCGCAAACATAAAAACCTCATTTATTAATTGTCTGGAAGGCTTGCATAACTTAAACACGATTTCTATTCCCCGTTTTGTCTTTGATGACAATTATACTGAAATGCAAATACAAGTATTCAGCGACGCTTCTATTCGTGCGTATGGATGTTGCTTCTATGTATGTTTCAAAAATTCGTATAAAAATACAAAAGCAAAGCTTTTCGCAGCAAAGTGTAGAGTTTCACCAACAAAGAAAACAACAATCCCACAGCTGGAGTTATGTGGTGCACATCTCTTGTTAAACAGAAAAATTGCTCCTCTTTTTGCAGCGTTATACACCCGTATGTTCTTCTGGACTGATTCGTCAGTAGTATAAAGGTGGTTACAATTAAATTCTGCAACACTAACTACGTTCGTTGGAAATCGCTTTTCTGAGATCCAGGAAATTACAGCAAATGGTTCATGGCGCATGTGCTTACTGCACTGAATCCCGCTGACCTTATTTCCAGAGGTTGCTCTGTTGAAAAATGAAAAGAGCCATTATGGCCTGAATTTTTAGAACGCGAAGAAACCCAATGGCCAAAACCTCTAAAGGAATACAATGAAGAAATCGCTAAATCAGCTATTCGAGTATAAGTTTTCAAGTGCGAAATTCAGGAAAAGCGTATTCTCACCTTATGCGATATATTAAGTTCTAATACAAAGGCCGTACGTGTGGTAGCGTTATTATTTCAGTTACTTCGTGGCACCATATATATTACAACCGAAGCTCAACAACATGCTTTGGAGTGTATTTCCTGGAATTTTCAGCAACACAACTTTATTGAAGAAATCCATTGTCTCAAAAACAATTTGGATATTAAAACATCGTGTAAATCACTTGGCTTATTCTTCGACAAGAGTATGCATTTCCCCTTAGTTTGTATGGGAGGTAGACTAGAAAACGCAAACATCCCTGAAAATCGAAAACATCCTATTTTGCTGCAAAATTGTAACTTTGTTTTAAATTATATCAGACATCTTTTTGTCTAATTACTATGCTGGAACGAAGGCATTGGTTGCCCTTTCCCGACAAAAATTTTGGGTAGTCAACGTCCGAGCCATAACTAGAAAGGTAGTACGCTCGTATGTAAGCTGCATTCAATATCGTCCAAAACTCATGGAGCAAGTCATGGGAAATTTACCTCGAGAACGAGTGACACCTGTAAGACATTTTCAACGTTATGGCGTTGACTTTTTCGGCCCGACAAATACTCATTTCAAAAAAATTAAAGAAACTTTGTTAAAAAAATCTCAGAAATTTTCATTTTATTCCGCCAAGGGCTCTCCATTTCGGCAGTCTCTATATCGATCTCTGCTTGGAGCAAAAATGATTTTGAAGAACTTACGACTGCATTAATCGAAATAGAAGCTGTCATGAATTCACAACCGATTGCAGCATTATCAAGTGGCCCCAATGATCACAGGCTATATAGATAGGACATGGAAATCTGGCCAGATCGTATTTTCATGAATGGCGTCCCTAATGGCAATACCTTTTTAACCCCTCTGTTAAGACATGTAGTTATTGTTTATTCTAGTAATTATTTTCTTTAGTTAATAAATTTGCTTATATATATTTTTTATTCATATATAGGCCAACTGGCAATGACCTTTAATTACAATTTTATTTATTTGCTTACTCAACCTATTGACTATTCATATTAATATCAATTGCATGTCAACAAAGAATGTAATATTAATTATTTAAAAAATCAGTTAAGCATTTTTAGTCCAATTTGTATAACTAAGCATTTTTCTTTAATGTCTTAATTATATTTAAAGAGAAGTAAAATAAAGTTTTATTTAGTGTTTTATGATACGGCAATTCTATTGCTTTATTGTTCAACACTGCCCTTCAAGTTTCCAAGTGCTTGCAAGGAACAAAACGTAAATTAGTGAAGGCCTAAATTTATGTGTTTAGACCACCAACCACTAATTCATTCACATCACACATTTTGGTGACCCCTAAATTTAAAAATACGCCACCATCTTTGAAGGCGGCAAAGACATCTTGCTCATCAACAAAGTACTTGGCACAGGAAAAGTCAACATGTCAAGTTTGAAAAATCTATTGTCTCAACAGCAGGTGAGGGCAATTGAGATTGAAAGGATAGTCTCCAATATTAGAAAGGCTCCACAAGATCGGAGGACGGTAGAATTTTACGAAACCAAACATGAGGAATTAAGGGAATTATGGATAGCTTTTCATAAAACGGAAAATACAATAAGAAGAGATCCAACATTGGCAGATGATGATCCATATATTACTAAACATCTGCACAAAACAATTGGAAATACATATAGCACAACAATTGAACTAATTGAGACTCAGATATCTAAGCTACGCGAAAAAAAGGAATACCCCAAACCTGTACCAACAACAAGAGAGAAGCAAATAGAACATGCTACCGGTAATCAACATGTATCAAATTGTAACATGGGTTTAATTAGGATGCTAAAGGCCCGTATGACAGCTTTGACACGCTTGGTGAACGGGTTATCATCAGTAAATAATGACCAACCATCACAATTTTATAAAATTAAACGCGAAGGTATAAAAAACTTGTGGTCTCAAATTCAAAATTTATCTGATGATATATGGCAGAAGGTAGAGGTTCCCTCAACATTGGGATTTGATCAGAATGAATACTATACTTTAGAAGACTTAGTTCAACAATCCTTAGTAAATTTGGCCGTAATGGGAGATCAAGCCAATCAACTCGTGACCGATAATTTACCGAATTTACCAAACAATTCAGCAGTATATGGCACACTGCCTCTTCCAAAAGTGACAATTCCGCATTTTAATGGGGATTATTTAAAGTGGTGTCAATTCTACGAACTATTCACTGAAATGGTAGATAAACAACTATTGCCTCAGGTACAAAAATTGTGGTACCTTAAATCAAACGTGTCGGGAGAAGCAGCAAGACTCATAAGTCATCTATCATTAACCGAAGAAAACTACAAAACGGCCTGGACACTATTGCAGGAGCGATTCAATAACAAAAGAGTCATAGTGGCAACGTTAGTAGACAAAATTCTGAACCAACCAACAGGAACGTTGTCTAGTGCATCAATAAAGGCACTTCATGACACCACAAAAGAATGTCTGCTGGCGCTAAACAACCTACACGTCAACACGACATCCTGGGACGCTATGCTGATCCAGCTAATGGTTAAAAAACTGGACCGATCCCTTTACGTTCGTTTTATACAATCATTAGCAAAACCAAAAGAAGTCCCAACAATTAGAGAATTCTTGTCATTCTTAGAGGCACAATTTGAAGCTATAAAATCAATTGGGTATAAAGAGAAATCGACTATCCATCAAAGATCTGTGTCCTCAGTAGCAGCAGTGGAAAGTTGCAATAACAATTGTAAAGTATGTAATAATGGTAAACATCTCATTTATCAATGTAATCGGTTCTTGGCAATGGCAGAATCCGAAAGACTAAGATGGATACAACAACAGAAGTTATGTGTGAATTGCCTTAAAGCCAATCATGTGGCCAAAATTTGTACTCGTGGCTGCTGCAAGAAATGTAAGAATAAACACCACACTTTGTTGCATTTGCCAAAGACACCGCGAGGTGCACAAAACCCATCGAGCACGTCTGTCCAAATTACTACCACTAGGCACGAGGCATCCCCCGTTAATACAGTGGCAGTTTCTTCAGCTTCAATAAAAGATCAGAACTACGTCATGTTAGCCACAGCAAAGGTCATTGTCAAGGCTGCAAACGGCATGTCAGAGGAATTCAGGGCCGTACTAGACTCAGGTTCACAAGTCAACATTGTGACTGAACGACTCATCAAGAAGTTATCCCTTTCAACAGCAGAAGCCTATCTGTGCATTGACGGAGTTGGAAAGATTCAAAAAAGAGCATTTCATCGTGTAAATGTGGAAATGATATCCATAAATAGTGACTTCTCAACAAACTTAGAAGCGTTTGTTCTATCAACTATTATCCCGGTGCAGCCAAATGGCGATATTGATATTTCTACTTGGAAGATTCCAAACAACATTCGCCTAGCAGATCCCAAATTCAACATGCCAGAGAAGGTAGATATTCTTTTCGGAGCAGAATTTTACTTCAGTCTTATGTAACCTGGGACAATAAAACTAACTGAAGATCATCCAATACTTCAAAATACTGCACTTGGCTGGATTGTCGGCGGTTCCATCAAGCAGTCCTCTGATTCTCGTCCATCTTCAACACTGACATGCGCAGTATTTGACGGTGAAAACTCATTGGAACAAGCAATAGAACAACTGTGGAAGCTCGATGATGTAGAATCAAACGAAAAAATCATGTCTCCAGCAGAGACATGATTTCATGCGAATCGCACTTCAATCAGCACGTTCACAATCACAAAGATGGGCGTTTTGTTGTCAGTCTCCCATTCAAAGATAATCCAGCAGCATTGGGTAACTCACATCAAATGGCCTACAATAGATTTATCAGTCTGGAGCAACGACTTCAAAAGAACAAAGATATTCAAAGTCAATACATTCAATTCATGAAAGAATATGAACAGTTAGGACACATGAAAAGAGTCCAGCTTGATACTTTACCGAATCCAAAATATTTCATCCCTCATCACTGCGTGATAAAACCTGACAGTACTACTACAAAACTTAGAGTGGTATTCGACGCATCTGCGAAAACATCGACAGGACATTCTCTCAACGACCTCATGTACACTGGACCAACTGTCCAGAGTGAACTCTTTTCAATTCTACTTCGTTTCCGACTGCCAAAATTTGTCTTTACAACAGACATAGAAAAAATATACAGGCAGATATTAATCAACCCAGACAATCACCAACACCAATTGATCATTTGGAGAGAAAACCCATCACTACCAATTATTTATTATAGGCTTAATACGGTAACATACGGCACACGAGCAGCTCCTTACTTAGCCACCAAATGTCTACAACGAATTGCAGAAGAAAATACAGATCGATATCCACTGGGTGCGCAACTGCTAAAAGAAAATTTCTATGTGGATGATGGTCTTGGAGGTTCAGATAGCCTGAATCTCGCGGTTGAAACTCAAAAGGAACTGAGAATTATTCTGAAGAAACACGGATTTAATTTAAGAAAATGGTGTTCAAACAACCCAAGGCTACTAAAGGATATACCACATAGTGATGAGAAGTCAACTTAGATCTCGATGATAGTACGAGCAAAACAATAAAAACTTTAGGCTTATCTTGGGTGCCCAAAACCGATCATTTTTGCATCAAAGTAAAATCTAACGAACAACAAGTGATTTCGAAACGTACAGCAACTTCTGAGTTGGCAAGATTGTTTGATCCTCTTGGCCTCCTAGCTCCTGTTGTTGTCAAGGCGAAAACATTTATTCAACAGTTGTGGCAACACCCATTCGACTGGGATGAACAATTACCTGAAAATCTTCGCAAGGTCTGGGAAAACTTCAGACAGGATTTGGAGACTTTGAACAACTTCAAGGTACCAAGACATATATTCAATGGTGAGATTCCTGTAAAAACACAATTACACGTATTTGCTGACGCATCTGAGAAGGCCTTCGGTGCGGCAGCGTACATCCGTGCAGTTCTCCGTGACGGACGAATAGTCGTGCGGTTGCTATGCGCAAAATCAAAGGTGGCTCCGTTAAAACAACAAACACTTCCTCGATTAGAGTTATGTGCCGCAGTTGTAGCAGCTAAACTCGCTCAAATAGTAAAAGTTGACTTAAAATTGCAAAATCAGTCTATGCTTTTGTGGACCGATTCTGAGATTGTATTATCCTGGATAAGTTCACAATCATCCTCTTATAAAACATTCGTCGCTAATAGAGTCTCAACGATCCACTCATTAACACTTGCTGAACAATGGCGCCATGTAAAATCATCGGACAATCCTGCGGATATTTTGTCGCGAGGACTTCAACCAAGCAGACTGCCCACAAATAAATTATGGTTTCATGGACCAATTTTCCCTCATGGACAAGAAAACTTATGTCCGTCAAAATTTGTGCCCAAGCTCTCCGAAACAAGCAGCATTGAAAGGATAAGAGTAATTACAGCAACGGTGGTAGCGACTAACAGCGACATGATATACATGCTACCCCACAAAAATTCATTTAGAACCCTGCAGCGAATTTTGGCATACGTACTTCGCTTCATAAATAACTCAAGGAAGTCTATGAATGATCGAGCAAAGCATACTTCGCTAGCTCCAAAGGAACTAGACGACTCTCTCGTTCTTATCATTCGAACAATACAATTGTCAGATTTGTCCACAGAAATAAAACAACTTCAAGATGGCAAGGAAGTTAGAAAAAATAGCCCAATTAGTAGCCTAGCGCCATGCTTGGATGAAAGAGTTATTCTTAGAGTAGGAGGACGATTAGAACATTCCAACCTACAAGCAGATGCAAAACATCCAATAATTCTACCATACAATGATCCGCTTGTAAAATTATTAATTACTATGACACATGAAGATAACATACACTGCGGTTCACAATCACTGTTATATATGATGAGACAGCGTTTTTGGCCAATAAAGGGAAAGATAACAGCTCGATCAGTGATTCAAAAATGCGTAAAATGCACTAGAGCACGACCACAATTACATCAACAAATAATGGGAAACTTACCACAGACAAGAGTGGTTCCTGCTCGTCCCTTCAAAAATTCCGGCGTAGACTACTGTGGTCCATTCTGGATACATCACAAAATCAGGGGGAAAAGGCCAACCAATGCTCACATAGCCGTATTCTGTTGTTTCACAACAAAGGCAGTTCATTTAGAACTAGTGTCTGACTTAAAAACTGAGGCATTCATTGGTGCCCTTAAAAGGTTCATTGCTCGTAGAGGACACTGTCAAAATATCTACTCCGATAACGCTACCAATTTCGTCGGAGCAAAAAATCAATTAGCGGAATTATCTGAAAACATACATTCCGCTAAGGCTCAAGAAACAATAATATCCGCTTCCAGCACTAAGGGTATAAACTTCAATTTCATTCCACCGAGAGCACCCCATTTTGGAGGCTTATGGGAAGCTGCGGTCAAATCAGCAAAACATCTTTTGATACGCAGTGTATCAACAGAATTATTAACGCACGAAGAACTGGAAACAATAATTGTGGAAATCGAAGGTATTTTAAATTCGCGCCCCTTAACGCCAATATCGAATGATCCAGATAGCCTTGAAGCACTGACACCTGGTCATTTTCTCATCGGTGAGCCGCTTACGTCCCAAGTAGACAGTCGAGCCGAAACTCGTAATATGTCAAGTTTGTCTCATTGGAAGTTGATTTCGCATATAAAGCACCAATTCTGGAAAAGATGGTCAACAGAATACTTAATCGAACTACAACAGCGTTTCAAATGGAAAAAAAAAATCTGGCAACCTCAAACAGGGAGACATGGTTATTCTCAAGGAAGACAATCTACCCACAATGAAGTGGCCATTGGGGAGAGTTGTTCACGTGTATTCTGGTGATGACGGGGCTGTGAGAGTAGCTGAAATTAAAACGGCAACAGGAGTGTTGAAACGACCCATTCACAGACTGGCGCCATTAACTCCAAGAAAACGAAAATCAAATACCATTGGAAGAAGAACCGTCATTGGTACACCCGAAATCGAGAAATGATGATCCCATTCCATCAAAAAGACCCAAGATCTCAAAAGGTTCATTCATGCTTGCTATGTTAATAGCGCTTCTCTTTGTTCCTACTGTATTATGCAACAAGCTATTAATAACAAGGTTTCAAGATTATCCGGGACTGTATTTCGAAGGAATTGGAACTGCAAAGCTAAACACTGCAGAATGGAAAATAATGGTTTATTACGATCTTACTCCATTCTCGTCAGAGATAGATGCGCTATCTTCAGGCTTGCAAGCTATCCAGGAACTGTGCCTTAAAGAACCAATGTGCGATATCCTAGTGAACAACTTAGACCGAATCAGGAATGAATTGTTGCAAGAAACAGAATTGTTTACCAACAAAAGAATTAAAAGATCACCATTTAATATAGTCGGAAATATTGCCAGATCACTGTTTGGAGTTCTTGATGCAGATTACGCAGAAGAAATGTCAAAAACAATAAACGATGCAAAAATAGAAAAAAAAACATATCGTACTGCTTTTAAAAAATCAAACATCAATAATTGACTCAACCATTAATATTATTAAACAAAATGAGATCAACACAGAGCAAAGGATAAACGATATATTAAGAATGGTTGATCTGAACAAAAATCAAATAGGAAAGGACTCGTTAACAATTAGGAACTCGCAAGTTGTTGGACTTCTATCAACTCATTTATCATTGACAGCAATAAATCTTCAAAGAATAGAGGCTGAAATCATAAACGTACTCACTGACGCCCATAATGGAAAAATTAGTCCCCTGCTATTATCACCTCACCATTTAAAGGATGAGATAGCTCTAATTAAGGCTCACCTTCCATCATCTCACGTACTTCCAACAGGAGATGACAATATAATCGAACTGTATGAACTTATGAATGCTAAGGGAGCTGTGACAAAAAATGAAGTAATTTTCGAAGTGAAGATACCTCTAGTGGATCAACAATTCTTCGAGATATTTAACATAGTGCCAGTCCCAACAATAAAAAATAATACATTACTTGCCATCAAACTGGACATATCATACCTGGCTACCAATGCACATAGAGATGAGTATATTCCTTTTACAGCAAATGAATTGGCAAATTGTATCAAAACAAGAGATGACGAATATATTTGCAAAGATAAGCAATCAAAATTAAAAAAGAATTCTGATGTCAATCCATGCGAGATCAATATTTTCAACAATCGATCAACAACTAATTGCAACTTGAATAGAATCCCAGAAACAACAGCGTGGAACCAATTGTATGATCAAAACAAATGGGTTTTTGCTACTACCACAGACGTTGAGACATCGCTGGTGTGTGGCACGGAAACCACATTTATCATACTAAAAAACACTGGGTTGATGGAAATTGCTCCTAATTGTGTAATAAAAAATAACTTCATAACAATACAAGGACACTTTGGCATATCAAATTATGTGCATACGTCATACACAAGACTGAAACACATAGACTTGATTAGTAAACCGCAAGAAATAGAAAAGGTCTTGGTTAACACTACAAATCACCAGTACAAGACTCAACTAGAACAGCTAAGTAGGCTACAAAGGCAACTAAATGAATCAACGCTAGTACAACTACCGCAAATAATCAGTTCTAACAGCCAACATCATCACGCAGTGAGTTACACCGCACTAACCCTTACCATAATACTTGCAATCGGTCTATTGTCCTGGAAATTTCATCAAAAATTTTATAACGGCAAACAATCTACACACAAACCAGCTCCACGAGTCACGGTTGATGTTGCAGAACCCTGAGGACGTTGTTGTAATATTTTGAACAAGATTCAACGCGCGGCAGAATGTTAAGACATGTAGTTATTGTTTATTCTAGTAATTATTTTCTTTAGTTAATAAATTTGCTTATATATATTTTTTATTCATATATAGGCCAACTGGCAATGAAATTTAATTACAATTTTATTTATTTGCTTACTCAACCTATTGACTATTCATATTAATATCAATTGCATGTCAACAAAGAATGTAATATTAATTATTTAAAAAATCAGTTAAGCATTTTTAGTCCAATTTGTATAACTAAGCATTTTTCTTTAATGTCTTAATTATATTTAAAGAGAAGTAAAATAAAGTTTTATTTAGTGTTTTATGATACGGCAATTCTATTGTTTTATTGTTCAACACTGCCCTTCAAGTTTCCAAGTGCTTGCAAGGAACAAAACGTAAATTAGTGAAGGCCTAAATTTATGTGTTTAGACCACCAACCACTAATTCATTCACATCACACACCCTCATTTGGTGAAGGACAGTAAGATATTGCTTTTCATAATTCTATTTCTCTTCAATTCACCGGTTAAACGTCAAAAATTTATGAGTTAAAAAATATTTTTGCAAGCAAAAGGCGTTTACTTTTATTAAAATTAAGAAATTTGCGCCTTATTTTAATTGAATTTATTGTGTTTCAAATTATAAAAGTGATAAATATTGCTATTCTGTGATAAAGATAAGTGTGTTTTATTGAGTATAATCCTAGCTCTTTAAGTGGCATTTTTCTTTATATATAACCTGTGCTGAAAAACTTTTAGAAATAATGTAAGTAATAATTATGGTAAAATATATGAAGAAAAATAAAACAAAGCCTATATTTGAGGAGCCGCAAATGTATTATGGGTTGCCAAGATGTTCAGAAGCTCCATAGGTTCCCGAAGAATCGGAAAAGACAAGAGTATGATAGATATAAACATCTTTCGGAAAATTGTGAGTGGCAGACAGTGCTTGGAATTTATTAAGGACAAGCAGTATTTGCACTCATAATTTTCTCTTCATAAGTGTTTATGTGTACATATGTCTGTATCGAAATTATGAAAATCAACCCAACAGTATTTCCAAGTTCACAATAACAATAGTATGATCGGCAGATGCATGAATATGGACAGCCTCAAGTAAATCAATGGGGCTTTGCATCAGTGTTTCAAAACGCAGTCAAATCCTCCAATACTGGCTACAAAATATATAGCATTGGAAGAAGTTCGTGGAAGCAGTGTTTTCCCAAAGAGTAGATGGAAGTCAAATGAATATAGTATGGGAAAAAGTAGTAGTGGAATATATTTAATGATTATATATTTCATATTATATAATGATAATATATTTCAGGTAATGTTTTTATTTTGATTTTAATTCTTCGCCTTTATTTAAATAATTTCTTTTTATTCTCTTTACTTTGTCAGCAAACAAGGCAAGCGTAAAAGCGCACCAGCTACCGCATCGTTTTCGTCCTGGCACAGTAGTTTCAGATGAAATTCGTCGCTATGAGAAAAGTAGTGAATTGTTGATCCACAAATTTCTCTTCCGACATTTGGTTTGTGAAATTGCTCAAGATTTTAAAACTGAAATGCATTTTCACAGCACTGCTGAGATGGCTCTTCAGGAAGACAGTGAAGCTTATATATTTGGTCTCTTCCTAAATAAAAATTTCTGCACCATCTGTGCTGATACTATTACGTCAAATGATATATTTTTGGCCAGAGGAATTTGTGGCGAACACACTTGAATTAAATGGATGATGACAATAATTACCACTACTACCATCCTACAAGATGTTATAACCATTTTTAAAAACCACCGGTCCTTTTCAGGACCACAAATTCAAAAAAAAATTGATTATTTTTATTCTTACATATATTATATATGTACATAAGAAAATTTGTTGAAGTGATTACACAAATCTTTGCTTATATTGCATGTATCTTATTTTGCAATAATTTTGTAACAGATTTGTATAGAATTTTTCAATAAAAAGACCATTTAAAATAAATTTAACATTTTAAATAAATAATTCTAATACTACTTTATTATTACTTTTTAAGAAAGGAATTACAAAAACATTAAATAACTTTAAGAACAATGAATATAAATTTGTTATAACCAGTTTTCTTTGGCATTAATATTGTAAGACACTTTGCGTTAATAAAATTTTTAGGAAACAAAAACCACTTTTCATATGTGTTCTTCTCTGAATCAATGTCCTCTTGAAGCATTGTTTTAGCGATATATTTTTCATACTTCCTGCATATCCAACAACAAATGTTAGCCTGCGCCTTTTCTAAGTTTAGCAACTGCACCATAAGTATTCTCTTGCCGTCATCACCTATGGCAGGTAAACAATATTATTAGCAATGTGGCAAACTGCTTCTAACTATAATTCGTCTAGCTGCCATGAATTTTTCAGCAAAGGTTGAACAAAAAGAAAACTGCACCTCCACAGACTATTCCACTATCCAGAATCACTGCACTTTTGTGAGTCTAGAACAGTTTTTCGAAAACCATCACTAAGGATTATAATTTCTCATTTTCCACACCATTTCGATGTTAATCTAATGATAAAAATATATAAAATTATGTTTGCAGATATTACAAAAACACATAACTTTTTTTAATAACACCAAATATTTTATCCACAAAATAAAATTTTACCAAACCAAAACAAAATTTTATTTCCAATATGTTTGTTTACCTTTTTTTAATGTGTGTTCATCTCATCACTCACATTGATTTCTGAAAACCAGCTATAGCTTTACTTTTCACAACAAGGGGTTAACGAAAACTGATACGGGCAAGAATAAACTGTCATATTTGAGTAATCTGCTTATTTTGTGCCAATGATGCCGAAGCCTTAACACCTGGCCATTTGTGGTTAATGGTCCTCTCAACTCGTTCCTAGAACGAGAAATTCAATGCGATGATATAAGCCTACTTGAAAGATGGCGTCGTATTAGTGCCGCAAAATAACAGTTCAGACTATATAAACGAAATGTTGCAACGAAAAAAATGGTTTACAGCAGCACCTAACCTAAAACCAGGAGTACTCGTACTAATCCATGAAGAGAATTCGGCCCCACTTCACTGGCTCATGTGACGTATTGCTGATGCCATACCCGGAAACGATGGCAAACTACAAGTGGAAGACGTAAAAACCGCAAGAGGAATCATACGCAGACCAATTCGTAAATGGCAGTTCTTGTGGAATCTTCAAAGTAGATACTTTCAACGCCGCCAGGATGTTAATTATTTTGTTTTTAGTAAAAAATTCTATGTAATATTACAAGTGTTTATCTCTCTTTTGCTATAATTTTGACATGTTTCTTTCAATTCCTTTATTGTAAGCATAAGAAAAAACGAAACATTGTCAACTTCTTAAGCTCTGTAAAAAGTTGTAATAAGATCGAATATACTAGTGTTTAATCTTATTAAGCAGCCACAAGTTCTACACCACTCATACCTTATTCCATACTTTGGAATTTTTTGCTGGTAGTCTTGAAGCGTTAAGCTTTATTGTAAGTTCCTCCCACAGTTGATACGCCTTTGCCTTTCTTTGAGCAGTGTTGATATGCCCTTTGCTAAGTCTGTATTTGCAGACATAAAATTTCCAAAGATAAATTTATTTTGGTGATGTTTGATCTAATATATTAAATATATGAATATGTTTTGTTTAATATTTGTAAATATTTAAAACATACATATCTCCCTTTGAATATAATATATCTCTTTTGTGTTTGAGCTGCAATACTGAACACAGTTTTTGTTTGTTTTTAGTTTACTAAACTTTTATTTTTTGTTAAAATTTGAAAAGAAATTTCAAATCGAACGACTTTTTACTAACGAGTAAAAACTCGAACGGTTGCATTCGGTTGACAGCTCGATATCGAGTGCCATCATTAGGAATTCCGATACATGTTACCCGATTGCGAGTAATAAAATACCCAAAATTAAAAAAATCAAAACTTCGATAGAAAACTCGCTAGTATAACTATGCCCGAATCAGCCCACTGGCTTTGGATGTGATAAGAAGGGAGAGACCAACGGATTGGACAGCATTGAAGGCAATATTAATCGATGAATGTATATTATATGAGAAGAAAAAAACAGCTTTTTTCCACTCAAAGCAGGCATTAGGACTTTTTAGGAATGCTATTCGGGCTTAAAAACGCCACCGCAACCTTTCAGCATTTGAGGAATACATTCCTGGGAGTTCTTATATTAAAAGTAAGCTTAGTCTACTTAGACGACATTATTATCTTCAGTACTTTTCTGCAAGAGCACGTCAGCTCAATAGAAAAAGTGTTTAAAAGGCTCTCAGAAGCCAACTTGAAGGTACAACTCAACAGAGTGAACTTTAAAAAAAAGAAACTACATTTTTGGGCATATTATCACACCTGATTGCATAAAACCCAACACCGACAAGGTAAGAGCCATTCTGGAATACCCAACACCTAAAACTGAAAAATAGATTGAACAATTTCTGGGATTGGTCGGGTTTTCAGAAAAATGTATTCAAAATTTTTCCGATATAGCAAAACCCTGAACTCAGTGTCTTAAAAAGGGCAATAAAATTAATCGAACAGACAAGGACTTTATTATAGTAGTGGACACTATTAAACTTTCAATTACTAGTAAATCAATTTCAGCTTTTCCTGATTATTAGAAGCAGTTTATATTACCATCGCAATTGGTGCCGTAATTAGTTTGAATGGCCAACCAATGTGTATATATAAAACTATTCTGCTAATGATAAAAAGCAATTGGCTATTATTTGGGCAACAAAACATTTTCGCCCCTATTTATTTGGTAGAAGATTTTTGATCAATAGCGATCATAAACCATATCAATGGTTACAAAACCTTAAAGAGCCAAAAAGGAAACTGCAGAGACGGAAAATGAAATTGAAAGAATTTGATTTCGATAAAAAACGTATTCCTCGAAAAGAAAATTATGTCGCAGATGCACTTTCTCGTATGAGAAAGGAAAACTTCAATTTTAATGAAAAGGATGTTCAAAATGATGTGACGCCTACAGAGAAAAACGAAACAGACGAAATTTCTTCTGTTGGCGCTGCGATTCACTCTGCGGATGAAAATAATTCATCAAATATTCCGATTATTGAAAAACCCCTTAATATATTTGAAAATCCAATTAAGTTAATGATAGGAAATGAAGATAAAATCTTTGCGAAAAAGATATTTTTAAATAATAGTACCACAGTTATTTGCAGGTATCTATCACATATACATAATCAAAACCTGTTTATTGAATAGGAATATAACCCTTTAAATGCCAAATGACAGTCATTGTCGATTCGCAAGAAATTTAAGACAAAAATGTATATAAACAAACGAAACAAATTCTTAAAATTGACTAGACTTTTGGAAAATTTAACTAACTACCCCGATTTTAAAACAAAAGCCTTAGAAATGGATTACATCAAGGTATTGAGAAAAAAATTTAAATAATAAGGGGAAATATCTCGTATAGTAAACGATAGCGAACTCTGTAGTTATTGTAAAGTGGACCATATAGATCATAAATTACCTTTCAAAATTACACATCCAGTATACGAAACCAGGTAAAAATATGTGGCGGACTTTCGGCAATGGAATAGAGGCTACTATCTGAATTGCATAGATATTTACTTAGAGTTTGCTACAGCTGAATTAGTGACATCTTTGAATTGGATTGAAACCAAAAGGTCTCTTTTGAGAGATCAGGGAATCAATAACATAAAAAAAATTGGTGTGAAGTATTCAACATTACTATATATGAAGAATTTTTTATGCTAATCCGGCCTAACGTATTCAATGTTAATAAAACAATTTATTAAATTTTTTTCCCAACGTGTCGTCAATTGTTTGTTGACTTCTTCAGAGGTTCTTTTGTCTATCTAAGTTTAAAACATAACATTATTACAGTTTGGAATTAATTATAAATTAATAAAGTTGTACTCAAAATGTTATAGTTAATAATATATTAGATAGATATTGATAACAATAGTAGCACAATTTACATTATATTAAACTAATATCACAGGCATATTTTAAACACAGTCAAATTTAAAAACTTGGTGTTGCAGTTTGTTTTATTTTATATCAACAATATAGCTAGCATTGATATTATCGATATCCTCAGGTTCATTGTTCTTTCTATATTTTGCTGTTATACCTTTTCCTTTTTATATTTTCTCTATCTAGAATTTAACTTTATCGAAATTCACAGAATGATTTTTTGTCGATAACATGGGCTAATCTGACATTTTAGTTCCCAGGTTTCTTTTTGTTTGCATTGTAATTAGAAAGAAAAACCCCATAGATACACATTTTGTCAATGCAGAAGTTAAGAGAAAGAGAGTAAATAAAATAGATAACTCTTTAAGAAAGGCAGGCAAAGCGGAGGATGACGGCGAACATTTTGCAGTTAAGCTCAGAGAAAAATATGTGCGGAAGTATAAAAGTGAGTTCAAAAGAAAAAAGATTTAGTTATATTATAACCAGAAATTTTGCCTATGCTTTCAGAATTAAATGTTGCTGGAACACAGAGGCAATTTAAAGGCATTAAGAAGTTTTGGATCATCACTTCTGCAATATTTATCTTGACCAAAACAGTCAACACCCAAATTATGGAAACTATCAAAATAGACAATGACATGGGTTACACCATAGTAGAGCAGGGGATCGGCAATCAAACTATTATTCATCCTGTATTAACCATTAACAAAACTGACCTGGACTCGACTTATGATATCATTCTCGAAAGATACAACAAAAACAAATATTATTAAAATGACATGATTAGATATTATACTTCATTGGCAAAAAAAGAGAAAATTTGTGTTTGAACAAACACAGAAGAAGTCTTTCCAATTATGTAGGAAACGGACTAAGATTCTTATTTGGAACTATAGACAACCAGGACAGAGCTGAAATACTGCTTGAAATAGAGGATTTAAGGAAAAATGCGATCTCTACAAATGAATTCAATAAAGTCATTGATCTTATTAACAACGAAACAAACTTGATATCAAGATTTCAAACTTCAAAACAAATTCACGGACACTTTCGGACCTTTTTCTTGACTATGTTAAACCATATTTGGAAAATATTCAGGATATTCAAGCTATGCAACTAGCACAAATGCGTCGAAAAAACCCCATACCCACCCACCATTATAAATTATTTCATTGAACTACTAATTTTGATTGTATTGATATTGTTTTTGACCATATGGTCATATATATATATATATATATATATATATATATATATGTATATATATATATATATATATATATATATATATATATATACGTATATATATATGTATATATATATATATATATATATATATATATCTATATATATATATACATATATATATACGTATATATATATATATATATATATATATATATATATCTATATATATATACATATATATATATGTATATATATATATATATATATATATATATATATATACATATATATATACATATATATATATATATATATATATATATATATATGTACATATATATATATACATACATATATATATATATATATATATATATATATATATATACATATATATATATATATATATATATATATATATATATACGTATATATATATACGTATATATATATATATATATATATATACATATATATATATATATATATATATATATATACATATATATATATACATATATATATATATATATATATACATATATATACATATATATATATATATATATATATATATATATATGTACGTATATATATACGTATATATATATATATATATATATATGTACGTATATATATATACGTATATATATATATATATATATATATATATATATATACATATATATATATATATATATATATATATATACATATATATATATACATATATATATATATATATATATATATATATATATACATATATATATATATATATATATATATATATATACATATATATATATATATATATATATATATATATGTGTGTATTTTGAAATAGTAAAGTATTGGATTGTGTGTCATTAAAATAAATGAAATTGTTTCTATAGTTAATAACTGAATTTTAATATTTATTTTTGCAGAACTAATATGTTTATGGACATAATTTTTTGGGCCACTTAAATATGTTCACCATCTTCAATTTAAAAACTCAACAAAAAAGTGTTTTCTATGTTAAACTTTTTTTATTTTTCAAGATTTTTACAATGCTTTCGTAATGATATAATAATATTATATCCACCTTTATTCGATATAACTTCAAATATACGATTTGGATGCGAGTTATAAGGATTTTCAATTAATAGTAATGATATTTTGGACAAAGATTTTTTAATTCCTTCAATCAAAGCTTCTTTTGTTTCATATTGTCTGCTGGACTCGTACAATTTTCGAGAAAGCATTCCCCTTACATTTTCTATGATAATTAGGTCAGGGGAATGTGGCAGCCACTTGAAAATATTAAAGCCCTGGCTTCGAATCCACACTTTTACAGCCCTGGCATATGAATCGAGGCATTATCATGTTGAAATATCCAGGGAATCGGTCCAAATACATCGCAAAAATGTGGAAACGCCTTTTCAAGTACAGCTTTGTAATTATTCTAGTTCATTTTTGATGTCAGAAATTCAAGCTCACATGTACCATAGTATGAAATTGCTCCCCACACCATTAAACTTCCCCCACATCTATGCAGACTACATAGGAAACGTTCTTCCTTACATAGGTCAGAAAATAATAGTTATATCCATCTGGACCTTCCAAATTTAAATTTTTTTCGTCTGAGAAAACAACACGATGCCATTCATTTTTATTGCTGATATGTTCCCTTGCAAACTGCAGCCGTTTCGCTTCACGAACAGCATTTAGCGATGGCTTTTTATAATTTTTAATCTTTTTAAATGCTCAGCACTTCGAATTATTCACCTTACAGTGTTTTGCGCCAGCTGCTATACCCAATTTTTCCTTAATTCTTGCAGCAGAATCGCTCGAATTTGAGGCAGCTCTTATAATAGCTCTTCTGTCCGCTTTTATTGTAACTGTTTTCGTAAGTCCTTTTATATTATTTCTATTATTGGACATATTTCTTAAAAAATTTCTTACAACATTCTGGCTAGCACCAATTTTTTTTTTTGCGATATTTCTACGACTTAAAGCTTATTTCTTTAAATGCTATACTTTTACCATTCTCTTCTTCAGTTAATTGCTTGCTGCGTTCCATTTTCAACAGAATTTTTTAAAAAATATTGCAATAACTCACAAACGTTTAAATTTAGAATTATACTGTCCAAGGTCAAACGCAAACTAATTTTATTCCAAGTGAACAGTAGTATGTTTATGGCGTTTCTGTATAGAATTTTCTATATAAAACGGCTGCTCATGCTGACAGTGTTGTCGAGTTGTGTTTTTTGTATGAAAATGGTTGTATATGCTGACAGTATTGCCAAGTTGTGTTTTTTGTTTGAAAAATGGTTGCTCATGCTGACAGTGCTATCAAGTTGTGTTGTAGTGGAGCACTTTATAGAAAATAAGGTTTTTTGTGGTACTTTTTTATATTAGGGGGTTGGTTGGTTGGTGAATACATATAAAGATGTATGTTTGTATTATATTGTTCAGTATTTATAATCATACACATAGAAATATTCTTATAAAGCATCCAAACATAAATTTACACTAAATTTCAAACGTTAACTGATAAGAACACATATGCCTTAGCTGTAGGTGTTGAAATTCAAGCACATTTTTTTAAAGTGATAAGAACACATTGTTTTTTAAAGGGCATTAAATATATATTAATATTAAATTCTTCTAGTTTTTTTACCTCTGTTTGATTAATAATGTGGTCTAATATTTATTAAGCTAAAGGTCTCTTTATTTTTATTATATTATAAAATTATTTTTCAATATTTCGTCACTCCTTTGTGTGACTTCTTCAGGAAATTTATTTTTTAATTTAAAAATAAATAAATAAAATAAATTTCCTGAAGAAGTCACACAAAGGAGTGACGAAATATTGAAAAACAATTTTATAATATAATAAAAATAAAGAGACCTTAAGCTTAATAAATATTAGACCACATTATATTGATATTAATTTTTTTACAATGCTTCCATGAGTGTATTTACCCTTGACAATGAAATAAACGAGTGTAATTGAAATATGTATTTACCCTTGACAATGAAATAATGACATTTAAATTTTAATAAAAATATATATTAAAAATTTTATTTTACAACTACATAAATCTGAAGCAAATGAAAATATGTGTATTATATATTATTACACTTAGAATATATAGAAATATATTATTTTTCTTGCTTCTTCTTGGAATTCGAAATTTTTTTTCTATAATTCGCACAGCGACAGGTATCAGGTCCACATCTAGTAGTTTCTTTAGACCAAACACAATCCTCATAATGTTCACCAAATTTATTTTTATTTATTTTCATATTGTTTGTATGCTCCAAATATGATTGAATGTTAACAAGTTCTTGTTTATGTTCGTTGGAAATGCTGTTAGAGAAATTTTTTAAGAAATTATATATTTCTTTTAGTAGCATGTTGTTAATTACTGAATACTCATATGTAATGTTTGTGAATAGTCTTTAACGTTAATTGTTCTTGTATTTATATCACTTATACCGCGACTAGCTATACGACTTGATTTCTCTTGATAATCGCTTTCATATGGAAATATATCGTTACCCATTTCATCGCTATATTCAAAACAATAAATATTGAGTTTGCAATAAGCATAGTTACTATAATATCTACATCGCAGTCTTATTTCTAAATCTTCATATTTTAAGTTGAAGTGTCGATAAAATACCCCAGAACTTTCAATAATACCACCAATATTATTTTCCTTTTCAATCAAATCCATCCTAAATGTTTCGATTGCTTCATCTATAGTAAAGTGTTTATATCCTCCATCATTATACATCTGATCATAAGATTTTGTAGTTGTTGTTGTTGTTGTTGTAACTTCAGTGATAAATGTACTCTTACATTCACAGAACCATTTTGATGTTTAATTTGAAAGTATAAATATTTGCTAGTTTCACCATCTAACTTAACATGTTGTTGTTGATTATAAGGATTTTGATTACTATGGATTACAATGTTGAAATGAATAAGAATTATCAAAAATACTCAAGCGAATGAACTCATATTGTTTTTCCTTTAACGGTTGATAGTACACTAGTATGAAAACATTATTCGATAACCATTTTATACGTTTGATTATAATCCTTAACATCAATTATGCTTATGTTATTTAATTTATGTGAAAGATCAGGTATTCGAACTCGTTCGATTTCACCATTATATACGTTCATCATTAACTTCACGATATTCATAACAACTTATTTTCAGGTATCGTTTCTCATATGTACTATCATATGTACAACGAATAGAAACATCAACATTATCATATATAAGATTAAAATGTCGATAAAATTACTCATTAGAGTCCAGTATACCACCAATATTTGATTCCTTTCCATTTAATTCCTTCAGAAATGCCACTATAACGTCATCAACTGCAAACAATGTTTGGGATAATAATGAAGCGGTTTCATTTATTTTCTTGGGTGAATCAGTAGTTATTGACGAAAAATAATTATAGAAAGGTTGATTTTTCTGACTTTCATGATTCAAATCCTCTTCCTCATAGTTTTTCTCCTCTTTTTCATCTTCTTCAAAGAACGATGTTGATATATCAGTAGGAGTAGTAGTTATTGATCTTATATCAATATCATCATTCATTTGATAATCACTATCTCTTGTTACTAAAATATTACAAATGATATATTAATTTTGAAAATATCTCCGTTCGGCAGTTTAAAATTAAATTCTAAACTTTCTGTGCTCTCTTCTATAAGTGGAGTACTGATAATAGGCATTGTTAGTGAAATACCGTATACCACTTTTAATATAATGAGTAAATAAAAAATTAATCAATAGATTTGTTTAATTTTTTAGGTTATTCAATATTAATATATATATTTATTTCGATATTTCGCTAGCCTTCGGTTAGCTTCTTCAGGAAATTATTTTAAATATAAATATATTAATATTGAATAACCTAAAAACTTAAACAAATCTATTGATTAATAAACGAAAAAAGGTTAAAAAATCAGATACAATAGTAAATAAAAAATGATAATATTAATTTTACGTTTAGTAAGCTATATACTATACACACTGTATAAAGGTTAGAGATGATATGACAAAAACACTTTAATATTGTTTCCTTATATACCCTAAAATATTTTTCAATTCAACCTCTTCAACTTCACAATATTGCTATATTCATACCTAACCTTAATAAATCATAAATTAAATAAAAACAAATCAGTTTTCATTAAAAAAACATTTATTTGTCTTAATATAATTTTTACAATATATTTTGTTATTTCATTAGTAAGAGGATTATATTCAAACATTCCAACATGTATAATTAAACAATATGTAGATGTTCCCGTTGGTATATTATTAAGCGTTTTCAATTCAACACGAATATCTATTGGTCCAGTTTTAACAGTCTCATTTTGATATGTTACATCTAAGACAATTACACTACTTAGCAGCCAAAATTTGATGTGCTAAACTCGAATCCGTTTTCGGTTTTTTTCCATCAGGTCCAGATTTTTTTTATTGGCCCTAAATTAGCCAGGTATGTAGACATATTTCACCCTAACTCGGGAACGAGTCATTCGATTTTAAAAAGTAAACCACCAGAAGATGTGTAACAATTTAGTCAAATACAGTTTTTCTTTATCTCTTATCGTTTTGGAAATATTCAGATATTAATCGAGAAAAAAATGTTTTTTCGTGCCATTGTTTTAAAGTCTTCTCGTGATAGTATGGGCTGTGAAATTCAAACACTTTCTTTAAGGACATTAAATACATATATTCTTATCAGTTGTTTGGTTTCAACACAAAAAAAAATGTTTACACACCGGATGTGGTTTTAAAACGCTTTATTAGTCCTAAATATTAAAATATATAAATTCATACATTAGACGTGATTTATACATCAGATATTGATTCAGGATCATTAAGGTCAAGCTATGGCTATGAAATTTAAACACATTTTTTAAAAAGCATTAAATATATTCTTATCAGTTGTTTTGTTTTAACGCATAAAAAAATATTACACACCGGATGTGCTTTAAAACGTGTTGTCAGTTTTTTTAATAATAAATATTAAAATAAATAAGTTCATACATTAGATGTGATTTATACCCTAGATTTTGATTCAATATCATTAATATGTTATCAGATATTTTATCTCTATTCCTCTAGATATATATCTTTTCATCTATAATTTTTGATATAAATAGCGGTGTAGATAATGAAATTGATCATTCTTATTTTAAAATTTGTTAAATAAATATCGATTCTTTAACCTATTCTTCAAAAATAAAACAAATACAAAATGCAGAGTACTTTGGAAATACTTAATGGATTGGGAGAAAAAAAAATACCAAAAAACAATTTTATCTCTAAAAGATTTTCCTTTTAATGAATCAATGAAAATAGTTAGATGTGTTAAAAAGCTAACACTATATGGAGTAAGAGTTGGAAAATCAAATTGTATTTTTACCTGAGAAATATAACCATATATCAGATGAAATGATCAACGATATTTCGTTGGGAGAATATTATATAAGAAAAGTTTCAGATGGATTCTATTATAAGCTTGTTTTTGATATGAATCAAATAAATGAAAAAAAAATTGTGATAAAATAATATAAAAGATATATAATATTTGTTAAAATTATTAGTTGTATTATAACAATGAATCAAAAGATGTTTGTAGTAATAGATGTGCAAGGATTTTACATTGACAATAAATTAATTGGAAAAGAAATTAGCGTTTCTGGGGTTGATTCAAAAATCAAGACGTTTCTTATCCAACCTCCTTTTAAATATTCAGAACTATCAAGTAAGGAAAAGATTAAAAATAAATTGTTATATAATAATTTACATGGCATCTGCTGGAATGATGTTAACTCTATATTAGATGAATTTAGAGAGTATATAACAACAACACTGAAAGATGAAGGAAATATCAATATTTACGTTAAAGGACTTGAAAAAGTTAAATGGCTAAAACAACATATTGAGAAAGAAGGAATATGTATTTAGATGAATATAATTGTCCAAATATAAGAACTTTATATAAAAATAATGAATATATAAACATCTGTAACTATCATCATAAAAACAATTCATATCAAATGTGTGCTGAAAAAACTGTAATTGTATTGAGAAATTTTATTAATTTGTATATGTATAAATAAAGAACACATTTTAGTTGAAATATTTGCTATATTTGAGAAAAAAATTTTATTTATAATAAATAGTCTAAGAATTAAATTATTTTATTTAGTTTTATAATTACATTCTATCATCACCATCATCATGATTTCATCAGCTAAATTGGAGAATCTGTTAAATATACATAGCAAGAAAATTAATCAAGTTCATAAAGAAATTTTTTAAAAGTGGTAAATGAAATACGAATATATGATAATGGTGTTAAACCGTTTATATATATATATATATATATATATATATATATATATAATGAAATTCATAAATGTGATTGTGGAAACGTTTTAATGAATAATATTAATGAATGTGCATGTATGCTTTTTTATAACAGATATAAGTTTATAGAAAAAGTTATTAAATTTTATAAGTAGAGTCCTACAAAATATTTTTAACAATAAAACAATATTTATTTTTTACACTTTATTTTTTATTAATACAATTGTAAAATATAAATCTTAAAATATTTTTAATAATAAAACTAAATATTTATTTAAAAATTTTTACATTTGGGGTTTTTTTACATATTTAGTAAAAAATATGAAACTCTAATCTTCATAAGAAAATAAGTACACATTTCTAATTCTTACACAATATTTCTGGGTTGGAGATAATAAAAGTAATGTTTTAATTTGTAAGTATTAAAATTGAGAAGCTCAAATTCCCACGCACTTAGTAACCACATTTCCGATTCTCACGCAATTTGTGTTCACCATTAAAAATTTTGATAAAGCACACATGTCTAATTCTGATGCCATATTTATGGACCGAAATTATAGAAATTGTTTTAATTTGAAAGTATTAAAATTGATAAGCGTTGTGGTGAGAAAAAACAAGTTCAAATTTCCAATTTGCACACATAATTCATATAATCAATTGTTTTTTTAATTTTCTTAGTTGTAGTAAAAAAAAATAAATTTAAATTTCTAATTCACGCACACAATTTATATAATCAGTTATTTTTTAATTTTTTTAGTTGTGGTAGAAAAAACAAGTTCAAATTAGAAGCACCTGCAATTTATATAATCAGTTTTTTTTATTTTTTCAGTTTAAGACTAACCTAAAAACCTTTGCTGTGATTATCTAAAAATAATATTTCTAATATAAACCACATTTCCTCACAATCTTGAGAAATTAATATAGGCATATTTCTACAAACAAAAAAAATGAAAAAGAAAACGTGTATTGTTTTTTTATTTCAAATTATATTTATTAAATAAAAGTTTCAAACATAAATGACCAAAATTAAATGCATTAAATTTTTGTTTTTGTGTATAATTGTATAGAATGGGAAATGGCTTTATCACACTAGCTTTACAGAGTCTACAAGTGACAGTTCGACTTATAACATCTCAGCTGTTCTTTTCTGCAAACAAAATAATATATAAATTTTTGCACTGTGCATTTAAATAAAATAAAAAGTTAAACCTCAATGGCTTCAAAACGGAAAAGATTTTGGGGCAGTAACCCAAAATTTAAAGTTACGAAAACTTCGAGTACTTTCGGCAATAGATTTCAAGTGTTATCTGACATGGAAGACGAGGATGCGTCAAGCGTGGACAACATCGTTTCTGTAAATAAACCGGTAAGAGTCCCCCCAATTATTGTGGACAACAGCCATAGCTTTGCTTCAGTGTTCAAACTACTAGGAGAAAGTTGTAAATATAAGAGGATGCCAATTGGAACAAAAGTCATTGCTAACTCCATGCGTGATTATGATTGTGCTCTTGAAAAAATAAAAATGGCTGACATGAAATATTTCACCCACGCGATTAAGGACAATAATAAATTCAAACTAGTGTTATTTGGTTTACCTCAACTAAGCATTGCGACCATGAAGGACGATTTTAAACATACTTTTAACATCGAACCAGTTAGCATAAAAGAAATAAACACCTCCCGATCAAACCCGGACGATGCGCTGTACATGCTGGAATTTAACCGCGCGCAGATTACTAAACAAGAGGTAATTAAAATTAAATTTGTAAATGGTATCGCTGTGCACTGGAGAAACCCTCTTAGGCGCTCAAGAGGCCCAACGCAATGCTCCGAATGTGCGATGTATGGTCACGGAGCATCAAATTGCCACAGATCAGCAGTGTGCTTAGGATGTGGTGGCTCACACGACTACTCAACATGCCAACTGAATAAGATTCCTAAAAAAGGTCCTGTAATCAACAAGTGTTTCAACTGCATCAAGAGAAACATGAAAAACGTAAATCATCGTGCGGATGATCCGCAGTGTCCATCAAGAGGCGTCCAACAATAGTAAAACAACGCAACGATGTACATCTGTTTTCATCGATTGAAGATTTGCATGAGACAAGACCTGAGCTGAATCCCATTTTAAATAAGAATCCAGGTAAAGATAATGACAGATTATAATATGCTAAAATAGCTAGCACAAACCACAAAACTGTGGAGAGTGATAATCTGTCAAATGAACGACTTCTAGACATTTACTTCGAAGCCATTAATGCTTTGGAAAAATGTAAAACTAAATACGACAAATTGAGAGTTCTAGGTAACATGCTTAGGCATGTTATATAAACCCCTGTTAACACCATGGATTTTTTAAATCTAATGCATTGGAATGCTCAAGGTTTGACAACCCCACTTCTATTATAGAATTAGAACAAGTTCTACAACAAAAGCAAATAGATATAGTTTTCATAAATGAAACATTTCTTAAACCGCAGCACGTATTTAAACTTAGAAATTTTAAAGTACATAGAGAGGACCGTAACACACATGGTGGTGGCGTTCTAATCGCAGTTAGAAACAATATTCCCCACGAACGTATTTCAAAACTCCCAACATCCTCAATGGAGAACATTTCCATAATAATTAAAATACACAATATGCCAATAAGATTTACGTCTATTTACTTTCCAAAATACACAAATGATTTTATGAATGATATGGACACAATAACCACATCTGCTTTAGATTTCTTCATCTTTGGGGATTTCAACGCCCAGCATACGAGCTGGAACTGCCACCACAATAATACAGCTGGTAACAGTCTTTATAACCACCAACTAAACGGTCAATATTACATTTTTTCGCCCAACACTTTTACTCGATTTAGTCAAACTGCTGCTCCAAGTCAATCGTCTTGCATAGATCTTCTATTATCAAATTCCAATTTACAATTTTCGACACTTAAAACTCATCCTACACTACTTAACTCTGACCACACGCCGATCACCTGTGAAATAGAGTGCTCATTTTATGAGGATAGGATTCAAATACCTCAATATAAACTGGCAAACTGGAAAGAAATAGGAAAATGGGTTGAAAATGAGTTGAGAAATAATAATTTGCAATCTACTGTTTTGACACATGTAAACATTGAAGAGGTTTTGTCTAAAATTACTCACATTGTACAAGAAGCCTCGAGGCAAATACCTGTTGCAACAAAATATTGTTGGCAAAGAAAGCTGTCACGGCAAACGTTATTACTAATTGGCCAAAGAAATAAATTCAGACGTAAATTACAAAGAAGCAATAATATTACAGAAAGAAACTTTATATTGAACTTGCTTAAAAAACTGAAATCTCTAATAAATAAAAACATTAGCATTGACAGAAATAACAGCTGGCATGAGTTTATAAAGAAGTTGCCAGTAGGTAGCAAAAAATTTTGGTTGCTGACAAAAGCAATGAAGGGAAAAAATAACACATTGAGCTACTTAACGGTAGATGGCGTGCATGTACACAATTGTAAAGAAAAGGCAAACATAATCGCGAACAGTTTCGAAAGTTATCACAAAACAACATATAATATGCCATCCAGAAAAGATAAAGCTGTAAGGAAACATGTTGAGTGGTTGATAACCCAAAAAATACCTCGAAACACAGAGCAGTATCTAACAACAAATACTGAAGTAATAATGCTTATTAAAACGTTGAAAAATTCCAAAGCACCTGGTTTGGACGGAATAAATGACATTATGTTAAAAAATATGACAGATAAATTTTACACCGTAATTACAAAAGTTTTTAACTGGTGTTTAACAAATGGATATTTTCCAAAGCATTTTAAAACAGCAAAAGTAGTGCCAATACTTAAGCCTAAGAAGGATGCCAGATTGCCAAATAACTACCGGCCTATAAGTATGCTAAGTTGTCTTGATAAAGTATTCGAGAAAATCATACTGAACAGACTGAACGAGTTCACTGAGGATAATAATATAATACTAGATGAACAGTTTGGTTTTAGAAAACAGCACTCGACAGCGCACCAAGTAGAACGAATCGTAAAACTTATATCAAGTAATAAAAAACAACGCAGAAGTACAGGAATTGTTTTTCTGGATATAGAAAAAGCTTTCGATTCCATATGGCATGATGGGTTAGTATATAAACTTAATATGTTTGGATACCCAGTCTATCTGCAAAAGATCATACAAAGTTTTTTGAACGAAAGAACATTCGTTGTAAATGTAGAGAATGAACTTTCTTCCCCGCGGCTCATTCCTGCAGGACTACCACAAGGATCAGTTTTATCGCCTACACTATACTCAATTTTCATCTCGGATTTCAAAATATTAAGAGAACAGGCAGCTGCATTATATGCAGATGATACGGCAATAATAACAACGGGGAAAGTCTCCAATGCTATTATCAAGAAAATGAAAAATGGGCTGTTACACGCTGAAAAATACTTCTCTAAGTGGAAAATTAAGACTAATGAAGCAAAGACACAAGCTATAATTTTTCCATTCAACAAATCACCTAAAAGAACACCTACTCTCGCCTTATCTCTGGGTACAACAGAAATACCTCTCAGAGAAACTGTGAAATATTTGGGAATAGAGCTCGATAAAAAGTTAACGTTTAAACATCATATTCTCCAAACGTGTGAAAAAGCTGTCCGATGTCAACTCTAAACAGAAAAAAAAAATATTACTCTACAGAATGTGCATACGGCCAATTATTACATATGGATGTCAAGTGTGGTCAAAAAGATGTGCCAAAACATATTTGAAAAAGCTCCAAGTCATACAAAACAAGAATCTGAAGATTATATTCAACCTACCGAGACGATATTCAACAAATAGATTACATAGAATATACCAACAGGATATGTTTGTAACAGTGATCAATAATATCTCACAAATATTTGAAACCCACAACAGGATTTCAAATTCAGCCTTGATAAGAAATTTGTAATATTATTTTCTTCTCCAACTTTATATAAAGTTGACAGAAGATTTAATGTAAAAATGTCTCTTAATTCCTATTAGGTTTTTTTTATCTATTTTTCCCTATAATGTAAATAAAATCTTTCAAATGTCTATTCTAAGTTAATTCTAAATCATTTATATTTGTTGTAATACTAATATAGTAATAACTCAAAATAGGTGTATAAGAAATTTGTATATATTTTTAACTGTGATGATGATAGATTAAATAAAATTAAAAAAAAAGAAGGTTGTTTCAGCGCTGGCATTCGCTTTTGAACTAGTACATGTTTTTGTTGTAATTGTAGTTATAAGAGAAATAATTTGAAAATTAAGAAATAATTGCCTTCTTAATTTTCTTACGTTTTTATTTAATTCTAAAATTGGTTGGCTATTTTCCGACTCTAATTTTAGTTGTAAGAGAAATAAAGAACAACAACAAACAATAATTGTTTTAATGTAAGAACAATTTACTTAGAGTAATGAAAACATAAGTTGTTTTAGCGCTGGCACTCGATTTTGAACTAGTATATGGTTTGGGAATTGTCGTTTTAATACTCTTTAAATTTTATTTTCGTGCTCATTCTTTTTTCCTAAAAGTCTTATTAAAGTTCAAAGTGACCAATTGAGGGCTTTTAGCTAGTTGCTATGCGCGCTTCACTGGGGCTAATTCAGATCTTCAGGGAGCTTTTAATCAACATTTCTTAGAATAACTAACATATTTATTACAAACATCCACATTAATAAATGAGAAGCTTAAAAACAAACATCAGAGTCATAAATAAAACTCATTGATCATCTTGCCTTTATAATTTTTTACGTTTATACTTCGTTCTACAATTGCTTGGCTTCTCTCCGATTCTAATTGTAATTGTAAAGAGAAATAAAGAGCAACAACAAATAATCATTGTTTTAATGTAGGAACAAATTTATTTAGATAGTTGACAGCATAAGTTGTTTTAGCGCGGGCACTCGCTTTTGAATTAGCACATGTTTTTAGAATTGTCGTTTTAATACTCTTTAATTTTTATTTCGGTACTGATTCTTTTTTCCCAAAAGTTATACTAAAATTCAAAGCTATCAATTTAGAGGTTTTAGCTAGTTCGTATGCGCATTTCACTGGTGCTAATGCAGATCATCAGGAAAAATTTATGCAAGATTTCTAAGAATAACTGTAGATATTTATTTTAAACATCCACATTAATAATTTTTTACGTTTATATATATTAGTGTACAATTGGTTGGCTTGTTTCCGACTCTAATTGTAGTTGTAAGAGAAGTCAAGAACAACAACAAAGAATAATTGTTTTAATGTAAGAACAATTTGCTAAAAGTGATGAAAACATACGTTGGTTTAGCGCAGGCACTCGCTTTTGAATAAGTACATGTATTTGGGAGTCGTCGTTTTAATACTCTTTAATGTTTATTTTCGTGCTGATTCCTTTTTTAATGCAGATCCTCCGGGAGCCTTTACCCAACAGTTCTTAGAATAATTAAAAATATTTATTTCAAAATTCTACATTACTAAAAGACAAGCTTAAAAATAAACAACAAAGTTATATTAATATTTATATAGGCTAATTGTTCTAACTTAGTTAAAATCTCAGAAAGACATGATGATAAATATTCCTAGGCACAAAGGAAGTCAACATCAGTTTTATTCAACTTACACAGCAGAGCAGAACAGCTGTTTTCGAAAGTCGCTACACTTTCATCTTCAGTGCTCATGTGTATATTGTGTTCATCACCACTGTTTAGGTGGCTTAGTTGAATGAGATAACAGTTTTCTATTTACACAAATTTTATTGTGAAAAACAATCCGAGAACTGTATCAACCTGATGTTAACACTTGTGTGTTATGATACCTGTGTTACCATTTGATTATTTTCTTCATGTCCCATTTTTCTGAATTTTTTGTTCCATTATACATTAAGTCAAACTTTTATGGTTTGAATTTTATACTTAAGTATATGTGAACGTTTTTTCCAATTTTCATTGGTAGCTCAAGCCAAAGCTTAAATTGTATGTGATTTTGTTTTTATTGAACATTTTTATTTTGCTATATTAATAATTATATAGGCTAATTGTTCTAACTTAGTTAAAATCTCAGAAAGACATGATGATAAATATTCCTAGGCACAAAGGAAGTCAACATCAGTTTTATTCAACTTACACAGCAGAGCAGAACAGCTGTTTTCGAAAGTCGCTACACTTTCATCTTCAGTGCTCATGTGTATATTGTGTTCATCACCACTGTTTAGGTGGCTTAGTTGAATGTGATAACAGTTTTCTATTTACACAAATTTTATTGTGAAAAACAATCCGAGAACTGTATCAACCTGATGTTAACACTTGTGGGTTATGATACCTGTGTTACCATTTGATTATTTTCTTCATGTCCCATTTTTCTGAATTTTTTGTTCCATTATACATTAAGTCAAACTTTTTTGGTTTGAATTTTATACTTAAGTATATGTGAAGTATAAACGATATACACATGAGCACATGATACATATCTTCTTTTTTAATATTATCACTCAAAAAAATTTAAACACTACAATTTGTTATATGTACATATACATATATATGTACATACACAATTTTTTTCTGTAAAAACATATGGTGCGTTTTTAAGCATTCTATAAGCGGAGTTGCGTTAGCACGTTGCGCTTGCGTTTGCGCTTGCGTTTTAGCGTCTCGTTAATGGAGCCTTGATTGATGAAAAAAACGTCATTTGCTTGAATATGGAATTCGTTGCGTGAAGACATGGAGAAGTGCGCCCATGAAAAAAAATGTATGTATATAGATGAAAACAGTTTTCGATCACATGCTTTTTTCTTTTGTTTTTTCAATTTACGAGATTTATTTCTCTTCAGAACTTGTACAAATTTTACTTTAGCTTTCATTGCATTCGTTACATGCCATTCGTTTGCTCGTTCTTTTAAATCGCAATTTTTAGATTTTACTCGTTGCCAAGCCTTTTCAACTAGTATTTGATCAGCTTGATGTCTTTTATTAATATCATTTGGTTGTGAGTATGCAATATCATGTTCTTTGCAAGCCGAATCCAATAAATTTATCCCTCTATCTCCTCTTTTCAATCGTTTCTCAAGCTTTGTACCAGGACCGCAAAACTGATATCCAGGTAAATGTAGCTCTACTGGTAATTTATTTATTAAGTTGTTAACGAAACCTCTTCTGATCTCGTTTATAGCTTTTACCATGATATATAACCATTTTAATTATAATTAAGTCTGATTTAAACTACTACTTAAAAATGATACAATTTTCTTATATAAGAGTTAATTTATATCATTAACATTTTAGTTATCATTCAATCAATATGCGGTTAATTAAACAAGCAAAACAAATTGTTGTAAGAAACGCAGGTGGAAATAAACAAAAGATTGTACATAGTACATCGTTACCAAATCAATACGAGCACTAATTGTAGGACCTTCAAATTGTGGAAAAACTAATGTGATGATTAGTTTAATAGAAAGCCCTAATGGCCTTGTCTTTAAAAACATTTACATTTATTCTATTACATTATATCAACCAAAGTATATTTATCTAAAGATATTAACTAATCTAATAAAAGAGATAAATCTGTATATGTTTTCCGAAAATGAAAAAGTTCTAAGTCCAACTGAAGCAAAACCACATTCTATAATTATATTCGATGACGTCATTTGTGAAAAATAGAATACTATAAGAGATTACTTTTGTATGGGGAGACACAAGCATATTGATTGTTTTTATCTATGTCAAACATATACAAAAATTCCTAAACATCTAATACGAGACAATGCAAATATAATCATAATATTTAAACAAGATGAAATGAACTTAAGGCATATTTATAATGATCATGTTATTGGTGATATATCGTTTAAGGAGTTTACAAAGATTTGTGGGGAGTGTTGGAAAGATATATATGGATTTGCAGTTGTAAGCAAGGATGATGCTAAAAATAAAAAAATGGAACCAGATGCAGTGCATATATAAAGTAGATCGTAATCAGATATAAAGCAGATCGTAAACAGATACAAACCAGACCATAACCATATATAAACCAGATACAAACCAGGTCATAAACAGATACAAACCAGGTCATAACCAGATACAAACCAGGTCATAACCAGATATAAACCAGATACAAACTAGATACAGACTAGATACAGACCAGATACAGATCAGATATAAAGCAGGTTGAAACCAGATACTTAACAGATCGTTATCAGATACATAACAGATTAAAATGAATAATAAATTGTTAAAAGATATTGTTCAGACAAGAAAAATATTAAAGGAATAATTAAAAAAAATTTAATTAAATGAAATAGATAAAAATAATTTATTAGAAGATTCATTTAAGCCCATAACTAAACCTTTGAATATGATGAGTGACAAAAATGGCTGATTATCAATCAAAAGTTTTGTTGAAAGATGAGATGAAATCTAAAAAAATTTCTAAACACAAGTTAAAAGAAGAAAAAATGATGATGATGATGATCGATCAGATAATTATCAAGCAGAATACAATCTACCCAATGAAGATAAAACAGAACGCTTACACCACTATCAGATGATAGACGAAAGAGGAAATTGACGATATGCAAATAACGAACTAAAATTTAATTATGACTACTATTTTCAATTGGGAAGTACAAAGTGGATTATGACACCAGGATTATTTCAATTATTATTTCAATCAAAACCTTTACATTACACTGAAAAAGATTTAGAGAATTATAGAGAAATCTTAATGACTACAAATGTATATAAACGTAATTTTCAAGCTGAAGGTCAAAAAAAAGGTTCAAATTCATATAAACATCAACATGTAATTAAACCGTTAATTAATACGATATTAACAAAGGGTAGTGGACTCTTGTTAAAATCGGTTGTCAATAGTAAACCCAACTACATATACTGGGATAATCCAAATGAATTAGTTAACAGACTACGTTTACTTCTTTCATCAGAGGGTATTGGTCATAATAATTATAAAAACGAAATAATATCTATAATTGAAGAACTTAGAGAAGCTAATATAATTTCCTAAATGAGTTTTAAATATATTTATACGATTAGAATAATACATATATATAACATGAATATTGATAAAAGAGAAATAGTGGATGAGCTACATAAACAAGCGAGAAAAAATTTTAAAAGAAGACGAGAAAAATATTTTTAATAGTAGTAATCGTCATCCAAAAAACTTACAAACAGATAATGGTAAAGAGTTCTATAATAATCAATTTCAAAGATTAATGGGAACATATTCAATTAAACATTATTCAACATATAGTGTTTTGAAAGCATCAATAGTAGAAAGATTTAATAGAACATTAAAAACCATGATGTGGGAAGAGTTTAGCTATCGTATAAATGGATAAATATATATAAAGAACTCGTTGCTAAATATAATAATACATTTCAGAAAACAATAAAAATAACACCTAATAAAGTGAATTCATCTAATGAGAAATCTCTTTTAGATACGGTCTATAATAATTAAAAAATTTTTAATAAACCAAAGTTTAGAGTTGGTGGTGATGTTCGAATAAGTAAATATAAACATGTATTTGAAAAAGATTATACACCAAATTGGACTACAGAAATTTTTAAAGTTAAAACTATAAGAAACACAAATCCTAAAACATATATTTTAGAAGACTATCAAAAACATGAAATTAAAGGTGGTTTTTATGAATTCGAACTGATGAAAACAAAATATCCGCAAACATATTTAGTTGAAAAAGTTTTAAAGAGAAAAGGAAGCATGATATATGTGAAATGGTTAGGCTTTTCATCAAAACACAATCTAACTAACAAACAGCTCTTGCTCTCAACAAGATTTATTCATGTTTCGAATTAACTATTATTTTATTAAAACCTTCAGCAAATCCTAGCAAGTTTCTCAATGGCAGACAAAAATTGAAATAACTGCTAATAAGTACAAGATTTTTGTCACTAATCATCCAGCAATAATCAAATTATTGCTTTCAGATGTATCTAACGAAACATAGTTTTTAATTTCTGATGCAATTCCTAAATGTCGTGTACGATCAATTTCTATTCTATCTAATGCATATCGAATCTCATCAAAGAGGTGAGCCATACAATTGTTCAGTAGTCGTACATTTGCAGATATTGTTGTCTTCTTTTGTTACATAGCCTTCAATATAAAGCATGCTTTCGCTTGGTAAAACATATAAATCTTGGTTTTGTATTGATATTCGGATTTCATCATAATTTTTTTGAAAGATTGTAAATATGAATTATAGCTGTGATACTCTTTTTTAATAATTGAATTATCAAATTGAGGTTTGTCTAATATATTAATTAAACTATTCATTTTCATGTTTTAGTTGAAATCCTAAATTTCGTAAAAATTTTCGATAAGTTTTATTTAAAGTGTTTCGTTGATGTTAGCTTGTTTGATGTATCAGCTTTTTATTATACAACTTTCGTTTACCAGAAGAAACTCTCCTTGATGTGTCTTGTGTTGCGGATGATGACAGAGTGATTGGTGAATCCTTATACAAACAATTTTTTTTAACATAATCATTCTTTTATAGGTTTTACTAAACGTAAAATGAAATTTATAATTTTTTATTTACTCATTATTTTAAAAGTCGTATACGATATTTGACTACCAATGCCTATGATCAGTACTCCACTTATAGAAGAGAACACAAAAAGTTTAGAATTAAATTTTACACTCCCCAACGAAGATATTTTAAAAATTAATATATCATTTGTAATGTTAAAAGAAAATAAAGTTTTAGAAATAAGAGATAGTGATTATCAAATTAATGATGATATTGATATAACATCAATAACTACTACTACTGCTATATCAACATCGTTCTTTGAAGAAGATGAAAAAGAGGAGAAAAACTATAAGGAAGAGGATTTGAATCATAAAACTCAGAATAATCAACCTTTCTAAATGAAACCGTTTCATTGTCATCCCAAAAATTGTTTACAGTTGATGACGTTATAGCGGCATTTCGTAAGGAATTAATTGGAAAGGAATCAAATATTGGTGGTATACTGGACTCTAATGAGTCATTTTATCGACATTTTAATCTTAAATATAATATTGCTGATGTGCCTATTCGTTGTACATATGATAGTGGACCTGATACCTGTCGCTATGCGAATTATAGAAGAAAAAATTTCGAATTCCAAGAAGAAGCTAGAAAAATAATAAATTTCTATAGTTAATCTAAATGTAAAAATTGTATTTTTCATAAAGTGTTATAATATATAATACAAATATTTTCATTTGCTTAAGATTTATATAGTTGTAAAATAAAATTTTGAATATATATTTTTATTTAAATTTAAATGTCTTTATTTCAATGTCAAGGGTAAATATATATTTGAATTACACTCGTTTCTATCATTGTCAAGGGTAAATTCACTCATGGAAGCATTATAAAAAAATTAATGCCCTCTAAAAGCAATGTGTTCTTATCATTTAAAAAAAATATGTTTGAATTTCAACACCTACAGCTAAGGCGTATGTGTTCTTATGAGATAACGTTTAAAATTTAGTGTAAATTTGTGTTTGGATGTCCTTATAATAATATTTGTGTGTGTATGAGTATAAATACTGAACAATATTATACGAACATACATCTTTATATGTATTCACCAACAAGCCAACTTCCCAAAATAAAAAAGTAACATAAAAAACCTTATCTACTATAAAGTGCTCCACTACAACACAACGTGATAGCACTGTCAGCATGAGCAACCATTTTTCAAACAAAAAGCACAACTTGGCAACACTTTCAGCATGAACAACAATTTTCATACAAAAACACAACTTGGCAGCACTGTCAGCATGAGCAGCCGTTTTGTATGGAAAATTCTATACTGAAACGCCATAAACATACTACTGTGAACCTATTCAAGTGGCATAAAAGTTAAACTTGTTTTTACTGTATTTTCAAGTCAAAGCAAATCACAAATTATTTTGATTGTACCGATATTTCTTGGAACTTAAACTCTGATTATTTTTAGTATCTGTTAAGGCCCAACTATAATATGCGCACGCTAGCGCAGGCGAATTTGCGAATACATACAATCAAATGTGTGCGACCATAATTTGCTTTGCTAACTTTTCGTTGAATTTAATTTTCCTACGCATAGAGCGAAACTGATCGCATTTTCTTTAAAGGCCAACTGTTAATTCGCTGTTATTGATAATTATTTTTAGATACACACATACCATAGACTGTGATACGTGCACACAAGAGAAGCTGCAATGTACGCCGAAATCAATTCTACACATAATTGAATAAATAATGTAAAAAATTAATGGAAACATTAAATGTTTAGCGTTTGTTTATTGTATATATATATTATAGTGTATTTGTGTATTTTCCTACCATTTATGATACGTTGCCAACCACTTGCACACATTGTTATACATTGTTGTACATTGTAGTACTTTCCAATTTACTTCTTAAATTACTTTCTAAATTGGTAATAGCCTACTTGTGATACTATATTTATGTATGTATAAATTGAAAATATTTATATATGTATTTACATGTTATATCATAAATTAGTTTTTAGTATATATCATAAATTAGTTTTTGCAAAAGTGCATTGCTTTACAACTGAGTGTAAGTATAATATAGCCACACAAATGTTCGCTTATGCATTTGACAGTCTTTTCGTCGAGTTTTGACAGTAGCCAAAGCTAGCCTACGCATATTATAGTTGGGCCTTTAATTTGAGTTCAAAAAAATTTTCTCTCTGAGCTTATTTTAAGAAAAAATTAAAATGCAAGTGTAAAAATTAGTGAATCTATTCAAGTGACCAGCGGTATATAAATATGTATATAAATAAATAAATAAATAAATATATATATATATATATATATAAATATATATATACATATATATATATATATATATATATATATATATACATATATATATATATATATATATATATATACATATATATATATATATATATATATATATATATATATGTATATATATATATATATATATATATATATATATGTATATATATATATATATCTAATATATAAAATTTCCATGTTACAATGTTAGCTACCGTACTCCACCGAAACGGCTTGACGGATTTTTACCAAATTTTATATGCGTTTTCAGTAGGTCTGAGAATCGGCTATTATATATTTTTCATATCCCTATGTGATAAGGGTTGTTCAACCTTAACATTTTTTGTTAATATATGGACGAAATCTTTTGTATTTATTTTTTTATAATGTGGCATTAAAAAATACATACAACCCTAAATATTTACTTTCTGTCTACACTAGAATTTATCTAGAGACTAGAAGTAATAATAAGGCAAAAAAACGTTTGCCGGGTCAGCCTAGTATATATATATATATATATATATATATATATATATATATATACATATATATATATATATATATATATATATATATATATATATGCCAAATGACAATGACTTTGTCGATTTGCAAGAAATTTAAGAACAAATTTATATAACCAAAAGAAACAAAATCTTAAAATGGACTAGACTTTTAGAAAATTTAACTAGCTACCCCGATTTTAAAGCAAAAGCTTAAGAAAATGGAGAGAAGTTTTGTCTATTTAAATTTAAAACATAATATTATTATAGTTTGGGATTAATTATGAATTAATAAAGTTAACTCAAAATGTTATAGTTAATAATATAGTAGATACATATTGATAACAACACTAGAACAATTTACATTATATTAAACTAATATCACAGGCATATTTTAAACACAGTTAAATTTTTAAACTTAGTGCTGCAGTTTGTCTTATTTTATAGCAACAATATAGCAAACATTGATATTATCAATATCCTCTTTTATGTTCATTGTTCTTTCTATATTTTGCTGTATACGCAAGCTTTCGATGGTATACCTTTTCCTTTTTTATTTTTTCTCTATCTAGAATTTTAACTTTATCGAAATCCACATAATGAGTTTTTGTCGAAAACATAGGCTAATAAAGCTCTTGATGTTCTGTGTTTGGCAATATCGTTTCTGTGTTCTGATATTTTAGTTCCCAGGTTTCTTTTTGTTTGCATTGTAATTAGAAAGGAAAACCCCATAGATACACATCTTGTCAATGCAGAAGTTAAGAGAAAGAGAGTAAATAAAATAAATAACACTTTAAGAAAGGCAGGCAGAGCGGAGGAAGACGGCGAACATTTTGTAGTTAAGCTCAGAGATAGACATGTGCGGAAGTATAAAAGTCAGTTCAAAAGAAAAAAGATTTGATTATATTATAACCAGAACTTTTGCCAATGCTTTCAGAATTAAATGTTGCTGGAACACAGAGGCAATGACATGGGTTACACCATAGTAGAGCAGGGGATTGATTGCCGAATCAAACTATTATTCATCATGTAATAACCATTAACAAAACTTACCTGGACTCGTCTTATGATATCATTCTCGAAAGATACAACAGAAACAAATATTATTAAAATGATATGATTAGATATTAAACTTTATTGGCAAAAAAAAAGAGGAAATTTAAACAAACACAGAAAAAGTCTTGCCAATTTTGTAGGAAACGGACTAAGATTCTTATTAGGACAGAGCTTATAGACAACCAGGACAGAGCTGAAATACAACTTGCAATGGAGGATTTAAGGCAGAATGCGATCTCTACAAATGAATTCAATAAAGTCATTGATCTTATTAACAACGAAATAAACTTGATATCAAGATTTGAAACTGAAACCTTCAAACTTCAAAACAAATTGATCGAGAAGATACTTTCGGAGCTTTTTGTTGACTATGTTCATGTTCATGGTATGTTTCGGAACTTTTTCTTGGTCAATTTCTATTCCATCTAATTCATATCGAATCTCATCAAAGAGGTGAGCCATACAATTGTTCAGTAGTTGTATATTTGCAGATATTTTTGAATCTTCTTTTGTTACATAGCCTTCAATATAAAGCATGCTTTCGCTTGGTAAAACATATAAATCTTGGTTTTGTATTGATATTCGGAGTTCATCATAATTTTTTTGAAAGATTGTAAATATGAATTATAGCTGTGATACTCTTTTTTAATAATTGAATTATCAAATTGTGGTTTGTCTAATATATTAATTAAACTATTCATTTTCATGTTTTAGTTGAAATCCTAAATTTATTAAAAATTTTCGTTAAGTTTTATTTAAAGTTTTTCGTTGATGTTAGCTTGTTTGATGTATCAGCTTTTTATTATACAACTTTCGTTTACCAGAAGAAACTCTCCTTGATGTGTCTTGTGTTGCGGATGATGACAGAGTGATTGGTGAATCCTTATACAAACAATTTTTTTGAACATAATCATTCTTTTATAGGTTTTACTAAACGTAAAATGAAATTTATAATTTTTTATTTACTCATTATTTTAAAAGTCGTATACGGTATTTGACTACCAATGTCTATGATCAGTACTCCACTTATAGAAGAGAACACAAAAAGTTTAGAATTAAATTTTACACTCCCCAACGAAGATATTTTAAGAATTAATATATCATTTGTAAGGTTAAAAGAAAATAAAGTTTTAGAAATAAGAGATAGTGATTATCAAATTAATGATGATGTTGATATAACATCAATACCTACTACTACTACTGCTATATCAACATCGTTCTTTGAAGAAGATAAAAAAGAGGAGAAAAACTATAAGGAAGAGGATTTGAATCATAAAACTCAGAATAATCAACCTTTCTAAATGAAACCGTTTCATTATCATCCCAAAAATTTTTTACAGTTGATGACGTTATAGTGGCATTTCGTAAGGAATTAATTGGAAAGGAATCAAATATTGGTGGTATACTGGACTCTAATGAGTCATTTTATCGACATTTTAATCTTAAATATAATATTGCTGATGTGCCTATTCGTTGTACATATGATAGTGGACCTGATACCTGTCGCTATGCGAATTATAGAAGAAAAAATTTCGAATTCCAAGAAGAAGCTAGAAAAATAATAAATTTCTATAGTTTATCTAAATGTAAAAATTGTATTTTTCATAAAGTGTAATAATATATAATACACATATTTTCATTTGCTTAAGATTTATATAGTTGTAAAATTAAATTTTGAATATATATTTTTATTTAAATTTAAATGTCTTTATTTTATTGTCAAGGGTAAATATATATTTCAATTACATTCGTTTCTATCATTGTCAAGGGTAAATTCACTCATGGAAGCATTATAAAAAAATTAATATAAATATATTTAATGCCCTTTAAAAACAGTGTGTTCTTATCATTTTAAAAACATGTGTTTGAATTTCAACACCTACAGCTAAGGCGTATGTGTTCTTATGAGTTAACGTTTAAAATTTAGTGTAAATTTGTGTTTGGATGTCTTTATAAGAATATTTGTGTGTGTATGTGTATAAATACTGAACAATATAATACGAACATACATCTTTATATGTATTCACCAACAAGCCAACATCCCAAAATAAAAAAGTAACACAAAAAAACCTTATCTTCTATAAAGTGCTCCACTACAACACTACGTGATAGCACTGTCAGCATGAGCAACCATTTTTCAAACAAAAAACACAACTTGGCAACACTTTCAGCATGAACAACAATTTTCATACAAAAACACAACCTGGCAGCACTGTCATCATTAGCAGCCGTTTTGTATGGAAAATTCTATACAGAAACGCCATAAACATACTACTGTGAACCTATTCAAGTGGCATAAAAGTTAAACTTGTTTTTACTGTATTTTCAAGTCAAAGCAAGAAATCACAAATTATTTTGATTGTACCGATATTTCTTGGAACTTAAACTCTGATTATTTTTAGTATCTCTTAAGGCCCAACTATAATATGCGCACGCTAGCGCAGGCGAATTTGCGAATACATACAATCAAATGTGTGCGACCATAATTTGCTTTGCTAACTTTTCGTTGAATTTAATTTTCCTACGCATAGAGCGAAACTGATCGCATTTTCTTTAAGGGCCAACTGTTTGTTCGCTGTTATTGATAATTGTTTTTAGATACACACATACCATAGACTGTGATACGTGCACACAAGAGAAGCTGCAATGTACGCCGAAATCAATTCTACACATAATTGAATAAATAATGTAAAAAATTAATGGAAACATTAAATGTTTAGTGTTTGTTTATTGTATATATATATTATAGTGTATTTGTGTATTTTTGCACACATTGTTATACATTGTTGTACATTGTAGTACTTTCCAATTTACTTCTTAAATTACTTTCTAAATTGGTAATAGCCTACTTGTGATACTATATTTATGTATGTATAAATTGAAAATATTTATATATGTATTTACATGTTATGTATATATCATAAATTAGTTTTTGCAAAAGTGCATTGCTTTACAACTGAGTGTAAGTATAATATAGCCACACAAATGTTCGCTTATGCATTTGACAGTCTTTTCGTCGAGTTTTGACAGTAGCCAAAGCTAGCCTAAGCATATTATAGTTGGGCCTTTAATTTGAGTTCAAAAAAATTTTCTCTCTGAGCTTATTTTAAGAAAAAATTAAAATGCAAGTGTAAAAATTAGTGAATCTATTCAAGTGACCAGCGGTATATAAATATGTATTTTAATTTTTTTCAATTATATAAATACATACAAATTTTTTAACAACACAAATCAAAAATTTTTTATATATTAAAAATACTAACTCTAAAATGTATAAAAAGTAGAAATTAGTTTAAAACATACTAACTACAAAATTCATAAATATTATAAATATTATTTATATATTATAATGTAATTAAAACTATGTGTATGTGTTAACAAGCAATTCTTTTAATGTTTTTTAATTGATATTAATATAGAAAATTTTTTAACATAATACAAGATTAACTATGATCAATATGATCTTAATATATAGTATCTTAACACATGCATAAAGGGCAACAATTAAACATAATAATCATTATTAATTTTTAATTGTAAACATGCATGCATATGTAAAAATATTATATATGCATTGTGTGAATAAAATAACATAAACAATTAATTATAATAACTTAATTTCTATGAATTAAATATCTATAATTCTGAGCTAAATTATCAGTATCTATTTTAAAGTTCATTCTTTCTCTAACAGGTACATTAATAATTTCTAACATTTCTAACAGAAGTCTTCGTTTATAATTGTTTTCTGTTCTTAAAACTGATGCATTTTCAAAGTCTGGATAGTGATTAAATTTAAAACAATGAGATGATAATGCAGTTTTTTCAGAATTAATGTTTCTATACTTTTGATTACTCTTATGTCCTGCTATTCTCGTTTTAAATTTATTTTTTGTTGTACCTATGTATACCTCCTTACAATTGACAGATCCATTTCCTTTGCATGGTATTTTATAAACTATATTTGATCTATCCCATTTTTCTACTCTATCTTTCATTTTACTGAACAGTTTATTGTTTGTGCAATATGTTCTAAAAGCCATTTTATATTTCTGAGTATCAAATATTTTTGATTTCTCTAGTCTCTCTGACATTTCTGGTATATAAATTAAGGATTTATATAATTTTGGTTCTGTGTTATTATTTGTATTATTTGTTATATTTTTCTTATATTGATTTATTAAGCTATAAACTAACTTTTCTGGAAAATCATTCTCAATAAGAATTTCTCTAATTTTCTTCTTATTTTTTATATGAAATATGTTATCACTAATTGTTAAGACTTTCTCTATCAAGTTTTTTGCTGTGTTTAATATAATTCTCTTACTATGTTTAGAGTAATAGTTAATTATCCTACTTGAAGCTGTTGGCTTTTGATACCAATCCATTACTATATTGTTATCTCTTCTCATAACTAATGTATCTAAATAAGGCAACTCTAAATTACATTCTCTTTCAATTGTAAATTTAATATTACTATTAAAACTATTTAATATATCTAGCATATCCTCAATTCCATTCTCAGATATAATACAAAACAAATCATCTACATATTTTGTAATAAATTTTGGTTTAATATTAAGATTGTTAATACATGTATTTAACAACTCCTCCATAACAATGTCTGCTACAACTGGTGATGCTGGAGAACCCATAGGTAATCCTTTTTGTTGAAAATAAAATTTCTCATCATATATAAAATATCTATTATCATCTATACAAAATTTCAAAATTCTACAAAATAAATTCTTATCCATCTCAGTAAATGTTTCCAATAAAGTCCACTTTTTCTCTATTGTATTTATAGCCAAGTCTATTGGTACGTTTGGAAACAAAGATACTACATCAAATGAAATAAGCCTATCATTAGTATCTAACTTAATTTTCTTTAATTTTTCTTTAAAATCTAATGAATTTTTTATATTATATATAGAATTTTCATTGATCTTTTTCAAAATATTTGTAATATATCTACTAAGTTCATAAGATGGTGAATTTATAAACGAACAAATAGGTCTCAATGGAAATCCTTCTTTGTGAATTTTAGGTAACCCATATAATCTAGGAGCTACTGCAGTCGTTGTTTTAAGTCTATTCTTCTCTAGTGTTGTTACAATCTTCCTTTTGAAAAGTTCTTCTACTAATTCATTATTCTTCTTCTGTAGTTTTCCTGTCTGATCCCTATTCAGAATTTTGTAACTGAAGTTATCACTTAATATATTTTCAATTCTTAGATTATATTCATGTCTATTAATTGCAACTGTTGTATTACCCTTATCCGATTTAAGAATTAATATATTTCTATTGCTATTTAAAAATCTTTTAGCTTCATTTACTTTTTCTAATGTGTACTTGTCTCTATTATTAATCCTCATTCTATTTAGATGATTATTAATAATTATTGTAAATCTATTTCTTGCTATTTCTTGTTCTTCTCTATTCTCAATAGTTTTAATAAAATCTTCTCCATCAGCTATCATTTTTAATTTTGGAAACTCTTCTTTACTGACTGGTAATGCGTGTTTTTGACCTAGAGAAAGAATCCACTGTATACCCTTTGGTATATCTAAGTTTGTCTTATTCACAAACCACTTCTTGTTAAATTTAATATTTAGTTCCTTCTCTTGTAAATACCTAAGATGTTCAAATTTCTTTTTATGATTCATATTTACCTTTTTACTAATTGAAATTCTTATTCTTTCCTCAAATATTCTAAATTGTTGCATTTCATCTCTTGTAAAAATCATACTTAAATTTGATGTAATAACATCAATCTCTCTTTGAAATTGCTTCAGTTTTTCATGAAATCCCTTTAGTGCAAATCTTACAATTTTATTTTGAAATTCTTCCAAAAATCTTGATATTTTAATATTTACAGATGTTGATCCGCCCTCTCTAAATATATTTGTGATGTTTTTTGTTGCATTCCTTATAAAATTTGGTAATTTACCAGTCAGTAAAGAAGAGTTTCCAAAATTAAAAATGATAGCTGATGGAGAAGATTTTATTAAAACTATTGAGAATAGAGAAGAACAAGAAATAGCAAGAAATAGATTTACAATAATTATTAATAATCATCTAAATAGAATGAGGATTAATAATAGAGACAAGTACACATTAGAAAAAGTAAATGAAGCTAAAAGATTTTTAAATAGCAATAGAAATATATTAATTCTTAAATCGGATAAGGGTAATACAACAGTTGCAATTAATAGACATGAATATAATCTAAGAATTGAAAATATATTAAGTGATAACTTCAGTTACAAAATTCTGAATAGGGATCAGACAGGAAAACTACAGAAGAAGAATAATGAATTAGTAGAAGAACTTTTCAAAAGGAAGATTGTAACAACACTAGAGAAGAATAGACTTAAAACAACGACTGCAGTAGCTCCTAGATTATATGGGTTACCTAAAATTCACAAAGAAGGATTTCCATTGAGACCTATTTGTTCGTTTATAAATTCACCATCTTATGAACTTAGTAGATATATTACAAATATTTTGAAAAAGATCAATGAAAATTCTATATATAATATAAAAAATTCATTAGATTTTAAAGAAAAATTAAAGAAAATTAAGTTAGATACTAATGATAGGCTTATTTCATTTGATGTAGTATCTTTGTTTCCAAACGTACCAATAGACTTGGCTATAAATACAATAGAGAAAAAGTGGACTTTATTGGAAACATTTACTGAGATGGATAAGAATTTATTTTGTAGAATTTTGAAATTTTGTATAGATGATAATAGATATTTTATATATGATGAGAAATTTTATTTTCAACAAAAAGGATTACCTATGGGTTCTCCAGCATCACCAGTTGTAGCAGACATTGTTATGGAGGAGTTGTTAAATACATGTATTAACAATCTTAATATTAAACCAAAATTTATTACAAAATATGTAGATGATTTGTTTTGTATTATATCTGAGAATGGAATTGAGGATATGCTAGATATATTAAATAGTTTTAATAGTAATATTAAATTTACAATTGAAAGAGAATGTAATTTAGAGTTGCCTTATTTAGATACATTAGTTATGAGAAGAGATAACAATATAGTAATGGATTGGTATCAAAAGCCAACAGCTTCAAGTAGGATAATTAACTATTACTCTAAACATAGTAAGAGAATTATATTAAACACAGCAAAAAACTTGATAGAGAAAGTCTTAACAATTAGTGATAACATATTTCATATAAAAAATAAGAAGAAAATTAGAGAAATTCTTATTGAGAATGATTTTCCAGAAAAGTTAGTTTATAGCTTAATAAATCAATATAAGAAAAATATAACAAATAATACAAATAATAACACAGAACCAAAATTATATAAATCCTTAATTTATATACCAGAAATGTCAGAGAGACTAGAGAAATCAAAAATATTTGATACTCAGAAATATAAAATGGCTTTTAGAACATATTGCACAAACAATAAACTGTTCAGTAAAATGAAAGATAGAGTAGAAAAATGGGATAGATCAAATATAGTTTATAAAATACCATGCAAAGGAAATGGATCTGTCAATTGTAAGGAGGTATACATAGGTACAACAAAAAATAAATTTAAAACGAGAATAGCAGGACATAAGAGTAATCAAAAGTATAGAAACATTAATTCTGAAAAAACTGCATTATCATCTCATTGTTTTAAATTTAATCACTATCCAGACTTTGAAAATGCATCAGTTTTAAGAACAGAAAACAATTATAAACGAAGACTTCTGTTAGAAATGTTAGAAATTATTAATGTACCTGTTAGAGAAAGAATGAACTTTAAAATAGATACTGATAATTTAGCTCAGAATTATAGATATTTAATTCATAGAAATTAAGTTATTATAATTAATTGTTTATGTTATTTTATTCACACAATGCATATATAATATTTTTACATATGCATGCATGTTTACAATTAAAAATTAATAATGATTATTATGTTTAATTGTTGCCCTTTATGCATGTGTTAAGATACTATATATTAAGATCATATTGATCATAGTTAATCTTGTATTATGTTAAAAAATTTTCTATATTAATATCAATTAAAAAACATTAAAAGAATTGCTTGTTAACACATACACATAGTTTTAATTACATTATAATATATAAATAATATTTATAATATTTATGAATTTTGTAGTTAGTATGTTTTAAACTAATTTCTACTTTTTATACATTTTAGAGTTAGTATTTTTAATATATAAAAAATTTTTGATTTGTGTTGTTAAAATATTTGTATGTATTTATATAATTGAAAAGAAAAATTTTTTGACAATATAAAATAATTTCCTGAAGAAGCTAACCGAAGGCTAGCGAAATATCGAAATAAATATATATATTAATATTGAATAACCTAAAAACTTAAACAAATCTATTGATTAATAAACGAAAAAAAAGGTTAAAAAATCAGATATAATAATATATATATATATATATATACATATATATATATATATATATATATATATATATATATACATATATATATATATATATATATATATATATATATATACATATATATATATATATATATATATATATATATATGTATATATATATATATATATATATATATATATATATATATGTATATATATATATATATCTAATATATAACATTTCCATGTTACAATGTTAGCTACCGTACTCCACCGAAACGGCTTGACGGATTTTTACCAAATTTTATATGCGTTTTCAGTAGGTCTGAGAATCGGCTACTATATATTTTTCATATCCCTATGTGATAAGGGTTGTTCAACCTTAACATTTTTTGTTAATATATGGACGAAATCTTTTGTATTTATTTTTTTATAATGTGGCATTAAAAAATACATACAACCCTAAATATTTACTTTCTGTCTACACTAGAATTTATCTAGAGACTAGAAGTAATAATAAGGCAAAAAAACGTTTGCCGGGTCAGCCTAGTATATATATATATATATATATATATATATATATATATATATATATATATACATATATATATATATATATATATATATATATATATATATATATATGCCAAATGACAATGACTTTGTCGATTTGCAAGAAATTTAAGAACAAATTTATATAACCAAAAGAAACAAAATCTTAAAATGGACTAGACTTTTAGAAAATTTAACTAGCTACCCCGATTTTAAAGCAAAAGCTTAAGAAAATGGAGAGAAGTTTTGTCTATTTAAATTTAAAACATAATATTATTATAGTTTGGGATTAATTATGAATTAATAAAGTTATACTCAAAATGTTATAGTTAATAATATAGTAGATACATATTGATAACAACACTAGAACAATTTACATTATATTAAACTAATATCACAGGCATATTTTAAACACAGTTAAATTTTTAAACTTAGTGCTGCAGTTTGTCTTATTTTATAGCAACAATATAGCAAACATTGATATTATCAATATCCTCTTTTATGTTCATTGTTCTTTCTATATTTTGCTGTATACGCAAGCTTTCGATGGTATACCTTTTCCTTTTTTATTTTTTCTCTATCTAGAATTTTAACTTTATCGAAATCCACATAATGAGTTTTTGTCGAAAACATAGGCTAATAAAGCTCTTGATGTTCTGTGTTTGGCAATATCGTTTCTGTGTTCTGATATTTTAGTTCCCAGGTTTCTTTTTGTTTGCATTGTAATTAGAAAGGAAAACCCCATAGATACACATCTTGTCAATGCAGAAGTTAAGAGAAAGAGAGTAAATAAAATAAATAACACTTTAAGAAAGGCAGGCAGAGCGGAGGAAGACGGCGAACATTTTGTAGTTAAGCTCAGAGATAGACATGTGCGGAAGTATAAAAGTCAGTTCAAAAGAAAAAAGATTTGATTATATTATAACCAGAACTTTTGCCAATGCTTTCAGAATTAAATGTTGCTGGAACACAGAGGCAATGACATGGGTTACACCATAGTAGAGCAGGGGATTGATTGCCGAATCAAACTATTATTCATCATGTAATAACCATTAACAAAACTTACCTGGACTCGTCTTATGATATCATTCTCGAAAGATACAACAGAAACAAATATTATTAAAATGATATGATTAGATATTAAACTTTATTGGCAAAAAAAAAGAGGAAATTTAAACAAACACAGAAAAAGTCTTGCCAATTTTGTAGGAAACGGACTAAGATTCTTATTAGGACAGAGCTTATAGACAACCAGGACAGAGCTGAAATACAACTTGCAATGGAGGATTTAAGGCAGAATGCGATCTCTACAAATGAATTCAATAAAGTCATTGATCTTATTAACAACGAAATAAACTTGATATCAAGATTTGAAACTGAAACCTTCAAACTTCAAAACAAATTGATCGAGAAGATACTTTCGGAGCTTTTTGTTGACTATGTTCATGTTCATGGTATGTTTCGGAACTTTTTCTTGGTCAATTTCTATTCCATCTAATTCATATCGAATCTCATCAAAGAGGTGAGCCATACAATTGTTCAGTAGTTGTATATTTGCAGATATTTTTGAATCTTCTTTTGTTACATAGCCTTCAATATAAAGCATGCTTTCGCTTGGTAAAACATATAAATCTTGGTTTTGTATTGATATTCGGAGTTCATCATAATTTTTTTGAAAGATTGTAAATATGAATTATAGCTGTGATACTCTTTTTTAATAATTGAATTATCAAATTGTGGTTTGTCTAATATATTAATTAAACTATTCATTTTCATGTTTTAGTTGAAATCCTAAATTTATTAAAAATTTTCGATAAGTTTTATTTAAAGTGTTTCGTTGATGTTAGCTTGTTTGATGTATCAGCTTTTTATTATACAACTTTCGTTTACCAGAAGAAACTCTCCTTGATGTGTCTTGTGTTGCGGATGATGACAGAGTGATTGGTGAATCCTTATACAAACAATTTTTTTGAACATAATCATTCTTTTATAGGTTTTACTAAACGTAAAATGAAATTTATAATTTTTTATTTACTCATTATTTTAAAAGTCGTATACGGTATTTGACTACCAATGTCTATGATCAGTACTCCACTTATAGAAGAGAACACAAAAAGTTTAGAATTAAATTTTACACTCCCCAACGAAGATATTTTAAGAATTAATATATCATTTGTAAGGTTAAAAGAAAATAAAGTTTTAGAAATAAGAGATAGTGATTATCAAATTAATGATGATATTGATATAACATCAATACCTACTACTACTACTGCTATATCAACATCGGTCTTTGAAGAAGATAAAAAAGAGGAGAAAAACTATAAGGAAGAGGATTTGAATCATAAAACTCAGAATAATCAACCTTTCTAAATGAAACCGTTTCATTATCATCCCAAAAATTTTTTACAGTTGATGACGTTATAGTGGCATTTCGTAAGGAATTAATTGGAAAGGAATCAAATATTGGTGGTATACTGGACTCTAATGAGTCATTTTATCGACATTTTAATCTTAAATATAATATTGCTGATGTGCCTATTCGTTGTACATATGATAGTGGACCTGATACCTGTCGCTATGCGAATTATAGAAGAAAAAATTTCGAATTCCAAGAAGAAGCTAGAAAAATAATAAATTTCTATAGTTTATCTAAATGTAAAAATTGTATTTTTCATAAAGTGTAATAATATATAATACACATATTTTCATTTGCTTAAGATTTATATAGTTGTAAAATTAAATTTTGAATATATATTTTTATTTAAATGTCTTTATTTTATTGTCAAGGGTAAATATATATTTCAATTACATTCGTTTCTATCATTGTCAAGGGTAAATTCACTCATGGAAGCATTATAAAAAAATTAATATAAATATATTTAATGCCCTTTAAAAACAGTGTGTTCTTATCATTTTAAAAACATGTGTTTGAATTTCAACACCTACAGCTAAGGCGTATGTGTTCTTATGAGTTAACGTTTAAAATTTAGTGTAAATTTGTGTTTGGATGTCTTTATAAGAATATTTGTGTGTGTATGAGTATAAATACTGAACAATATAATACGAACATACATCTTTATATGTATTCACCAACAAGCCAACATCCCAAAATAAAAAAGTAACACAAAAAAACCTTATCTTCTATAAAGTGCTCCACTACAACACTACGTGATAGCACTGTCAGCATGAGCAACCATTTTTCAAACAAAAAACACAACTTGGCAACACTTTCAGCATGAACAACAATTTTCATACAAAAACACAACCTGGCAGCACTGTCAGCATTAGCAGCCGTTTTGTATGGAAAATTCTATACAGAAACGCCATAAACATACTACTGTGAACCTATTCAAGTGGCATAAAAGTTAAACTTGTTTTTACTGTATTTTCAAGTCAAAGCAAGAAATCACAAATTATTTTGATTGTACCGATATTTCTTGGAACTTAAACTCTGATTATTTTTAGTATCTCTTAAGGCCCAACTATAATATGCGCACGCTAGCGCAGGCGAATTTGCGAATACATACAATCAAATGTGTGCGACCATAATTTGCTTTGCTAACTTTTCGTTGAATTTAATTTTCCTACGCATAGAGCGAAACTGATCGCATTTTCTTTAAGGGCCAACTGTTTGTTCGCTGTTATTGATAATTGTTTTTAGATACACACATACCATAGACTGTGATACGTGCACACAAGAGAAGCTGCAATGTACGCCGAAATCAATTCTACACATAATTGAATAAATAATGTAAAAAATTAATGGAAACATTAAATGTTTAGTGTTTGTTTATTGTATATATATATTATAGTGTATTTGTGTATTTTTGCACACATTGTTATACATTGTTGTACATTGTAGTACTTTCCAATTTACTTCTTAAATTACTTTCTAAATTGGTAATAGCCTACTTGTGATACTATATTTATGTATGTATAAATTGAAAATATTTATATATGTATTTACATGTTATGTATATATCATAAATTTGTTTTTGCAAAAGTGCATTGCTTTACAACTGAGTGTAAGTATAATATAGCCACACAAATGTTCGCTTATGCATTTGACAGTCTTTTCGTCGAGTTTTGACAGTAACCAAAGCTAGCCTACGCATATTATAGTTGGGCCTTTCATTTGAGTTCAAAAAAATTTTCTCTCTGAGCTTATTTTAAGAAAAAATTAAAATGCAAGTGTAACAATTAGTGAACCTATTCAAGTGACCAGCGGTATATAAGTATGTATATAAATAAAAAAAAAAAAATATATATATATATATATATATATACATATATATATATATATATATATATATATATATATATATATACATATATTTATATATATATATATATATATATATATATACATATATATGTATATATATATATATATATATATGTATATATATATATATATATATATATATATATATGTATATATATATATATATATCTAATATATAAAATTTCCATGTTACAATGTTAGCTACCGTACTCCACCGAAACGGCTTGACGGATTTTTACCAAATTTTATATGCGTTTTCAGTAGGTCTGAGAATCGGCTACTATATATTTTTCATATCCCTATGTGATAAGGTTTGTTCAACCTTAACATTTTTTGTTAATATATGGACGAAATTTTTTGTATTTATTTTTTTATAATGTGGCATTAAAAATACATACAACCCTAAATATTTACTTTCTGTCTACACTAGAATTTATCTAGAGACTAGAAGTAATAATAAGGCAAAACAACGTTTGCCGGGTCAGCCTAGTATATATATATATATATATATATATATATATATATATATATACATATATATATATATATATATATATATATATATATATATATATATATATGCCAAATGACAATGACTTTGTCGATTTGCAAGAAATTTAAGAACAAATTTATATAACCAAAAGAAACAAAATCTTAAAATGGACTAGACTTTTAGAAAATTTAACTAGCTACCCCGATTTTAAAGCAAAAGCTTAAGAAAATGGAGAGAAGTTTTGTCTATTTAAATTTAAAACATAATATTATTATAGTTTGGGATTAATTATGAATTAATAAAGTTAACTCAAAATGTTATAGTTAATAATATAGTAGATACATATTGATAACAACACTAGAACAATTTACATTATATTAAACTAATATCACAGGCATATTTTAAACACAGTTAAATTTTTAAACTTAGTGCTGCAGTTTGTCTTATTTTATAGCAACAATATAGCAAACATTGATATTATCAATATCCTCTTTTATGTTCATTGTTCTTTCTATATTTTGCTGTATACGCAAGCTTTCGATGGTATACCTTTTCCTTTTTTATTTTTTCTCTATCTAGAATTTTAACTTTATCGAAATCCACATAATGAGTTTTTGTCGAAAACATAGGCTAATAAAGCTCTTGATGTTCTGTGTTTGGCAATATCGTTTCTGTGTTCTGATATTTTAGTTCCCAGGTTTCTTTTTGTTTGCATTGTAATTAGAAAGGAAAACCCCATAGATACACATCTTGTCAATGCAGAAGTTAAGAGAAAGAGAGTAAATAAAATAAATAACACTTTAAGAAAGGCAGGCAGAGCGGAGGAAGACGGCGAACATTTTGTAGTTAAGCTCAGAGATAGACATGTGCGGAAGTATAAAAGTCAGTTCAAAAGAAAAAAGATTTGATTATATTATATCCAGAACTTTTGCCAATGCTTTCAGAATTAAATGTTGCTGGAACACAGAGGCAATGACGTGGGTTACACCATAGTAAATTAGGGGATTGATTGCCGAATCAAACTATTATTCATCATGTATTAACCATTAACAAAACTTACCTGGACTCGTCTTATGATGGCATTCTCGAAAGATACAACAAAAACAAATATTATTAAAATGATATGATTAGATATCAAACTTCATTGGCAAAAAAAAGAGGAAATTTGAACAAACACAGAAAAAGTCTTGCCAATTTTGTAGGAAACGGACTAAGATTCTTATTTGGAACTATAGACAACCAGGACAGAGCTGAAATACAACTTGCAATGGAGGATTTAAGGCAGAATGCGATCTCTACAAATGAATTCAATAAAGTCATTGATCTTATTAACAACGAAATAAACTTGATATCAAGATTTGAAACTGAAACCTTCAAACTTCAAAACAAATTGATCGAGAAGATACTTTCGGACCTTTTTCTTGACTATGTTTAACTATATTTGGAACATATTCAGGATATTCAAGCTATGCAACTAGCATAAATGGGTCGAAAAAAACCCCATAACCACCATTATAAATTATTTAATTGAACTACTAATTTTGATTGTATTGATATTGTTTTTGACCATATATATATATATATATATATATATATATATATATATATTTACTGCCGGTCACTTGAATACGTTCACTATATTTATCGCAGTAAATTAATATTTATGTAAAATAAATTAAATTTATAATTATATTTTATTTTGAAATAGTAAAGTATTGGATTGTGTGTCATTAAAATAAATGAATTTTTTTCTATAGTTAATAATTTTAATATTTATTTTTGCAGAACTAATATGTTTATGGACATAATTTTTTGGGCCACTTAAATATGTTCACCATCTTTAGTTTAAAAACTCAACAAAAAAATGTTTTTTATGTTAAACTTTTTTTATTTTTCCATATTTTTACAATGTTTTCGTAATGATATTGTTGAGATACCTTTCCAAATAATTATTAAATATTTGAATTCTATTAATCGACTTTAGTACGTTTTGTAATATCACCATAATAACTTTTGCTCTTTATTGTACTCAAATTATATTCATATGTTTGTTGTATTTTCTTCAATTTTTCTGTTTTCTTTTCTTGTTAATTTTCGGCAAATTCTCTCTCATTTTAAAATGTACTAAAACATAAACCGTAACCCTTTTAATAAACTACTTCACTTGTATTCATCGAAGAAGCAACATCAAATCTTCAAGCGATTTTTTATTAAAGTAGCCAAAGGTTCATCATTTCTGGCGCCCAACGTGGGGCGTTCGCAATTTCGTGGAATTCAACTCGAACAAAAGTTTTCGTAAAATAATTTTTGTTGCTTTTTTTTATAATGAAAACCATTGTGTCAAATACATACATATGTATATAATCGTACATTCATACATACTTCGAATATACAAACCTACAGATTACATACATACGTACGCAAAACCAGAAATCGTCATCAATTCGTATGTATGTATGTAATACACTCATAACGGAAAAAAATAACATTTCGTCTGTGTTCACACCAGAACATTCTTATTTTTAAGTTTGTTAGTTTATAGGAGAGAGGGGCGAGTAGTAAAGAAACGCGTACTTTCTGTCCTGTACTGTCGATACGCTTCACTTTCTCATTCGTAATTTTCATCGAAAAAAATTTTTTTGACATTCTCTTTTATTTTCATTTCTTTATATTTTGTTACACACATCTTAGTTTTGTTCTGAAGTGATAAAGTGCCTTCTGATAAATTTTTTAAAATAAAGTTTATAAAATATATGCATACATATATAAAAATAAAATTTATAAATATCAAAAAGAAAAACCTATTTCACAAAAAAAAATATAAAAAATGGCTTTGAAGTGGAAGAGAGATGAAGTAGAAAAACTTATTTATGCCATCCAACAACACCCTTGCCTATTTAATATAAAATCGGCAGAATATTTAGATGGACAAAAAAAGCGCAGGCTTTCAATGAAGTACTAAATTATATCAACACATTCATCCCCAATGTTAAATTAGAAGACATTAAACTAAAATGGAAGAATGTCCGATCGCAATATTCCCAAGAACTCCGAATGATGAATTATTCCAAAAAGTCTGGGTCTGGTGTGTCTGACATATATGTTCCCAAACTTTGGTGCTTCGACCAACTTGAATTTTTAAAAAACAGCACCAGAATTAGAATGAGCGGAGATAATGTGGAGGTAAATTACTACATAGTACCTGCAATAGGTAATAATAAAACTAAACATTTTATTAGATTTATTCTTCATATAGAAGAATGAGTTAGAAAACGAAGAAAATTTCCCAGAAATTTTAACAGTGGAGGAAAGTTATTCTGAAGAGCCACCCAAGAAAAAAACCAAGGTATTAAAATTGTACATTTAAAATAATGTATATATGTATGTAACAAGTCTTTCTTCAGCGTTTTGCAGATATAAATTCACTAATAAGAAAAGATTTAAATAGCTTTAGAAGTGAAGTAACTGCAAGTAAAAAAGAAAAGAAAAGAAATTTGCGTGGTTGGGTACTTTAGTAGCAAATGTTATGGAAGAAATCGAACCTGACGAGCAAGATGATGCAGCTTGGGAAGTGCAGTGCCTAATGCGCAGGCTTTCGAAAAAAAAGGTTAAAAGGGAAAGCTTGTCGACATCCTCCAGTAATTCTACAAAAAACATTTTAGAATTATCAATGGATGGAGTGTTTGATGAAGACGATTTCATATAGCCATTCAATTACTAGTAAGAAAGAAATTTTTGAAAACTGAATAATTACAAGAATTACAATTACTATCTCTTTTACAGATTTATGTGATCTCCAGTATAATAACATGTGATTTGTGTATTTATTTAAAACATAAAAAGACTGCCTTTACCTTTAATATTTACAAGAAAATGAATATTTGATATATCATTTAATTTCATTGAATCTTAATTTACTTTTTTTTAATAAAAACAAAGTTAAAAGAAATTTAAGAATATTTTGCTTTATTTCGTTTTAACAATAGAAATGTAGGGTTCACATCCAGTCCAGTTTCCCTTCGTTGTTAAAATATGACATAAATTGTTGCCGGATAGCTTCTGCCTCGCCCTTTCGCGGATTATAAGGATTTTCACCTTTTCTTTCTTGAGGTATGGGATGCTGTGTGGTACTTATATATGACTCATCTGTTTGCATCAAAAAGTTGTGCAGCGCGGTACAGGCAAAAGTAATTTTTTTAACTGTTTCCACTTTGAGGTCAATGTGGGTTAAAAAAATACGAAACCGATTGGCCAGTATCCCAAAAGCGTGTTCAACAACGTTACGGGCTCGAGAAATTCTTGCATTAAACATTTGCTTTTCTGGGGAATTGGTTTTATATGGGTATGGCTTCATTAAATATATTTGCATAGGAAATGCATCATCTCCAATAATTACATGTGGAAGACATCTTCCATTACCAACAGCTGCACTTGGAGGTATTTCTTTGCCTTCTTCTAGAATTTTCCTTAGCTTACTTCGCAAAAATACCCCAGCATCATTATTACAGCCATTGCAACCAATATCAACATAAATAAATTTGCAATTGGCATCTACTAGGGCTAATAAGATGATACTATTTCTGCCCTTGTAGTTATGGTAAAACGCACCGTCACTTCGCCGTGATCTGAAGTTTATATGCTTCCCATCTATAGCCCCTATGCAGTTAGGAAATTGCCATTTTAAAGCAAATTCCTTGGCAATAGACTCCCACTGCAAGTGGTTGCAGGGGAACTGTTAAAAAAACTGTATAGAAACAATTAAAGTAAGCGAAATCGTTTTTACCTTTACATATGTTGATTTTAATTTATTCCAAATTGCTTCCGTGACCTCAGGTATAATTCCAGAAATATATGCCTTTGAAATTCGGGTTTGGTAGTCTAGGCTTTGGTATGTTTCTCCTGCAGTACTAAATGAAATCGCAAATAAAAACTATTCTTTCTGCAAATGATATAATCAATATTTTACTAACTTACCGGTGGCCAGAAAACAAAGGGTTAATGCTAAATTTTCAGCAGCTGATATTGATTCCCTCATTACAGTATTGGAACGCTCTATATCCCCCTGAATTAAATCTAGCAGAGTTTGGAACTGCAATTTCGTCATTCGTAGGTAGTTCTTATACGAAGACTCGTCATTTAGGAGTAACTCATTTGTCAGAAAAGCAAACGATCCGCGTTCCTTTTTCGCTTTTCTCCAAGGTTTAACCCACTTTCTTTTACGTCCTTTGGTTGGAAGATATGTGGCTTTCTCGCATAAATCAAGCACTCCTAATATATTCATTAATCACAGACATTTTAGGTATTTACATACAACAAACACTAGTAATATAGAACTTACCAATGAGAATGTCCCCCTTTTCACTGTCGTCCGAGTCTAATTCTACAGCTTCTCCAATACAATCAACAATATCTTTAACTAATAAATATTTTGCTTCATCCATTTCAAATTTTATAAAATATAACACAAAATGTAACCAAAATTTAAATAAAAACACTTGAATTTTAATTTTTTACTTAAAGAATTTACATCAAAAAAAGAAATGTCAAAAACACACACAAGTATACACACAAATATATAAAAAATATATGTGTCATAAATAAGAATCGTATCGTGTGAACGCCGAAGATAGTTCAAAGAGGAATAAGCCAAAATCTTAAAAATAAGAATGTTCTGGTGTGAACACAGACTTCTTAAAGCAAAAAGAAATCCCATAAACCATTTCAAACGTACATATACAGTGTACATTGTAAACGCATATTCATATTTAGCAATTCTCTTTTAGTACATTGTACAACAACAACAGCATGGCTCCCTTAAAATACAAAATTTAAAATGACTGAAGCAGAGACTCTGCAAAGGCAACGCACAGCTGTTAAAGCAAATGTAACACGAACTAAAAACCTAGTTACAAATTAAGTATTTGAAGCTTAATTTAAACAATTACTTTCTATACAAAGTGATATAGAAACACTTAACCCTAAAGATAATGCACGGGCTGACTTGGAGGAATTGTGTATTTTAACAAAAACGAAAATAATAGATCTTATGGGTGACAATTATAAGAGATCAATCGAATCTTCTTTCGCCATTCCAGCAACTACAAAATCTAAACTGCCAAAGTTACATTTACCCAACTTTGATGGCAAATATGCTGCATATAAAAATTTTATTTCAACGTTAAAACAACTTGTTGATAACGATTCATCGCTCTCTGACATTGAGCGTTTCAACCATTTGTCATTTGTTACATTGCCTATCGGGTCAAGCTCTTGCCACTATACGTGCATTCGAAATAACAGGGGAAAATTATAGAAAGGCGCTTCAGCGGCTTGACGAACGGTACGATAATAAAACATTAATATTTCTCGAACATATATATAAGCTACCATCTGTTAATAAGCCTTCCGCTCTGCAACTTCGTGCATTAGTTGATAACGCCTCAGCCATTTACAGCTCTTTAAGATCATTGGGAAGTGTAGAAGATATTTGTAACGCCATGCTCATTCATGGCGATACCTAATGGTCCCTCCAAAATTGTAATAACAACTCCACGCAAAGGAGTAATATATATATATATATATATATATATATATATATATGATAAAAACAACTTATTTAAGAAAATAACTCAATATAATATTTTTATTTATCTGCTTATTAAAACAGAAAAAATACCTGGTGAAAAACAAAATGGAACAGTGAAGAAAGAAATACAACAAATAATTTGAAAAAAAAAAAATTAAATTAAACAGTGAAAAAGGAAGTGCAACAAATTATTTGGAAAAAATATATTTGTGTCATCAGGCAACGAATTTTGCCTGAGCAGCGCTATATGAATCATAGAAGAAGGCTATTTGACCAAAATAGAAAGATGGAGGATCAGGAACAACCACAAGACCTTCAACAACCACTACAACATCTTCAACAACAATATCAACAGCAACTTCCACAGCAACATCAAGCACATCATGTTAGGGACTTAGATCCAATTGAGTTTTTAAGTTTAATTCGTAATATTGATCGGAGAAGAGAAAAGCTATTCGCCTTTCCAGAAGCTATTGACAATTTAGTCGCGCGTATGTCGGATTATAATCCAGCTCCGCAAAGAATGTTTTTGTCTATAATAAAAAATAAGATTGTGGGTAGAGCTAAACTTGTTCTAGAAATACATCTGCATCTAACAACATGGAATGGGGTAAAGTCTTTGATGGAATTAAACTTCGGAGGTTTGGTTTCTTCCGAGCAGTTGCACGAGGAACTAATTGCGCCCAATATAGAGGGGATGTCCTTCAATTGTATAACTTTATCCAAACTAAGCTTTCCTTTTTCAAAGGCAAAGGCTAGATGGAAATTTAAATGAAATAAGCTACAATAATAATGTCGCTTTAAAAACGTTTATAAATAAACTCCACTTAAATTTAAAAAACGTGCTTTGCGCATTAAAACCAGATTCTCTTTAAAAGGCATTACATGAATCTGGTCAGTGTAACCTAATTTTATCTGAAAAACAGAATATAAATATTTATAAGAACCACAAAACCCTCCATAAAAGATATCAAATCCCAATTCACATCCTAATTATAATAGATTCTAAAATCCAAATCCTAATTACAATAACTTTCATATTCCTAATTCAAATCCTAAGTACAATAATATTTATAATCCTAATCCAAATCCTAATTATAAAAACTTTTCTAAACCTAACACAAGCGGATATTTTAAACATAAATACCAAAATTCAAATACTAAAACGAATCTAATAAGACAAGACGTAGTAGAGCCAATGAATGTCAGCGGACAGACCCGCAGGCATAATTATTTTTTTAATAAGGGACAAAATTTAGGTCAAAATTTTCAATATACAGCCTTCCAAGAGGAGACACCACCGAATAAAAATTACCCTACATTTTGTTCAAGGGAACAAACCGAACTGCAAGAATATTAATCGATTCTGGATCTATAGAATATATTATAGAAAAAACAAATATTCCCCCGAATCTCAAAAGAAAATTAAACCACACTCAGAAAATTAAAACAGTTTCGGGGGACTCCTTAAAGGTTCGCCTAAAAAAGGATGAAATTTTTAAGGTTTTTAACTTTCATCCGTTATTTAATGGAATATTTGGATCAAGATTGCTAAAATATAATAATGCGATAATTAATTATGGAACACAATCTGTAATAATAAATGGTCAAGAAATGCCTTTATATTTTAAAGGTCAAGATGAGACTAAACATCCAATTGAAAGTTTGAAAGAAAAACAAGAAATATTCGATTTGCCTGAATTGCATCACCTGGATGAATTGGGTATGATCGATCAACTAAGAACAGAGCACCTCAACAAAGAAGAAAATCAATTGTTGAGGAAAGTTATTAAGAAGTTTTCGAATGTTTTCTATAAGAAAGGTGATAGTTCAACTTTTACAAACGAGGTCAAACATATAATTGCAACACATAATGCAAATCCAGTTTACGTGAGATCTTACAGATATCCTGAAATACATAAAACTGAAATTAAAAACAAATAGATGAAATATTAGAACAAGGTATTATATTACCAAGCAATTCTCCATATAATTCTCCTATTTGGCTTGTCCCAAAAAAGGAGGATAGGTTAGGATATAAAGAATGGAGAATTGTCATCGACTACAGACGATTGAATGAATTTACTAGAGATGATAAGTACCCTATACCGATGATTGAAGATGTATTGGATAGATTGGGACGAGCGAACTATTTTACTTCTTTGGATTTAACTAAAAGCTTCTACCAAATAGAAGTCGATGAGAAAGGCCAAGAGAAAACGGCTTTCTCTACAAATGACGGTCATTACGAATGCAGAAGAATGTCATTTGGACTCAAGAATGTTCCGTCTACTTTTCAAAGAATGCTTAATAATGTGTTAAAGGATTATATTAACAAAATATGCGTCTTTTATATGGACGATATTTTGATCTTTGGGACTTCACTTCAAGAACATATAAATAATTTGTCTAAAATACTGGTTACGCTACAGAGGGCCAATTTGAATGTTACTCTAAATAAATGTGACTTTCTTAAAAAAGAAACTAAATTCATGTCGTAACCACAAAAGGCATTAAACCAGACCCGAGGAAGGTGGAATGTACCAAAAAATATAAAAGAACTGCAATCATTCTTGGGCCTGAGTGATTATTATAGAAAATTCATACCAGACTATGCTAAGATTGCTAAACCCCTTACGTTAAGACTCAAAACGGACGGGAAGATCAATGAAAATGACCCTGACTATAGAGAAGCTTTTAATAAAATGAGAGAAATATTATCTTAGGAAATGGTTTTGAGATACCCAAATTTTAATAAAGAATTTTTACTGACGACTGATGCGAGCAATTTAGCACTTGGTGCAGTTTTGTCCCAAGAAAATGGACCACTAGCTTTTTCTTCAAGAACCCTTAATCGGCATGAAATATATTATAGCACAATCAAAAAAGAATTGTTAGCTATTGTATGGGCTTGCAAGCAAAATAGATATTATCTTTATGGCAGAAAGTTTCGATTGCAGACTGACCACAGGCCTTTGGTATGGTTGTCTTCACTGAAGGAGTCTAATTCCAAATAGATACGTTGGAAGATTAGACTCAATGAATATGAGCTCGATATCCACCATGTGCAGGGAAAGGAGAATTAGGTCGCCGATGCTTTGTCAAGAATAAACATACAAGAGTCCTCAGAAATTAGCTTTTTTGAGTGTGATGAATACCATAAGGTTTATAAAAGGAAAGTTGTTCTACAACAACTGTGGGCTCGTCTTATAGCCCAAGTAGAATTTTATCCTTTTATAAGAAAAAGGCAATAATAAGTTCAATATTTATTATACTATTTATTTCAGCCTCTTGCTGGTATGAGATCAAATTAAGAACTGCGTTCAAGTATAAAAACTTCATTTATCGTTAATCACAATAGTGTTGGAAAGAGAAATAATATAAGAAAATAGGGATTTCTAATACACAGAAAGAAAATATTTGAGAGATAAGAAAGTGAATATTATAAGAAATGGAAAATTATTACAAAAAATGAAATAAAATTAAAACAAAAGAATAAATAATAATAAACGGTTGAAGTCGCTTCAACATTCTCCCGGGCGAGGATGACAAGAACAGCCTTTCCAAAGTCCCGATACCATCCATCCAAGCAATGTTAGTTGAGCAAATGGGACATTTTATGACTTTTAAAGTTTAGGTTTACCCTTATGATCGGGGCTGCAGTTGCGAGGTAGGCCGTGCTTTTGCTAGCTTATTGCTACAAGTGCCTCATGTGGAGAGTTGTCTGCAGCTACTTTCTCTGATGTTTTGACCTAAGGTCGAGGATGGTCTGCAGAAGGTTTCGCTGCGGTTCGGACCTCAGGTAGAGAGCCATTTCCAACCACTGTTTCTGCTTTTCCCGAGGCTTGTGTAAAGAAAGGAGACAAAAGAAGTACATACATGGTTATAAATATTCAGTGCGATAAAGATATGGTTAAGGATAAGGAAATTTAAAAATTTAAATGCTAAAAGATTTGTTTATCGATTTTTGTATTTCATAACTACTGTTGTTGATTCGTAGGCAATAAGCATAATTTAATTACTGGACGTATAATAGTGACGTTTTTAATTCAGTGAGTCTTACTTTACTGTCACGTCCACATATAACATTGGTGACTCGACCAAGAAGCCATTCAGTTGGAGGCAATGAGTCTTCTTTTATTACAACAATATCGTTCTTTTTTAAGTTGTTGCATTCCTTTTTCCATTTGGAACGGCATTGAAGCTCGGTGATATATTCGGCTTTCCAGCGAATTGCAAAAACGTGTTGTAATGCCTTCATACGCTCCCAGCGTTTCAAATATTGGATGTCCTCAGGTCGAGGTTGAATAGGAGCTTCTGTTAAGGCAGTAATTTGTGCTCCTCGCAGAAGATGGCCAGGTGTCAGAGGTAAAAGTTCGTCGGTATTTTCAGTAATGGATGATAGTGGCCTCGAGTTGAGCACCGCTTCAATGCGCATGAGAAATGTGGTGAGCTCCTCAAAAGTAAACAAAAGTGATGAAGCCACTTTTTTAAATGGGATTTCATGCTCCGGACAGCAGCCTCCCAGAGGCCATCCATGTGAGGAGCATACGGTGGTATGAACGACCAGTTGAAACATAGTGTGCTATACTTGTGCGCAAGGGCCTCCTCTGCTGATTTTAAGAATTCATTTTGGCTTTTCAAAAGTTTGTAACTTGCCCCGAGGAAGTTTCGGCCATTATTGGAATACATGGTCTTGGGAAGGCCTCTTCGCCCAATGAAGCGGTCAAAACAGGCAAGGAAAGCGTCGGCTGAGAGGTCTGAGCACGACTCCAAATGAACTGTGGGAGTGGGTGGGAGTGCAGCCATAATTTGTTACTGGCAGCGATGTTTATAAACAATGCATACCTTGCATTCTCGTATGCATTTACGAATAAGATTTTTTAGTCGAGTAATAGGGAATCTTTGTCGAATCGCTCGTAACATGATGTTGTGTTCAGAGTGCAGTAAAATCTGATGTGTAAAATTTACGAGAAGCTTCGCAACACGAGACCTTTCAGGATTATGATTGGGTGCCTTTCCTCATACCTCAAACTTGCATTAGCTAACCTGCCACCGACTCTTAAAAGATTGTCTTTATCGATAAAAGGGTTCAAATTGAGTATTCTTCTTTTGTGGTTAATTGCTTTACCTTGCTTTAAACATTCATATTCGCGGTAGAAATATGTCTTTTGAGCTAGCGAAAAGAGTCTAATTTTCATAGAAATTACTTCTTGCGCAGTGATGAATTTTTCTGTAGAATATGTTCTCTTCATAAGACGATTTTTGAAGCGCGTTCTGTAACAAAGAACTCGCAAAGCTCTTGAAAATTATGAAAATTGTTCAAGTACATCTTCACAATTTATGTCAAGGTGAAAATTTGTTGATGTTCTTATTTCGATATCGGTGGGGTCGAAGGTTCTTGGTGTAGGCCAAAGGGACGTTGATAGCTGAAGCCAGGGTGGCTCATTCCACTTTAGCTTGTTCTCGGCTAGTTCCTGAGCACTACAGCCGCGCGTACCCAGATCAGCAGGATGTTCTTCAGTTTTTTCATGTTTGCAGAGGTTTACACTTACAGTGATCCGAGAAACTCGGTGTGCAACAAAGGTTTTTAATGTGTGAGGGGGTTTCTGTAGCCACCCTAATACAATTGACGAGTCTGTCCACAGATAAAATTCGTAAGGTGATTGGTAACTCACGATAATATTTCGGATGAGTTTCGTTACTAACAGAGCTCCGCACAGTTTAAGCTTAGTTACGGTAGTACGCTTAACTGGAGCCACTTTCGTCTTTGCAACCAGTAGATAGCTTTGTATTTCGTTGTTTTCACTTTTGTTTCGAATGTACACAGCACCACAATACGCCTTCTCTGAGGCGTCACAAAATCCGTGTATTTGAATGCTATGAGTTGGGTATAGTTCACCCATCTAGGGATTTCTATTTGGGAAATAGATGGCAAGTTCTTTAAAAAAGAGTTCCATTCTCTAAGTAAGTTGGCTGATATCGCTTCATCCCAGCCAGACTTTTCAATCCAAAGTTTTTGCAATAGGGTTTTAGCCACTATAATAATTGGGTCTAACCAACCAAGAGGGTCAAATAACCTTGCAATTACAGATAAGATTTTCTTATTTGTAACAGCAGTAGTGATTTCAATTGGCTTCACAGATTATTAAACATTATCTGTTAGAGCGTTCCAGCGAATTCCCAACGTTTTAACAGGACTAGATTCGTTAAACTTCAAAAAATCTTCATCTAGAAGACACTCCCAGGCAAAACTATTGACCAACTTTTTGTGGTTAACTGTCACTTTTCTGAGTGGAAATCCGGCAGATTCTAAAGCCTTGACAAGCTCACATTGTGTGAGCTTGGCCTCTTCAATGGTGTGGCTAACCGATAACATGTCGTCGAGTTACACCTCGCTTTTCAAAATAGTTGATGCCTTCGGAAACAAATTTCTGCAATCTTCACTCAACTGAGATTTTAACTAAGTTAGAACAATTAGCCTATATAAATATTAATATAGCAAAATAAAAATGTTCAATAAAAATAAAATCGCGTAACTGTTTTAAGTTGAAAAGTTTTCACTTGACCATCAGCTTTATAGCGGAACAAAATCTGTTGATACGGTCGATCTTCCTTGTCCACTAAAATGTCTCTATAAATTTTTTGGACATCGCCCGTAAAGACGTACCGGTAGTTTCGTTACCGAAGGACGAGCTGCATCAAATCTATTTGTAGTGTTGGCCTTGGTACAGGACATTGTTCAATTAAAAGCCGCTTGCTGATTTTTTCGATGCGTTAAACACCACTCTGACTTTAGTGGATTTGCTTTCTGGTTTAATAACCGCGTGATGGGGCAAATAAAATGCAAATACTTTTAAATAACACTTCGAAATACTGAGCTTAAAATCGGGTGTTTTGTCCAGAGTTTTTTCTAGCCGAAGATATTGCGCGAGTGCTGTGTTTTGCGACGGACCCAAAAAAACATCATGTGGATAATTTTCTTTAAATGGAAGCCGTACAACATGACGCCCATTAGATTGTCTTCTCGTAGGGCGTTGAAAGAGATCTTCACATAAATGGTCTGAATTGGACTTGATCTTGCATTCTTCTGCTTCTTTAATTTCCCAAAACTGTCTCAATTGCTCATGTAGGGCTAAATCGCGCGAAGATTGTACTGTGGTGTGAAAAGACTGGACTACAGTAAGTGGCTCAGGTCCCATCAAGTTCCACCCAAATCGTGATTCCCGTGCTTCAACATTGCTGCCAATATTCATTTTAACTCCACTTAGATTTATAAACGGCAGGTAGTCGCTTCCAATAATCATCTCAATTGAGGAAGGTTTATTAAAGTAGGGATCGGCCAGTTCCAAGCCCTTCAAATTGCTAAAGTGACGAATTGAAATGTGTCGCGAAGGCATAAAGTGTGCCAGCGTCGACACCACAATTTTTTTCATTCTAGATTTTACTGTTCTAGATTTTACTGTTATATAGCACCTTCCTTTGGAGCTGCCAACTACCGTGTCACCAAATCCGGAAATTTCGCTTCTGTAAGGCTTCAAAGGAATAGCCAAATTTTGTTGAACTCGTTTCAGTAGAAAGCTTCTTGTTGACCCTGTGTCGATTAGCGCCCGAGCCGTAAATGTTTCACCCATGTGCACTATGTGTACCAACACCGTGGGCAAAATAGTTATGCCATTATGTTGTGTCAAGTTGACCTGCACTGCTTCAAACTCATTTTCATCCGAGGTAGAATCTCTCCTCCGAGTATTGTTCGATGGGTTAGCAAACCGTTGAGTTCCCGAACCAGACGGTTTCTCATCGTGGCGTAGGACTTTCTGCGATGACACATTTGCTGCTTGTCTTTTCTTGGGTTGAAGTTCACTTTCAAAGTGTAACATCGTGCGATGGCGTTTGTTACATTTTAAGCAACTACTTGCACTAGGACAATTCGTTCGAAAATAATGTGGCGAAAAACAATTAGCGCAAAACTTATTTGAATATACATACTTGATTCGATCGTTTACAGATAAGCCCTTGAAATATTTGCAAAACCTTAACAGATGGCTTTGCTGACACTTCTTGCAGGTTATCTTTTTGTTTTCTGACTTAGTTATTGAATAAAATACTAGTGATTTCGGATTATGATTATCACGATTGGACGATTTTCTCAAACTGCTATACGTTTCCAAAGTTTCGATTCGGTCAGACAAAAACTTATTCAACTGATTCCAAGTAGGAAGCTCCTTGTGATTCGTAAGTGAGCCTTCCCAAGCTCGTGAAGTCTCTTCTGGGAGTTTCGATGTACATATGTGCATGAGGAAAGGGTCGTTACATGCCACTTCTACCTTAAATGCTTTAATAATTGAAAGACCATCGTTGACTGTATTTTGAAGTAGGCGCAAAAATTTTAATGTTTCGTTCTGAGGGCCTTGTATACCATAAATTCGCTTTATTTGGTTGTTGATCAAAATACGCTTATTTTCATATCTAACTATTAATGCCTCCCAAGCTAGCTCAAAATTATAATCCACCAGCTCGTAGTCTTTAATGATCTGGTAGGCCTCCCTCCTTGTCTTGCTGTGTAAGTAATACAGCTTATGGGCTGGAGCTATGGAAGGATCATTCCCTACTACAGCCATGAAGCCTCCTTCAAAAACTTTTATTTCAACTGCGGGTAGCTTAAATGTCGATTGACTCGTGTGTCCTGTTCAGGAGTACTCTTCTTCAATCTCTGAATAATGCTACATTTAATCAGTTGATATTGCTCGCAAGCCTCCTCATATATAATCATCACATCTAAGTTCTCTTCTTCTTCCTTCACACCTTGTTCTTCGGCGCAAAACCTGTCAAAAGACTCTATCATTTTTGACCATCTTCGCCCTAATTCTTCCCGCTTCACCTCCAAAAACTCGTTTGTAAAATTTTCTGGGGAAATTTTTTTAAAAGCTGCACAGAAAGTAATCAGTTGCTTAATGTCAGCCTTACACTTCCTTTTTGATACAATTTTTCTATAAAAAATTTAAAGTTTTAAAATTTTCAGTGTATACAATATGACTTTTGGGGCAAAAATCTCATTTAGTTTTTCTTGGTGTACAAAAATATTTCAATTTTCAGTAGCGACGGTAGGCCACAATCTCTCCAAGTAATTTTTAATTCGAAACCTTCAATTTGCATTCGCAACGGTGGGCTAAAATCGCAACAAATTGTTTCTAGTATATTAAAGATCAAATTTCCAGTAGCTAAAACACACCAATTTACTTTAAGTTTGCACAAGTTAAACGTTTTAAGGTAGCGATAGTCCTAAATAACCGCAAACTATTTTTTTCCAAAAATGATTTTTAAATTTGGAAACCCTAAATAATTTTTGTTTGTTGGACACCCTATTTGTTTTTTCGTTATAAAATGCAAACTAAAATTCACTTTATATATATATATATATATATATATATATATATATATATATGTATAAATATATATATATATATATATATATATATATATATATTTAAGTGCTTATGTATGTATGTTTGATAATTTAAATTTTCCCACTCATCGTATATTTAAGGCCAAAATGGTGTTGTCTTTTTCTTTGCATGTTGAAACAATTTTACTTTATTTGACCGAATGGTGTTCGTTTATGTGTTGTTTGTTTTTTTTTTTGGTTGCACTTTTTACATCGTAGTTGTTTTTTGTGCAATAATTTTTTCCTTTTTAATTTTATTTTATAAACTTTGTTTTTTTTTCAACTCAACTGGTATGTAAAGTACATACATAAGGATAGCATGCCTCTTTTTTCATTTGTTTTATTTGTTTTTTAAGAACGTTTGCTCTATTGTTTGTTATTTTCTCGCCAATATATTATCATGTTTTACATGTATATATGTAAGAATGATCTCTTTTATTTCAGTTATTATCAGCGATGGCACTCATAATTTTTGGTCTATCGGTGATGGTACCGTTAACAAATTTTAGGTTATGTGTCTTTTGATGATGATTATGTTTTAATATATTTATGTTTTATAAAAAAAACTAAATCGCACTCAATAAATTAAATTGATGTCATGTACCTTCTGTGATGATAATAATGATGATGTTTTCCATTTGGTAACGGTGGCACTATCCACACTGATTGCAAACAATAACACAATATGCCTGTTGCAAACTGGTGATGATATTTGAGCAAATATCTCAATGTTAGCTGGCCTATCTCTTTTCTCATAAGCCTCAAAATAGCACTTGTCGCTTCGGTAGACCAACTATTTATTTTATGCAACTTCTTTTGGAAAAAAAACCGCAATTTGAATTTGTTGTTTCGGTAGAACAACTGTTTATTTTATGCAACTTTTTTTGGTATAAAGCTGCCTTGGAAAAAACCCGCAATTTCAATTTGTTGTTTCGGTAGAACAACTGTTGTTTGTAGACAAATTCCTCTGGTACAAATCTGCTTGGAAACTAACCTCAGTTTAAGCTTGTTGTTGCGGTAGAACAACTATTGTTTGAGGTTATGTTAAACGATGATATACTTGTCTGATATTTTTCCTATTCTAGGCCTTCCTAAAATTTTCTCGAAGGACCAAAATGCGGGCTCGTCTTATAGCCCAAGTAGAATTTTATCCTTTTATAAGAAAAAGGCGGTAATAAGTTCAATATTTATTATACTATTTATTTCAGCCTCTTGCTGGTATGATATCAAATTAAGAACTGCGTTCAAGTATAAAAAATTATTTTATCGTTAATTACAATAGTGTTGGAAAGAGAAAAAATATAAGAAAATAGGGATTTTTAATACACAGAAAGAAAATAGTTGAAAGATAAAAAAGTGAATATTATAAGAAATGGAAAATTATTACAAGAAAAGAAATAAAATTAAAACAAAAGAATAAATAATCATAAACGTTTGAAGTCGCTTCAACAACAACATGTACAACAAAAACATGGCAGCCAGGTCTTCGAATGTAATTTGTGTAAGAAAATTTTTGAAAGTAAGGTGTGTATAAAACAAAATTTTTTGCGCGTTCATAAAGCCGAAAGACTTAATTTTAAGATGGTGGAAAGAAAAAATTGTAAAAAACAAGTAAAAGAAATTACGAATAGAAATAGAATTCAGTCACCAGTTCCAACTGTGCATAGTGCTCAGGATGATGGAATAGATCATATTCCAATAACTGGAAGTCCCTTGAATATTGCAAACAAACAGATATTGATTGAAAAACAACACAAAGATTGATATGAGAATAAAATTCAGTTTAACAAGAAATTATATAAATTTGGAGTAGGCACAAATGATTTTAAGAGCGTCCTAAGCAAAATAATGGCTCTAATCGAAGAAAAGGAAAATCTGGTTATCCTCTGTAACATTGAAGATATGTATGTTATGATTCAAGAGGAAGTAAAGAAATTGAAATATATAAAGCGAATTAAGATATGTAGAACATATACTACTTTGTTGAAAAGCATAGATAAGCAAAATCTGTTGGAAATGATTATTGGACATTATATATATGACAAAATCATCCGGGAATCGATAAAGCGTTTCTAGAACTTAAACAAAAGTACTATTACCCTAATTTAAAAAAAGAAATAGCTAAAGTTATAAATAATTACGAAATATGTAATTATAAAATAGAGAGAAAGCCTTTGAAATTGCCGTTCGAAAAACAGAAACGCCATCATCTCCACATGAGATTTACTATACGGATATATGGCATATGGATTCGAAAAATTCATATATTACAATGATAGATAAGTTTTCTAAATATGGCTTAATTCAGAAAGTCGAAGACAAATTTCCATTGAATTTCATAAAAAATTTTACAATATTGCTTAATTTGATGAAAACTCCTATTTTCTTCATCTCTTTTTAAATACTTTTTGGGAAAAAAATTATATAAACTTGCATTTTACGTCTCCTTACCTTCCAGTTGACAACACGTAGGAAACCTATGGAAATTCACTTTAGCAATAATCCAATAGAAAATAATAAGATTAGACAAGCAATTGAGGAAAGAAAACAGAAAAGTCTCGCATATCTTAACAAAAATCTGTAATTTTTAGTCTCTCCGTTAAATAAAACCGCACAATATCAAATTAAAACTGACTCACTTATTGTCCATCAATTTCCACATACATTGCTACAATAAATATTAGAATCTACCCTAATGTTCTCCATTTACAATACTAAGTTATAACTATTAAATCCAAGAACCATGCAAACTACAGTTGTACTTTAGTTCCATTTCCTGCTTACCTAACGAAATGTTGTAGTCATATGTATGAAAGGTTGGTTGTAAAATAATATCTAAGTTTTTCAACAGATTTTTATGGCTTACAGCTTTTTTTATTTCTAAGACCTGTAGCTATTAGACAAAAGCTCAAAGTATTGAATTTTTGTTAAAATTTTTTTTTAATTAAATTTTTAAGCTGAAAAATATTACGAATTTTGCACGAAAAAATTTGTTTCTCGATTCCTTTCTGAATAATTCCAAAACGATAAGAGATAAAGAAAAATTGTATGTGACTAAAATGAATACAATTTTTTTACACATCTTAAGATGTTTTACTTTTTAAAATCGGATGACTTGTTCTCGAGTTAGGGTGCAATATATCTACGTACCTGGCTAATTTAGGCAGAAACACTTGCCACGCCGATAAAAAAAATCTGGACCTGATGGAAAAAAACCGAAAATGGATTCGAGTTCAGCGCATCAAAATCCATATAGTGCACATAATTTTATTTAAAAGAGATACAAAAAGTTATTATTTGCAGAGCAGTGCTAATGTTTCATAAATTAAAAACTATGAATATGCGCCCATTGCGGCTACCTGCAATCGAAATCTTTCTAAATTACTCGTTGATTGTAATGATTGTCATATGTATAATATGATATAAAAAGCTATAGTAGCAACAAGATTTTGAAGAGATGTAAGAGGCCAAATAATTTTTATTTTAACTATTTGCTTATAACTTAAAAACTATGAATATGCACTACCTGCAATCGAAAGCTTACTAAATTACGCATCGAATACAGTGATTGTTACACATATATCGAAGCTATTCCAAAAGTTTTAAAAGCAACATGATTTTCAAAAGTTGAAAAACGCCGAAATAATTTCTTTATCTATTGGTTTTTAATCTAAAAACTATGAATATCCGCCGAACGCGGCTACCTGCATTTAAAGTGGTACTAGATTATGCGTCGATTGCAGTTGTTGTCATATATCAATGCTCGAATGCAAAGGTTGTCAGAAACCAAAGCTGTTCCAAATATGATAATGCGCTCAATGCCGCTAACAGCAATCGAAAGTTTTCTAAAGTACGCGTCGATTGCAATGGTTGTCATAAATCCAAGCTACCAAATAAAGTTATAGCAGCAACAAGAATTTGAAAAGTTGAAAAACGCCGTTATAATATTTCTTTTAATGATTGGCTTATAACTTAAAAACTATGAATATCCGTCCAATTCGGCTACTTGCAATCGAAAGTTTACTAAATTACGCGTCGATTGTAGTGATTATCATATATCGAAGGTCGAATGCAAAGGTAGTCATAAATCAAAGCTATTCCATAAAGAAATTTACAGGGGCAACAATGTTTTAAAAAGTCTTACAAAATAACGCGTCGATTGCAATGATTGTCATGTATCAAAGCTATTCCAAAAAAAGTTATAGGGGCAAAAACAATTTGAAAAGTTGAAAAACGCCGTTTTAATTTTTCTTTTAAATATTGGTTTATAACTTAAAAACTATGAATATGTGCCCAATGCCATTACCTAAAATCGAAAGCATACTATATATCGCGTCGACTGCAATTATAGACATGTATAAAAGCTATTCCAAAAAAGTTATGGAGGTAAATATATTTTAAGAAAAGTTAAATAACTTCGAAATAATTTTTATTTTAACAATTGGTTTATAAATTAGAACCTATGAATATGCGCCTAATGCCGCTAAATGCAATCGAAAGCTTGCTATATTGCGTGTGGAATGCAACGGCTGTCATATATAGATGCTATTCGAAAAAAGTTATTTAGGCAAAGAGATAGGCAAAGAGATTTTTAAAGGTTCAAAAAGGCTGTAATAGTTTTTGTTTTAACATAAAAACTGAGAATATGCGCCCAATGCAGCTACCTGCAATTGAAAGCATACCAAATATCGCGTCGATATCAATGATTGTCATGTATTAAAACTATTCCAAAAAAAGTTTTAGAAGCAACACGATTTTGAGAAAATTTCAAAAACGTCGAAATAATTTTTATTTTAACTCTTGGCTTATACATTAGAACCTAAGAATATGCGCCCAATGCCGCTAAATGCAATTGAACGCTTACTGAATTACGCGTGGAATGCAACTGCTGTCATATGTATATAAAAGCTATTCGAAAAAAATATAAGGGCAACAAGATTTTTAAAAGTTCAAAAAGGCCGTAATAATTTTTCTTTTAACTTAAAAACCGAGAATATGCGCTTAATGCAGCTACCTGCAATCGAAAGCTTTCTAAATTACACGTCATTACAATGATTGTCATGTATCTAAGCTATTCCAAAAAAGTTATAGGGGCAACAAGATTTTGAGAAATGCTAAAAAACGCCGAAATAATTTTTATTTTAACTAATGGTTTATAACTTAAGAACTATGAATATGCCGCTACTTGCAATCGAAAGCACAATGATTTTCATGTATCAAAGCTATTCCAAAAAAAGTTATAGAAACAAGAAGATTTTTAGAAAAGTTAAAATATGTATGTCAAAATAATTTTTATTTTCACTATTAGCAATCGAACGCTTACTGAGCTGCGCGTCGAATGCGACGGCTGCCATATATAAAAGCTATTTGAAAGAAAGTTATAAGGGCGACAAGATTTTGAAAAGTTGTAAACTAATCGCTTATAACATAAAAACTATGAATATGCACTAACTGCAATCCAGAACTTACTAAATTACGCGTCTATTGCAATGATTGTCAAATATTAAAGCTATTCCAAATAAAGTTATAGAAGTAACAAGATTTTGTAAAGTTGAGTTGATTTTGAAAGAGAATAATTTTTCTTTTAACTATTGGCTTATAACTTAAATATTATGAACATCTGCCGAATGCCGCTGCCTGCAATCGAGAGCTTACTAAATTACGCGAAGAATGCAATAATTACCATATATCAAAGTTATTAAAAAAAAAGTTATGGTTGCAACAAGATTTTGAAAAGTTGAAAAACGCTCGAATAATTTTTCTTTTAGCTATTAGCTTATAACTTAAAAATCATAATCAAAGCTATTTCAAAAAGAGTTATAGAAAAAACAAGATTCTTGAAAGCTTAAAAACGCCAAAATTGTTCCTGTTCTATTTGCTTATTACTTAAAAACTATACAATTTAATATATGCAGGAGATTCCTTTCTTGTTGGATATGCACGATGTATGACAAATATTTTAACAATATTTTAAGTTTTTTCTTTACAGACTGTCGGCTTATGTCCACTAATCCTAAACGGATATGAATTCATCAAGAGGATATTAATTTAAAGAAGTCTACTCTTCCAGTAATTTTCCTTAAAGAGCTATTCCAAAATAAGTTTAAGGAGCACCAAGATTTTGAAAAGTGTAGGTAGCGCCCAATACCGCTACCTACAGTCTAAAGCTAACTAAAATTCTGCGTCGATAACAATGGTTGTCATTAATTAAAGCTATTCCAAAAAATATATTATAGTAATATTGTCATTATTTAAGGCTATTCCAAAAATAAGTTTAAGGAGCAACAAGATTTTGAAAAGTGTAAAAACGCGAATATTTCCTGCTCTATTTGCTTATTACTAAAATCTTAACAATTTTATATATGCAGGAGACTCATTTCTTGTTGGATATGCACGAAGTAAGACAAATATATCGCTTTTAAATATATATACATTTTAACAATGTTTTAAGTCCTGTTCTCTTCAGACTGTCGGCTGTTGTCCACTAATACTCCACCCAAAAGATATTAATTGATCAAGACGATATTAATTTAAAGAAGTCTATTTTTTCTAGTAACTTTCTTTAAAGAGATATTCCAAAAAAATTTTAAGGAGCAACAAGACTTTGAAAAAAGGAAAAAACGCGAATGTTTCCTGCTCTATTTGCTTATTACTAAAAACTAAACAATTTTATATATGAAGGTGACTCATTTCTTGTTGGATATGCACGAAGTATGACAAATACATCGCTTAATTATATATACATTTTAACAATTTTTATCATATGTCAAAAGTATTCCAAAAAAAAGTTATAGAAAAATAAAGATTCTTAAAAGTTGAAAAACTTCTAAATAATTTTATTTTAACTATTGGTTTATAACTTACAAACTATTGTTATGTTTCAACTCTCTGTTTGACTTAAGTGAAACAACTAATAGCTTTCATGAAACTGAACTGCGATTTATTAATTGTTCATCTTATGTTTATTGGTTATAATGATACACGAATAAAGAAGTGTTTTGTATACTATATAAGGTCTGTGTTTATAACAGGGCTGGGTATAACACTACACCTCCCATTTTTTTAGAAAAAGAACAATCAAACAAATAATCGTATTAAATTTCGATTATTTATTTGTTTTTTTTTTACATTATGTGATTATAATATTTAATAACAAGATTAATACAAAATAGTGCAAGAATTTTAAATATCTAATATGCTACCAAATTATTTTAGCTCCATAAGCAAACAATGTGAATCATCCGCGATAAAGGAGGGAGTGCCCTGCGACACTACCCCTTCAACTGGAGGGTCACCAACCCGCCAGGAATTGCCTTCACTCGAACGATTCACCTGCTCACCTCTGGATTTATTGCAAGGGTGAATATATTGTAAAGATCACGATATAATCAAGGTGATCAAGCTTGACTCTTTCATGCTCAAGTTAATTTCACAAATTTTTAATTTTCTATTGCATATTTCCTTACAATTTACATATATCAAAAAAAAAATTTTTTTCATACAAATAAATAGTATAATTCGTTTGAGTTCAATTAGGCTTTTTTGTTCGTTTCAAATAAAATCGTTATATGTAGATGCATTTATGTAAATATGTAACATTTGCGCAATTAACGATCAAGGAAAAGATAATGAATTTTATGAGAAATTAAGTTTTAATATAATTTATTTATATTTATTTAGATATATATGAGTGTGTATGTATTTTAACTGACAATAAAATTATACATTTTCATGACATACACTTGAATTCAGAATTTTATATCATTTTCATTCTTCTAGTTTTTTGACCTCTTTTTGATTAATAATATGGACTAATATTTTTTAAGCTTAAGGTCTCTTTATATAATTTTCATATTGTTGTTTCATAAACAAAAATAATTTTTCACATCAAATTAAAAAATAAATTTCCTGAAGAAGTCACTCAAAGGAGTGACGAAATATCGAAAAACAATTATAATATAATAAAAATAATGAGACCTTAAGCTTAAAAAATATTAGCCCATATTATTAATTTTATATCATGTTCATCAAGGCAATTAATACTATTAAACTATATTGAATCTCTTTAACCTGTTCTTGTGCACCTTTTGAACTTTACCCTCTGAAATTTTCAAAGTGCAATTATCACCACTATACCGTGACTCCAATTTCTGCCCCGCATTGCTTTCTAGTAGAACTAAATTATTAATTTGTATTATTTGACCGTTTACGTTTTTATCATATCTTTTGCTAAATTTTGGCTTTCTCGATTACTGGTTTGCTCTAATTTGTGCAGTTTGAAGTCTGAACTTGATTTCCTTCTCATACGCGTCTATATTGTATATTGGTTCTATTTCGTTTGAGTTTAAGAATTCGAAGAAAGTTGGCAATTTGCCATAATTTAGCTCAAATGGACAATATCCATTTATAGTGGATGGTGTTATGTTGAAACAATAAGTGAAAATTTTAACCAATCGTCCCAGTCAACCTTTTCCGTAGATAAATAACTTCTTTTTAATTCATTGAAAGTTCTGTGATCTTTCCACCGTCCCTAGTGTCTGGTGATGGTATGCTGTAGACGTCCCGTTAGTGATTCCTAGTAATTTATACATATTACTCATCAACTGATTCTTATATTCTGTTCCCAAATCTGTAAAAATTTTTTTCGGTGGTCCGTAAGTCAGAACTAGATTTTCGAAAAACGCTTTGGCTATCGTTTTTGCATTTTTTGATGGAAGAGGACTATGGTGTCAATTATGAAGACTTTATTTGGTGTTTTCGTTATGCTCAATGGCTCTATATTTCATGAAAAGGATTTGCTCTTCTCGCAAAAAATGCAGGATTTAACGTTTTTAATTACATCTTTGGTCATATTGTTCCAATAGCAATAATTTCTTAATTTATTCAGTGTTCTCATCACACCTGAATGTGATAGCTTTGGCTATCGTTTTTGCATTTTTTGATGGAACAGGACTGATGTCAATTACGAAGGCTTTATTTGGTGTTTTCATTTTGCTCAATGGCTCTATATTTCATGAAAAGGATTTGCTCTTCTGGCAAAGAATGCAGGATTTAACGTTTTTAATTACATCTTTGGTCATGTTCTTCCAATAGAAATAATTTCTTAATTTATTCAGTGTTCTCATCACACCTGAATGTCCTCCTGTTAAAGGTTCCTCATGGTAAAATTTCAGTAACTTTTCTTTTTCATCTTGGCTTTTCACAACCTTTATTTTTGGCGTAATCATAATAATTATCGTATCTAGATACTTTTCTGCATTACTATTGAAATCTTCGACTGACACGTAGTAGAACAGGTCATCGTTTAGTGATATTTGAACTGTTTCTACTTTTGCATTTTTGGCTACATTTTTTTGCTTTGTCTTAGAACAATTCTATCATTTAAAATGCTGTCTCCTATGTTAAATTTACGCATTGTACTGTTGCCCTTCATTAAAACTGCTCTTGGAGGGTTACTATTCAATTCAAATTTAATAAGTGGAACTCTCTTTAACTCCCTAAAATTACTTATTTCAAATGCTTTTGGTTTACTTGTTTTCCTTGAACTTTCATTCTCTATCTCTTTACCTGATGACAGCTGTAAATTTTGCCTTTTTGTTTGATTCCTCGTGGTTACCATATACAAAATCGCTTAGTTTATTGTCCTAACCGATTCAAAATCAATCCTCGAGAGGCCATCCGCTCCGCAACCATCCGAACCTTTTATATATTCAATCACGAAGTCATATTCTTCTATATCTAGTTTCATACGATGCAACTTTAAAGAAGGATTTTTCAGAGAAAAAAGGTATGTAAGTGGCTATGGTCGCTACGTACAATAAATTTTCTTCGATAAACATACGGTTTGGAGTGGTTAATCGCTTATGAGACTCTCCTTTTGTAAATGAGCGTGAAGCGAAAGCAACGGGCATTCGCTTACCCTCGTATTCTTGACTCAAGACAGCCCCGCAAGCTTTTTTGCTTGCGTCAGTTGATATGTAAAAATCTCTATTAAAAGCGGGATATTTTAAAATCTTTGGTTTAAGTAGCGCATTTTTCATGTACTGGAATAACTTTTCGCATTCCCTCGACCAATTGAATTTCACGTTTTTGCTATTCAATTGTGTAATATATGTTGCATATTTTGAAAAATTAGGAATAAATATCCTATATTAATTATAAAACGCAATAAAAGGTTTAGCCTCCTCAGGATTCATAGGAGTTGGATACTCCTGAAGGACTCTGAATTTTGGTACTAATTGAAAAGTGAAATTGCATGTCACTAATTGATATTTCGACGTCATTAGGCAATTACTTAGGGCGAATTATAAAAATAACAAAAGTCACTGTAACTTAAAATGCATCTACTTGATTTTATAAAATCAAGGTCAATAATGCCATCACAAGGAATGGGGAAGTTATTGTCAACCACCAAAAACTTGTGGCTAATTGAATAGTCGGAAAAAAAAACTTTACAATATATTGATCCTTTGCTGCTAAAAATTCCATCTCCGACCCCTCTTATGGTTACTATTTGACTATTATTTATATTTGTGCTATTCCGTAACTGATTAAACTTGATTGTCGAGGAAAAAATTGCTTGTTGAAACGTCTAATATTGTACTAAGTTGACCGTAACTGCAAGAATTTTGATTTAAACTATAAATTGTTTCATTGCTAGGCATATAACATATAATGTTACTAGTATTTTTGTCAAAATTTTGCTTGTTTTTGCACGTTTTTAACCCCCTCCCTGCTTGGGGTCCTACTGGTTTTCCGAATCATGTTCTACCGCGCGTATATTCCTTATATATATTCTTTGAACAGATTGGAATTTCGATACTCGGTTTTTTTGTTTACTTGGTGAGTCTATAGGCTTTAAGTTAAAGTAAAAGCCTTTGAAATTGAGTAGTTACAAAAATGGTTATGATGGACTTAAAACGCATTTTAGTTTTTTGCTATTTTTGGTACAACAATTAAGTATTGAAACTTGTTATAAAAATTTGTTTTACACACAAAGTTATATTTTAAGTCACGTTTAAAACTTATATATATGTATATATTAAAAACTAAAATTTTGTCAGAAAGTGCCAAACTTTGGCCCCTGTGAAATTTTTTATACTAAAGGCTTATTTTTTGAACAATTTTAAATTAAAATTTAGTTCATTAAGTAGCATAAACAATAAAAAACATAGATTAAATTTACTTTAGATAAAAAGGTTTTAATGAAGAAGACGTAACTTTCTATATTCTATAAGTTCAAAATGGACATTATGTGTAAACTTTTATTTGAAATTACGAAACGATATATATAACGATTTATTTGCAATACAATTATATTTTGAAAAATTTTAGTAAATATTTCTGCTAAGTAGCCTTGATTTTCATCTTCTAGAAGTAGTTTAGCTTCTATAACTAATTCAATAGAGTTGGTTTTCCATTTTTGTCGAATATTCGGGATCTGATGTGCATAATAAAATAGTAATCAGATCTTCATTAGTACAACTTCTGGAAATATTTCTTGTGTTATGCTGGCGAAAAAATCTGTTGTTTTTATTTCTTCTTTCTGGCGCCTCTTCATATAGATCTCCTATTGGCAGCATATTGTGTTTTATTCTTTGCTCTCCAGGGCACACAATTTTATGGACAGTTGATGACATAGACCTCCATGAATACTTTTCACTATAAAGTATAGTTTTTTTTAGCGTATTCTCCAAATTTTTTTGCATTTATCTTTCTGCTGCATAATGTTTAATCGTCTTATTAGTTCCAAATCTACACCTATTATACATGCTGCAGTTTCTTCTATGTTCCATAAAACTTATTCTCGCATGAAGAGGGGACAATCAAAATTCGTATGCTGCCTTAAAACTATCATCTTCTGGAATGGTGTGGCTTAATTGACTTGATGTCTTTTGGCATATAACGCAGCTTGACGATGCTTTTGTACCAGTCAAAGCTTGTGCAACTTTTCCATCAAGCATTGTAAGACACATATTAAAATTTACTTCGATTTCCGGGTCATCAACTGTAAAGGCATCAATTTAATCTTCTATTTTTTGGACTTCTTCAATTATGACCTCTTTTGTTTCTTTTTTGAATGTAAATTTTATTGGTCTGCAATACTTTGTTGATGAGGGTATTTCATTTCTCCGTTGCAATGGTTGTCATATATGTATATCAAAGCTATTCCAAAAAAAGTTATAGAGGCAAAACATTTTGAGAAAAGCTGTCGAAATAATTTTTATTTTAACTATTGGTTTATAAATTAGAACCTATGAATATGCGCCCAATGCCGCTAAATGCAATCGAAAGCTTACTAAATTGCGCGTCAAATGAAACGGCTGTCATACATAAAAGCTATTAGAAAAAAAGTTATAAGGGCGACAAGATTTTGAAAAGTTGTTAAAGTCCAAATAATTTTTGTTTTAACTATTCGCTTATAACTTAAAAACTATAAGTATGTCCTACCTGCAATCGAGAGCTTACTAAATTACGCGTCGATTGCAATGACTGTCATATATCGAAGCTATTACAAATAAAGTTATAGAAGCAACAAGATTTTTGAAAGTTGAAAAACGCTGAAATAATTTCTCGTTTAATCATGGGCTTATAACCTAAATATTATGAATATCCGCCGAATTCGGCTACCTGCAATCGAAATCTTACTAACTTTCGCGTCGATTGCAATGATTGTCGTATATTAAAGCTATTCACAGAAAAAGGTATAGGGGCATCAATGTTTTGAATAATGTTAAAAGGCCAAATAATTTTTATTTTAACTATTCCCTTATAACTTAAGAACAATGAATTTGCGCGCAATGCCGCTACCTGCAATCGAAAGCATACAAATTTTGCGTCGACTTAAACGATTTTCATGTATGTCCGGCAAAGAAATTGTGTTCAAAACAAAACCAATATCCGAGAATCCTTTAAAGGTGGTTTTAATATCCCATAAATTTCTTTAACGCAAAGTGTTTTACAACAACAATGCCTTAGACTGGTTATAATAAAACAATTATTTACTGATTCTAAAAAGTTATATGAAAAATTATTTTTATATAAACTATTCTCTTATAACTTAAAAACTATGAATATGCGTCAATGCCGCTACATGCAACCGGAAGTTTCGCGTCGATTGCAATGATTGTCATATATAAAAGCTCGAATGCAAAGGTTCTCTTAAATCAAAACTTTTGAAAAAAATAGGGGCAACAATATTTTGAAAAGTTCAAATAATTTTTATTTTAACTATTGGTTTTTAAATAAAAACCGGTGAATATGCGCTCAATGCTCTATTTGCCTGTTACTTAAAAACTAAATTATTTTTTATATGTATGCAGGAGATTCTGTTAGTGAATAAGAACACGACCGTATTCAATTAAAACGTGTTTTCAACTAACTAATAAAAAGAAATATAAGGTACAAAAAGGAATACAAGAATAAAGAGACAATGATACGATTGAGTTGCAGTGTTGTCAATATGTGATGAAGTTGAAAGTATTAAAAGTAACCAACATACCGCAACTCAACTCAAGTTAATTTACAAATTCCATTACATTTATATTCTTAAAAGTTCCCATGCCTTGACATGTTTTTGTTTAGATAAGACTTTGGTAAAGATGTCCCCTGCACTCTGCTCTGATAGTATATATTCGACATCAATTGGCCCATCATTATATCGGTCTCTTATATAGTGGAAATTAATGTCAATGTGCTTACTGCGTTTGTGGACTGCTGGGCTTGTAACCATTAAGATCGCTCCTTGATTGTCGCAGTACATAGACGTTGGATGTTTGGCAAATTCCTCAAATCCAATCCCACTAAGCAGGCTTTGGATGAAAACAACTTTCTTACTACCTTGGCATAAAGTCACATATTCAGCCTCCATAGAACTGAGTGCGACAACAGACTGCTTTTTAGACTCCCACGCAACAGCAGCTTTGAGATGAACATTATAAAACCAGAAAACGATTTGCAGTCACACGAGTTACATCCCCAATCGGCATCTGTAAAGCGCGAAATACCAGGATGTTTTTTGGAATACGAAATGTAAATATCAGGATATTTTGCCAGATATCTTAAGAAATATTTGGCCGCCTGCATGTATTCTTCATGAGGATGAGAGTTAAATTGTGACAATTTTGAGACTACATGCGCAATGTCCGGTCTAGAAATAACCGCCAGATAATTTAAGCTTTCTATCGAACTTTGATATTCCCTCAGATTCAATTGACAATTATCACCATCACATTTTTTCAAAATAGTTCCATTTGCCCAAGGGGTTGATGCTGGTTGGAGTTGATCATGTTCCAGGAATTAAGTAGTTCTAGTTTGTACTATTTTTGGTGAATTCGTATTGGGCTACTTTGGCTCTCTCGTTCAATTTCTAATCCCAAATGAAACGAAATTGGTCCCCGATCGTCAGCTTCAACATATTCATTAAGTTTTGTGATTATTTGTTTTATCTCAGTTTCCGTAGAAGACGCCACCATCATGTCGTCAACATATAACGCAATGATACATATAACGCAATGATACTAATCACCGTTTCTACGAAAATATACACAGTTGTCCGTATTACACCGCTGAAATTTCATCTCCAAGAAAATACTTGAAATTTTCTTATTCCACTCTCTTCCTGCCTGACGTAAGCCATACAAAGCCTTCACCAACTTGCAGACTTTATTGGGATGAGTTGAGATCTTAAACATTGGTGGTTGCTCCATAAAAACCTCGTCTTCAAGATCGCCATTCAAATATGCTGCAACCATGTCTATTTGTCTCGAAAGTAACCTATATTGAACTGCCATTGCCAGGATAACTCTAATAGTAGAGTGGCGTACAACCGGTGCATATGTTTCGTGATAATCAATATTAAATTTCTGAGAGCATCCCTGAGCCTTATGCCGTTCGACAGAACCATCCGGTTTTCTTTTAATAGCAAAAACCCATTTTGCTCCAACAATATTTCCAGACTTTGGCCTATCAACAAGTACCCACGTGTTGTTTTTCAGCAGGGAGTTATACTCCAGCTCCATCGCACGCTTCCATTCTGGTGCATCATCACCACCATCAGTAAAAATTAACTTCGGCCTACCTCGTCCCTTTTATTAATTTTCTTCAAACTAAACATTCTCAATGTCTTCGGTTTTTTCTCTTACGTCTTCATCCAAGGCTTCATCTTCACTTGCGGTTTCAAATTATTGATTCGGGGACTGAAACTTATCAACCTTAATTGTATTATCGGCCTCATCTTGTTGTTGAAAGACATTAGTATAAAACTCTTCTGGACATTCTTCCTCATCCTGGATTTTCTCAAAAGAATTTTCAAAGAAAATGACATCTCTGGCCTTCACTATTTGACACTTTTCTGAATTATACAACCGGTACCCTTTCGTCAGGCTTTTATAATCAATCAGTTTCATTTTTACACCTTTTGGCATTAGTTTATCGTCTTTTGGGTCCTTCTGTAAAGCTACAGCATCCCATCCGAATTAAAGACTTGCACAGTTATAACTTAACATACAAGTTTCCGTGAGACTACTGCTGATATTGTTATTCTCTTTTTTGGGTTGGATGTGAGTAAGTAAAGTGAGAATGAGTATATTATATTTGCTATACTATGTTTTCTTGCAAACAAATATAACAGATAATTTAGGTTTTACAATAAGTACTTATGGTACGAGAATGATAGAAAACGGATTACAACATCAAGCCCTTTCTTTATTTTTCTGCGCGCGTAGCTGAAGTGATGTCACGACTCTCAAAACATGTGTAGGCATAACAATGAAACATATTATTATTTTCTTAGAAAAATTCTCAATTTTCTTCAATTTATTTTTTCCAATAAATAATTGGGAAAATCCAAAAATGTTTTATTGAGGGTATATTCAGAAATCGATTTACCTATATTATATTTTATTACAGGTAGTTTTCAAAAGGGAAAACCAATTTAAAACCATGGGAGTGTTACAATTATTTTCTATATATTTAACTTTTTCAGGAAAAAAAAGAGTTGCTTAAATTTATTTTTCCAGGAATTAGCAAAATGGCAAAATCGTTTGATTGTGATCCAATATATGATTACAATAACGAAAACGTCCTACATTGGATATTTTTACATGTAGTTTTATAAAGATTTTTTAACAATAAAAAAATTTGAAATGCTACAATATTACTTTCTATATTTTTAAAGGGTACAGGTCAACTAGGGAAGTAATTGTTACAATTTATTAGGTCCCACAAATCTACTTCTAAAACATAATATGGGTAAAACCAAATAAGATTAATTAAGTCATTCTGTTATAATTCATAATATAAATTCGCATATTAATTTATTTTATAAAACATTACAATATATTTTAAATATCTTGCACAAACGATTTTTTAAGATATTTTGTTTACAAAGATAAGAAAACCCTTTAAAAACGTTTACTTTATATTATGTGTGCGTTAAACACCCAAAATACGCTAAACATTGGCAAAATTATTCAAGCAACTACTCATCAGCCAAAACATTGCCGCGCAAGAAATTCTTTTCCTACCATTATTATAAAAAAAATCTACCAAAAACGCTTTTTTGCTTATCAGAAATTCAAATTAAGAAATTAACTTCGTTGTTAACAAGAACACTGATCCAATTACACACAATAAGTGAATGTTAACAATATTAATCATACAAGATAAGAACACAGGTCTAAAGATGATTTATTGAAAATGTCCCGACATACCATGTTTCTTTAAAAATGAATATAGTCATATTTTAATAAGTTTTATTAATTTTAATAATGTAAATTTTTTTTTTAACAAAAACAATTCAGTCCTTTGAACTTATGCTATACACTAAAAATACAAAATCCAATTCTAGAACATAACTTAAAATTTATAAACATAACAAAAATAAAAACAATTCTTGTCAAAATAAATAAAATAAATAAGTTTTTTCAAAATATTTTTGCATGGTGTAAAAAATTAAATACTGGTAGTTAAATACATATATATTTATGTAAAATATACCAATTAAGTTTTTATACAACAAAAAATTTAAAATCAATCTTTAGAATTTATATTTACAAATAATATTTCATTAAAATATTTTCTGTCAGAGCCCAGCTTTGATCGTTTATCTGTTATTACCGCTCGAGCAATGGAAAATACTCTTTCTGAAGGGGCGCTGGATGCTGGTATAGCGAAAACTCTACAGCTTAGTTTATATAATAATGGAAACTCATGTTTTCTATCATTCCACCACTTCAATAAATTAAAATCATTTTGCAGAAGCACATTAGTGTTTTTATATTTCATTATTTCATTTTCAGTTATGGATTGGCTAGAACTGGCTTCCTCGATTGGTAGAACATATTTTTCAAACAATGAATATAATCTAGATGAGTTTGTTTGTGGTGGTGGATTAGCAATATTTATATAATTCAAATACGGATTTAGCAAAGATTTTGTTTTATTTATTATTTCTGTTTGTTCGTCTAAACTAAATTGAGTAAGCTGATTAGCTGGCGGAAATAAAAATATTGCTAATTTGTGATAAATTGTGATCTTGCTTTCTAACAAGGAAATTAAAGTATCATGCATTTCGTTTTTAAATTGTGTGATAAAACTAGGTTCATCACTATTGCTGATATTACATATTCTTTTTAAGTTTTGTATATGTGGATGGACTAAATGAATAGTTACATAGGAGCTGCCTTCCAGATCGTTTGAAGCATCCATGAATGGCTTTAAAATAGCTATTAAATGGTCTAATAAATATTCTTTTACAGCGCTATATTTCTCTGTCAAATTTTTTTCTTTTAATACATTTTGAATGTCAACAAAATTTGATTTTATTGATAATAATGTAAAAAAACTGTATTCCATCTCGTGGGTGTGAAGCTTTTCAATGACGTGTTTAAGTCACAATTTAAACCTGATTTCTTAAAGCATTTTACCAGTTTTGATGATGTTGCTACGATTTCTTCAATTTGCGGTAACTGTTTAATACATTTTTCTATTGTGTTGTGAAGCAGGTGATTTATACAGTTGATATTTTCGTATTCTTTTAAGGCGGCTTTAATATTACTTCCTCTGTCTGTAACCACAACTGTTGGATCATTTAGGGAACAATCGAACTCGCTGAGTAAAGTCTCCAATTTTTGTTATTTTTGATGGCTTTTTTTAAACAAATTAAAATATAAAAAATTATAATCACAAAGATTTTTTAGGTTAGTAAACAAAATGTGCGACATTAAAGTGATAAGAAATTTATTTAAATCTATAATTTTAGCAACATTTTTGCTTGACTTGCAAACTACACCATACCAATTGTATAACATTTTCTAATATAACTTACACTTTTCCAAATGTATTTGTAAATTGTCTAAATATATTTTAAAACTGTCTAAATATAATTGAAAATTATTTAAATATATTATTTTCTATATTTATCTCAAAACTATACAAGCATGTATATTGAAACATATTCTAAACATAGTTCTGAATGTATTTCAAATTGTATACACAATTTATTCATACTAATGTATTTCGAAATTATCTAAATATTCTTTGAAATTGCCAAATTTTATATTCATATTTTCCATATAAAAAATTTTCAAAAATTTTTTAAAATACATTTACACAATTTGAAAGAGATTTTAATAAAATTTAAAGTACATACATTTTGAAATTTTTGAAATACAATTGGCAATTGTATAGTGTACAAATTTGTTTACTAATTTCTTTAATTTTATTTTAAATCACTGATAGCTTACCAGTATTAGCAATTCCTTTCATAGAGTTCACTCCTAACAGCTTGCTTTTACTTTCACCATCCACCACAAAATGAACCGTTACAGCAAGGTACGAAATTTTTGAAAAACTTTCAGTCCATAGATCACATGTCAGAGCGTAACCAATTTCTCGTAGGGATAATAGTTCTGACTTTAGCTTTACAAAATGTATGGAATAACTATTATCAACATTTCTATGGATTGTTGTTGGACGCGGTAAAAGTGAGTCTAGGTTAACATTTGTTCCAAATTTATTTCCAAGAGATAACATTAATTTCGAATACTCTTTTAGCGCATTATCTTTAACCAACGAGAATGGACGAATATCTCCAAGAATCCATTCGGTCAAAACATCTGTACAAGCCTTTTAGCCTCTTGGTTTGGTTCAATTAAATCATTTTCTGTTTTTAATACTGTATAGCACTTGTGTTTATTTATATTTGAAAGAGCATTTTTATTATATTTATACACATTGTTGCATGTTTTACATGCAACAAAATTTGTCACTTCAATATCATTTTCATCTTTAATAAGGGCAAAGCAGTCCCATATCTTGCTTCGCCCTCTTTTTTCACTCATTTTATATAAATTAGACAAACGTTTTTCTTTTATTTCAATATTCTTTATTTTTAAATAAAAATTTTACCACACTACTTTGTAAAATACCTACAATATAATGAAAATCCACTTGATTGCACTTCTCAGCAGCACCTAATTTTGATGCGGTAAACTTAAATCCTTTGCGGTTTTTTCCATCAGCTTGGGATTTTTTTATAGGCGTGGCAAATATTTTCCTCTAAATTAGTCAGGTACGTAGACATATTTCACATTGATCAAATACGTGGAATGTAGGAAACAAAACATCAATAAGGCTGACGTCGGAGTACTCGCTACGAGCACTGAAGCCCCTTGTAGCAACAAGGAGCGCCAACTCTTTACTTGAATCTTTTTCCATTAATCTCTGAATAATTACAAAACCATAGGACATAGAGAAGATTTATATTCGACTAAAATACATACAATTTTGTTACACATCTTCGCGAGTTTGGGTGAAATATGTCTACGTACCTGACTAATTTAAAGGAAAACATTTGCCGCGCTTATAAAAAAAAAATCCCGACCTGAAGCAAAAAAGCGGAAAATGATTTGAGTTCAGTGTTGCCAGAATTTTTAGGTACAAAATCTGCAAAATTGAACAATTAAAAAATTCGCAAAATCTGCACTTTATTTTTAAAATCTACAAAATTTTTTCAAAACAACTTTTTTATATTTCACTCAAACAAATTACGCCTACGTCTGTACATATGTGTATTTAAATAAATAAAATAACGAAACAAGTAACAAATTCAGTCGTATATACACATGTATGTATGCACATATGTCATTTTGCACTTGGTTTGCGTATTAACAACCGTTATAACTTTTTTTCTAAAGTAATTTCAGTTGACACTTAACTGATTAAAATTGTTGGTGTTTGCAACTTTCTTTTGTATTTTTTTACATGAACGGTTGTTATTTTCGTTCATATGTACATAAAAAATAAAAGGTAGTAGCAATATAAGAAAAAATAAAAAAATTTCTATATTAATTTAGTTCAAAAATCTGCGTTTTTTTACCAAAAATCTTCATATCTCTTTTTGAAGTGGAAAAATCTGCAAAATCCAGATAAAACTGCACTTCTGGCAACAGTGTTTGAGTTATACATATAATTTTATATAAAAGAGACAAAAAATTATTTCATACATAGCATTTTTATTTGTGGTACAAACAAATATATCTGAATTATTTGTGGTATCACAGTTATTTGAGAACAAAAAACAAATGTAATTGGTATTGAATGCAAAACAACAAATAACCGCTCTTGTTTTTATGAGTAGATTGAGTGTGCAAAAACAAAACCAAACCATATTTGTTACACTCATTCGCTCATTTGTATCTATAGTAACAGATATATATATGGTGTATTTGTTTTGGTGATACTTTCAGTTACACTCGTGCAAGTCTTTAATCCGAATGTCCTAAGATGTGCGACCGATGGCTTTCTGTTGTACCATTTCTCATATAGAGTCACTCTGCCAAGAATTTTCGTTGAACTTCTGTTTCTTATGTATGTAGATGTGCTTATGGCTTCTGCCCATAAATTTTGAGGTAGACCAGATTCTTGTAGTATACAGCGGGACATCTCAACAAGAGTGCGGTTCGCCCTCGCGGCTACACCATTCTGCTGTGATGTGTGACTCACAGTTGTTTTGATGCAGGATACCATTTTTCTGAAAGTAATCTCTAAACTTGGAACTCAAGTATTCTTTACCATTATCACTTCGGATCTGCATCAATTTACGGCCACTCTGCTTCTCCACCATAGCAATAAACTACATAACAACATCAAACGCATATGATTTCTGCTTCAAAAAATATGTGAAAACATATCGTGAGAAGTCATCTATAAAAGTCATAATATACAACGCACTGCTTTGTGATTTCACCCTAAATGGACCACACAAATCCTTGCGCGTAATTAGTATCAAGAGGATACTAATTTAAAGAAGTTTGTTCTAGTACTGCTTTTGAGTTTACTTTTGAATACGAGTTAAACGATTATTGAGGAAATTTTTCCAACAGCACAAGTAACAGATTGAAAATTTTCCGGTAATTTCAAGTTCAATCCTCGTACCATACCTTTGCTGCTTACACACTCAAATCTTTGCTCTTTAAGTGACCGAATTTAGCATGTCATTTCATAAAATCATTTTCTACCGCTGCGGCACACCCATGCTCTGCCGCTGCCGTGTTTTTTACTTTATTAAAAAATATACCATTCTCTTTCACTAGAAACATCATTCTTATGTTTTCTTTGCTCACAATATTCGTGTTATTTCCAGAAAAATCTACAGTATGCCCAATCTCATTGAGTTTGCTTATACATAGACAAACAATTTGAGTGAAGACAGGGTACATAAAGTTCGTTAATGAGTTTTATATTCATCAATGTTGACTTCAACATCACTGTTCGTTTCCCTTCAGCATACACAGTTTGACCAGATGCCAGAATAACTCTCTGTTTTTGCAATTGAAATGATGTTAATAAATCTCTGCTACGACACTTGTGCGACGAGGCGCCGCTGTCTAAAACCACTGCTTACTATTTGCCACTTGTTTATTTACAGAACAAAGCATCGACGCGACTGACTGATCACCATCAAATTCGCATTGAGAGCGAATGTGCCCTTTCTGTCCACATTTGTAGCATTTTATGTTACTGCGTCTGCTATCTTTCTCCACACGATTATTTTTTCTGTTAAATTTTTTGTTTCTATTTGGTTCATATTTGTGTCTTTCACTAGCAGAAAAAATTCGATCACTGTTATAATTATTTTTGTCTCCTTGGCGACGCTCTTCTTCCAACACTTTTGAAACCAAATGTTCAATGCCAGGCAAATCGTCTGTGCTCTCTACAGCAACAACAAAGCTTTCCATCTCCTCTGGTAAAGCACACAACAACACCACAACAAAACCTTCGTTCATTACAACGCCAATGCTTTTTAGGTCATCTATTGTACCACGAAAGTCTCCAAATTGTGCTGAAATCTTTTCACCTGGGTTTACCTTGAAGCGTACCAGCCTCTTGAAGAGATTCACCTTTCGGCAAGCTCTGTTTGCCTTGTAGAACCCGCTTAAGGAATTCCATGCGTCTTTCGCCGTTTTACAGTCTTTGATATGAATGAGTTCACCAGGCCTTACACTCAAATTAATCATCGCGAGAGCCTTCTGGCCCAAATTCTTCCAACTTGCCTCTTTGTCATCTTCCACTGGACATGCACTTTAGACAACGTCGCACAGGTCTAACGTAACTAACAGGCTTTTTACCTGTATAGACCATGTCGCGTAATTTTCTGCATTGAGTCTTTCCACACTGAACACAGAATTAATTTTTTATGTTTCTATTACTTTTATTAATAATTTTATGGGTCTGGGCCCATAACCTTTATTAGTCAATAAGAACACGACCGTTTTCAATTCAAACGTTTATTCACCTAACTAATAAAAATAAGTATAAGGTACAAAAAGGAATTAAAGAATAAAAAGACAATGATACAATTGAGTTGCAGTGTTGTCAATATGTGATGAAAGTTGCAACTATTAAAACTAACCAACAGATTCCATACATATATACATTTCAACAATTTTTTACAGACTGTCGGCTTATGTCCACCAATACCCCAAAAAAACGAATATTAATTCATCAAGAGGATACTAATTTAAAGAAGTTTGTTTGAACCTGTAAGCCCTCTTACAGGCTGTTGCGATATAAAAAAGTTGAAACAAATTCCAAATATTCGAAATAAAATTGAACTTTATTGTTTCACTTCTTCAAAACGAATGAAAAAATTAATAAATGTTTATTATAAAGTAGATTGGTTTAATAAAGAACGAAAAGGCATAAATACTACATTATAACTTCATTATAATCTTAATAAACTTAACTATTAAGTTTGAACCGCTAGGTAATAAAAATTCTTACAATTGAAGCATGGTTGTTGTTGTTAATTGTTTGTTCAAAATTATTAAGATGTAGATTTACATGTAACAAACATACATAAATAAATACCTTTATTGATAATTCATGCAATAAAATAATATAATAAAGTGCTGCAGCAGAGATTGCACAGTAGTTACTTCGAACATCCTCCCCCCGCTGGAAGGCTATGACTTTCAACTGTATCTTGAATTGGTATTAAATCCGGAAGATTTAATTAAGAAACATCGTTTACGCAGTAGTTCAATCAATATTTATTTAACTTATAACTTATATTAGGTAATTAACTTAAGACAACGTGTGTTTCTGCCAGTATGTAAAGTGCAAGTGAGTTTATGATGAAATACAATGTTTATATGTCTGGTAACTGTTCTGCATATCATAAATATATACATAATATATATGTACATATGTATGCACATAATGTATGTTTAAAAGAAAAAAGAGTGGAATGACGGAATTCCATTTGCACAGTGGGGCGAGTACTTAACACCCCTTAACGCCCAGATGCAGAAAAGAATTGTGGAACTTTTCTGTGACGTTTTGAACGACGTGGTGTAGCTTGAGCAGAAGAAGTTGGTGTATGCCTGCGGTGAGATGGCGGCGATTGTGGTGAGCTTGATGAAGTACCTGTTAATGCGTTTGGCGATGGTGTTTTCACTGGTGAAGGCGCAGACGAATATTCAACATCGCTTTCAACTGCGTTATCCGATGTTAAAGTTACATCGATACTTTCTTCAGCAGTCGCATCGTTCCAGTTTCTTGAAAATTCCAGATCAGAATTCACGCTAGAAATTCGGCTGCGAATTTGGTCTAAATGACGCTTAACTATACGGCTATCTGGAAGGCGCACAGAGTAGGACACTGGTCCAGTTTGCGATTGTATGTGACCCGTTATCCACTTCGGACCTGAAGTATAGTTGCGGACCCATACAAGGTCTCCTCTTTTAAATGATTCGTTAATGGTTATTTTTTCTATAGAATTTGACAATTCATGTGGATGAATCTTGTCAAAGTAAGTTTTGAGCTGTCGATTAAACAGGAGTTCAGCTGGTGAGCGTCCTGTCGTAGCATGTGGACTTATGTGTTGATTAAATACGAAACGGATAAGATCCAATTCAATATTTGAATTAAGTGGCATTTTCTTCAAATAATCTTTTGTTGTCTGAACCATGCGTTCAGCCTGTCCATTTGTCGATGGATGAAAAGGAGCACTTCTGACATGGCGTATCAAATTATTTTCCATAAATCTTTGGAACTCAGCTGATGTAAAAGCTGTTCCATTATCAGAGACGATGACATCAGGTAGGCCATGTGTAGCGAAAAGTGATCGCAATGATCTAATTGCACATTGTGATGATGTGGATTTGACGATGTGTACTTCCAACCATTTGGAATACGAATCGACCACTAGAAAAAACAGTTTACCTTGAAATGGCCCGGCAAAGTCTATATGTAACCGTGACCATGCAGTTTGAGTATTTTCCCATGGGTGAACTGGTGCTTTAACTTTTTCGTGGCGAGTTCCTTGGCATTGAGTACAAAGTTTTACCGTGTTTTCTATTTGGGAATCCATATTTGGCCACCATACATAACTTCTTGCCAAAGCCTTCATTTTTACGATACCAGGATGTCCCGCATGTAGAGCATGAAGAATAGCTTGTCGACTCATGGGAGGGATAATAGTTCTATTGCCCCACAAAAGGCATCCCTTGAGTGAAGTTATCTCATTGCGTCGCATAAAGTAGGGGTATGCTTGATCATCGCGAGGAATAAAAGTTGGCCACCCCCTTAACGCCCAGCTGAGGACTTTAGCTAGGAGTGAATCTTTTGCAGTTTGTTTGGATACATTTTTAGCATTGACCACTTCAGTGTTGGCTAGTTCAATCATTAGAACTTCATCTTCTTTGGTTTCCAAATCGTGCTCTGTTCCGTCTGGTAGTCGGCTTAAGCAGTCGGCATTGCCCATCTTCTTGCCTTCTCTATAGACAAGGTCAAAATCGTAGGCGTTCAGAAAAATGCATCGGCGAAGCATAACATTTGATAATATAGCTGGAGTTGGTTTTGTAGTGCAAAAAATTCCCAAAAGTGGACGGTGATCAGTCACCAATGTAAATTTTCTGCCATGTAAATAATCGTGAAATTTTTTCACACCTGCTACAAGGGCGGTTGCTTCTCGATCGATTTGTGCATAATTTCGTTCAGTTTTCGATAAGGTCCTTGAATAAAATGCAATAGGCCGTTCAGAACCATCAGACAGCTTGTGACCCAACACAGCGCCGATGCCATAAGGTGAGGCATCACATACGACTACAAGTGGCAGACCTTCATCATAATGTGTGAGTACACTGTCAGATGTGATTAATTTTTTCAAATTACGAAAGGATATGTCATGCTTCTTTTCCCAATTAAACTGGCGATTTTTATCTAAAAGTCGATGCAGAGGTTCTGCTATTGTTGCCTTATTTGGTAAGAACGAATGATAAAAATTCAATAGCCCTAGAAAAGCCTGAAGTTGTTTCTTATCTGTGGGTGTGGGTGCATTTTGAATTGATTTAATTTTTTCAGGTGATGGCCTTATGCCAAGACTATCAACTTTAAACCCAAGAAAATTTATTGTGTTTACCCCAAAGTGGCATTTGTCTCTTTTTAAGCGAAGACCTGATGTATCAAAACACATCAAAACTTTATTCAAACGCTCAGCCAGTTCTGATTCATTTTTACCCATAACTACTACGTCGTCAAAATAGGGCAAAACGCCGGGAATATTTCTTAAAAGATTTTCAATAAAGTTTTGAAAAATGCCTGGGGCTGAAGATATACCAAATTGAAGTCGATTTACCTTAAACGCGCCCTTATGTGTTACTATAGTCTGTAACAACGCAGACTTTTCATCGACTACAAGCTGTTGGTATGCTTGGGCAAGGTCCAATTTAGCAAAAATTTTTCCTCCTTCTATTGATGAAAGTAGGGAGCTTATTGGAGGAATTTGGAAATTGTGTGGCAACAGAGCCTTATTTAGTGTTGACTTATAGTCACCACAAATTCTAATAGTACCATCACTTTTAGGTACTGGGACAATCGGTGTTGCCCAGTCCGAATACTCAATCGGTTCTAAAATACCTTGATTGCACAGTCGCTTAAGCTCTGATTCTACTCGACCTCGAAGTGCCATTGGAATACGGCGAGCGGGAAGTCTAATTGGTTGGACATTTTCCTTTATATACAATGAAACCGGCTTACCAGTGAATTTACCAAGCTCTTTAGAAAAAAGATGTTCGAATTTCTTTAAAACCGTTTTAATATAATTCACTTCTTCAATTATATGTACGCCTTGAATGCTTATGCCGAGTTGATCAAACCAGTTGCAGCCCAATATATTAGTTTGAGTGCCATTAACAACTATAAGAGGTAGACCCTTGACTAACCTTTCATTATACCAAATATCAACATCAGCAACACCTCTAACAGGTACACTATTATGTTGAAAATCTTTCAATTTTAAATTGCACTCATGTAGCACTGGCTGTGCTGTTGGCCACAACCGACTGAAAGCCTCTGACGATACTATTGTATAATCTGATCCTGAATCGATTTCAAATCTACAAGACTGTTCATTGATTTTTACTACTATCGAACGCTTACGGGACTCCGATCCCAGTATGTGATTGATTGATTGCGATTTCGATCTACTAAAATTTTGCTGGTTTTTGTTGAACGGCTTCGACAGTGGTGAAGTAGCAGCATTTAGTTTCGATGACCGACAGACACGTTGTAAATGCCCCTTGATGCCACAGGTTGAACAGATTGTTTCTTTATGTATACACTGTGAGCGGGGATGATTTCCTCCACAACCATTGCAAGATTTGGTATCACTCGACCTGAGTTGATTTTGTGTTTTTTTGTGCTGTTTATTATGCTGGTTACGCTTACTTATTTGATTAATTTGCTCTGGCTGGCGAATTACCATGACATTTTTTAACGAAGTTTCAGCAGATGTTGCTCGATCTATAACTTTTTGTAATTGCAAGTCAGGTTCAGCGAGAAGGTTCCGTTGTAGAGCCTCATCTCGTAACCCACACACCAAACGATCACGAAGCATACGATCTAAAACGTTACCAAAATTGCAGTCAACAGCAAGTTTTCTCAAAGCAGCAATGTATTCTGAAAAACTCTCATTTGGTAGTTGGTCGCGTTTGTGGAATTTAAAAAACGACGCAATTTCCGATGGACGTGGAGAAAAGTGGTTCGTTAAAAGTGGTTTTAATGTCGGTAATTTCAAGCTCACTCACCGTTTTAGGAGACACCAATGACGACAGGAGATCATAAAGCGGTGCCCCAGCCAACGTTAAAAAAGTTGCCTTTTGACGACCAGCCTGTACGTCATTGGCTATAAGAAAAAGCTCAAACCTTTCGTAGTATGTTGACCAATTGTCAGGACGACTTATATCAAACGGCTCCATTGTTCCCATAGAAGCCATTATGACTTTTTTATTGCCGTGGTAAGACGAACTGGCAGAAGATGAAGCCGCAAGAGATTCCTTTTCAGTCTTTACGGACATGGACTTCTGCCGTCAATATTTGATGGTGATATAATACAAATGCTGTCGCCAGTAATTGCGAGGTAATGATCTTTAAAGTAGCGTTAAATTTTGCAACGCTTTACTGCAGATATAAACGATTTTAAATTTTAGGAGTAATCCCATCCTCGTCGCCAATATTAAATCCGGAAGATTTAATTAAGAAACATCGTTTACGCAGTAGTTCAATCAATATTTATTTAACTTATAACTTATATTAGGTAATTAACTTAAGACAACGTGTGTTTCTGCCAGTATGTAAAGTGCAAGTGAGTTTATGATGAAATACAATGTTTATATGTCTGGTAACTGTTCTGCATATCATAAATATATACATAATATATATGTACATATGTATGCACATAATGTATGTTTAAAAGAAAAAAGAGTGGAATGACGGAATTCCATTTGCACAGTGGGGCGAGTACTTAACAGGTAAGACTGCTAATTTTGCAATGGCTCGTCGTACTATGCTGTTGAATGTCTTAACTACTGCTACTCGAACAACTCCGTCAATGCCAGGAATGACTTCTAAAATACGTCCAAGCTGCCATCTTAAAGGCAGGGAACTTTCGTCTTTTATGAGTACCATTGTGCCCTTTGAAAGACTTTCTGATGAAGACCACCACTTTGACCGCTCTTGTAATAACGTTAGGTATGATAGACTCCATTTTATCCACAAAATTTGTTGCATAAGACTTACTTTTTGCCAACGGTTCATAAGACTGGGGTTTAGCTCGGTTATATCAGGTTCTGGGATTGTTGTTAACAATGTTCCAACTAAAAAATGTGCTGGTGTAAGCACCTCGAGATCCTCAGGATTTTCTGAAAGTGGATATAATAGCCTCGAATGCAGAACTGCTGCTACTTGGCAAACTAAAGTTCGAAGCTCATCAAATGTTAGTATGGTTTGACCTACAGTTCTATAAAAATGGTATTTTGCTGATTTTACAGCTGCCTCCCACAAGCCTCCAAAATTCGGAGACCTTTGAGGTATGAACTTCCAATTTATTCCATCTTCTATGCATTTGTTGGCAAATCTTCTTGATGTTGGCCTGATAAAAAAGTAACTGATGTAGTTCTGCCAACTCATTTTTTGCTCCAATGAAGTTTGTCGCATTGTCAGATCATATGGTATTTGGTTTTCCACGAATTGAGATGAAGCGCTTGAGCGAAAACAAAAAGGATGACGTCGATAAGTCTGCCACCAATTCCAAATGTGTTGCCTTTGTTTTAAAACAGACGAAGATGCACACATAACTTTTTATTGCTGCTCGATTTCTTACTTCGGATCTATAATAAAATAGCCCGCAAAAATCAATTCCTGTTGTAAAAAAAGTCTTATGTTGTTGCACACTATCTGCCGGTAAGTTTCTCATAAGATTTTGAGCCATTTTTGGCTTTAAGCGAAAACATTTAACACATATATTTATGACAGCACTTACTGTTTTTCTTCCACCAATTGGCCAGTATTGTAGCCTTATATTGGCTAATAAACACTGTGGGCCAGCATGCAATAATTGATTATGGAAGTACAAAATTACTGATGATGTTACTGGATGTCGTTTGAAGTTCAAGAATGAATGTTGTAAGCGGCCACGAATTCTGATTAGACCTTCAGAGTCCATAAAGGGCGATAGTGCAAGCAATTTGTTTGATGGTGGCAAATTTTCATTACTTTTCAAACACTTATATTCTGCCGCGAAATGTATAAATTGTATATTGCGAAATAATAAAAAGGTTCCCATTTTAATGTCATCGGACGATAATTCATCAGCAAATTTAACTCCTCTTTTATATTTTAAAAATCTATTTACATAGGCGAATATACGTTGCAGCTTTCCAAAAGAACTGTAATACTTGCAATTTATTGAAAAATCGTATGAACTTGAGCATACATTTAAAGTTACTAACGCATTTCGGCGACATTCAGGAAGCTCACCTATAAAATGTGTGTTTTCTGGCCAATTTTCTTCGCCTTTGCGTAAAAACCGTGGACCTTCCTTCCAAATTTTCGAGTCGAAAAGTTCCTTTGGAGTAGCTCCTCTTGACAAAATATCAGCAGGATTATGTGCAGTTGGAACGTGATGCCATAGCATATTCTGCGTTGAACTTGTATTTGGTTAACTCTATTTGCCACAAATACGTTAAAATTTTTAAGTCGTGTTTTAACCAAGACAGCACCACCAAAGAGTCTGACCAGCAGTAATATTTGTAATTATGACCGAATTTTTCCGTCAACTCGTGAAAAAGATCTCCTAGAAGTAATGCAGCTGACAACTCAAGCTTAGGTACTGTAGGAGCCTTGAGGGGTGCTACCCTTGATTTGGAGCACAATAAGTTTACTCCTACGTCATCGCTTAACTTCAATCTTACATATATACAGGCGCCATACGCTGATAGACTAGCATCACAAAAACCATGTATTTGCATTTCTGAATCTGGAAAGGAAACATATCTAGGAAATATAAATTTATTCAGAGTTGAAAAATACGAAACATATTGCGTCCAAGCCTAATGTAAATGCTGAGGTAAACTTTCATCCTAATCTTATTTAGATTTCCATAAGGTTTGCATGAAAACCTTTGCTTTAGTAATCACTGGCCCCAGAAATCCCAAAGGGTCGTAAAATCGTGCAATAGTTGATAAAGTTGAGCGTTTCGAAAGCGGCTTTGCATCTCCAAAATGTGAAAATGAACGAGTCGGTTCTTGGATCCCATAACAAACCTAATGTTTTTCTTATGTCAGTTCCATCATCAAATTCTAAATATTCCTCTCGATCGGATATGGGAGTTTCGTTTAAAATATGGTCATTATTTGAACACCATTTCCTTATATGAAAATTTCCAAGCGCTAGCAAATCTGTCACTTGTTGCCTTATATCTCTAACCTCTTCAATTGAATTTCCACCAGCAATCAAATCATCGACATAAAAGTTGCTTTTTACAACATGAGCACCAATTGGAAAGGTATTTTCTTCATCTGAAGCAAGTTGAAACATACACGTATTGCAAGAAAAGCCGCTGGTTTTGTTTCATAAGTTACGGTATTAAGTTTATTAGTTTTAATATTTTCATTTGAGCTTTTTCGCCATAATATGCACTGAAGAAAATCATCAGGGTGTGACATGCGAACACAACGATACATTTTGCAAATATGTCCGCTCAGTGCTATTTTGAAAAATCGAAATTTTAATAGAGTTGCGAATAATTTTGGTTGTATAGATGGCCCGGTGTATAGAGTGGCGTTGAGCGATAAACCTGTTGTAGTTTTCGCTGACACATCAAAAAACTACCCTCAATTTTGTTGTCGTACTATCTTTTTAATGAACATAATGATTAGGAAAAATATTAGTTTTTATTTCAGAGGGTATAGATGTGACATATGGTTAAGTTCGAGATATTCATTCATAAAGGCAATATATTGTTTTCCAATGTCGGGATTTTTGACTAATTTCTTTTCCAGTGATAAAAAAACGTCTATAAGCAATATCATACGATTCACCAAGTTCAGAACTGTTTGACTTTTTTGGTAGTCGAACAGAATAATCATCAAATTCCAATCGAATTACATTTTGACGAAAATTATTTTCACAAAATTCATCCTGAATTGATAATTTTGAGTTACTTCCGAAATTATCTTCAATATCCCAAAACCTTTTCATAACATCTGCTAAAGAATCATTTTCAGTACGCTGTATCTCTTCATTAGCTGCGACGAGAGAAAAAACGTTTTTCGAGGAAAAACCTCCACCGGAAATTACCCAGCCTAATCTAGTTTTCTGTAATATTGGTAAATTGTCGCCTAGCCTTATTTGACCTATATCCATCAACTCGAAAAATAAACTGGCTACAATTAAAATATCTATGCGTCCATTTTTATTAAAAAATGGATCTGCTAATTTTATGTTATCAGGAATTTTAAAGGTTTTATTGTTGGATGACTTAATCAAAACATTTGTTAATTTATCAGCTACAAGGTTTCCATCACCAATACCAGAAATTGAAACAAACGATTTCTTAATTTTTACCTGCAATTGGGCTAAAAAACGACTTGAAATGAAATTAAGCTGCGAGTCGGAATCTAAGATTGCTCGGCATAGAACGAATAAACCAAGTTTATTTTTTACCAGAACCATTACAGTTGCTAACAACACATTTGAATCACTTGAGGACTCTGTGATTTCAGCTGACAATAACGAAGAAACAAGCTAAGATTGTTCAGGAAAATTTTGTTGTTCGTTTGGAGCACAAATTGGATCGAAATTTGGAGAAATAGAAGGTGGGGATGTAGGTTCAAATGAACCTGCAGCTTTGCTTTCCCAAGGACCTGACTTGCACTTCGATAATCTATGACCCTTCTGTACACAATTAATGCATAAATTTATTTTTGTTACTTCTTTAAAACGTGCCATAGACGACAAACTTTTAAAACTACTGCAATCTTTTATGAAATGATCGGCTGAATCACAAAAATTACAGTGAATAGTATTAGCATTTGACGCCACTAAAACGTTGCGAACGTGACCACTAGATTTTTTGCACACCTGTTGATTGCATTTAATTACTGCTGAGTTTTGAAGGTTTTCCAGCATGCGACATTTTTTTTCTAAAAAGTCTGTCATAGATGACAAAGTTGGCAATTGATCACTCAACAATCCCTCTTCCCATTTTGTTTGCGTCTGCGCGTCAAGCTTGGAAACAATGAGTTGTATTAGCAGTCCATCAGCGACTTGATCCTTAGTTGATATTGTATCTAAAGCACTCAAATGCGCGTTGAGTTTATCACTTAAATGTCTCAAACTAGAAGGTGACTGAAAATTAAGTAACTTGTTGTCAAAACGCTTCTTTAATAAAGTAATAGCTTTGTCATAATTTTCATCATTCGGCTCTAGCGAAGAAATCGTGTCCAGTGCTGATCCTGTTAAGCACGAACGTAAATGCTGGAATTTTTCTATTTTACTTAAATCAACGGCGTTTGCTACAACTGTTGTAAACATTGCAAAAAAAAATCAGGCCATTCGCTATAAGAACCAGAAAACTTAATTCAGGCAATCTAGTTTTTCGAACACATGTTGGCTCCTCTAGCGAAAATTGACGAACGGTTGACGAATGTGGCATTGATAGAGTAGTTTTATTGAGATTTATTTTTCGTTTGATTTTCGCTTTTACATCAAAAAAAGTTGTTAAAAATCTTGAACGGGAACAGCTCGCTCTATCAACAGAATATTTTTCATCCAATTGTATGGCTGTATGTTCGAACTACGAATATAAACTATGAACATAGTCAAGGCGAACTAAAAGATCAGCATCGTCCATGCTGTTCAAACTTTCGGAATTTAAGTCGATACTTAAGTCGTCCAACCGCTTACCAATCGATTTTACCTTAGAAGATAACTGCAACTCTTCAGGACCTCCTTCAGCTTAGCTGGTTGACGTCGTGATCTTATGGTTTACAATTGATCCAGGAAATTTTACTAATATCCGGCCTGATATTAGTTTCGAAAAGTTACTAACGTGATTTGGCAAATCACGTCGGGGTCACCAATGTTTGAGCCTGTAAGCCTTTTTACAGCATGTTGCGATATAAAAAAGTTGAAACAAATTCCAAATATTCAAAATAAAATTGAACTTTATTGTGTCACTTCTTCAAAACGAATGGAAAAATTAATAAACGTTTATTATAAAGTAGATCGGTTTAATAAAGAAAGAAGAGGCGTAAATACTGCATAATAACCTCATTATAATCCTAATAAACTTAACTATTAAATTTGAACCGCTAGGTAATAAAAATTCTTACAATTGAAGCATGGTTGTTGTTGTTAATTGTTTGTTCAAAAATATTAAGATGTAGATTTATATGTAACAAACATACATATGTAAATACCTTTATTGATAATTCATGCAATAAAATAATATAACAAAGTTCTGCAGCAGAGATTGCACAGTAGTTACTTCGAAAAAAGTTACTCTTCTAGTAACTTTCTTTATAGAGCCTTATTAGATTAAAACGCAAGGCAGAGCATAAATTTCTATACCTTTGTTTGGCAAAGAAATTATATCCAAAACAAAACCAATATCCGAGAATCCTTGAAAGGTGAATTGTTATCCAATAAATTTCATTAGCACAAAGTGTTTTACAACAATAATGCCTAAGACTGGTTACAACAAAATTCAAAATCAATTAATATCGATTTTAAAAAGTTATATGAGAAATAATTTTTATTTTAACTAACTAATTGCTTATAACTTAAGAACTCTGAATATGCGCCCAACGCCGCTACCTGCAATCGACAGCTTAGTAAATTACGCGTCGTTTGCAATGGTTGTCATAGATCAAAGGTATTTTAAAAAAAGTTATAGGGTCAACAAGATTATGAAAAGTTAAAAAAAGCAACTGTTTCGTGCTCTACTTCCCTTTTACTTTAAAACTAAGTAATTTTATATATGCAGGAGATTCATTTGTTGCTGAAAATGCGCGAAGTATGATAAATATATCGCTTAAATTTATGTACATTTTAACAATATTTTAAGGCCTGTTGTTACCGCCGTCAACAAATATGTAGTTTGTAGCACAGTGTATTTTCGCAATTCTTCAAGAATTCTACTGTTATGTTCATTCCTATCTACTTACATTTTTTAAGTTCCTCAAGAATTATTTTTATGTATGTATTTACATATTAACTTCATGTACGTGTTTTATGATCATTATGTATACTATATTCTCTATGTAATATTTATTTTCTCCTGAAAATAACGGTCCTTTCTTATTTGTCACGTAGGCATAAATTCTTGTTGTTCTGCATTCAAAGAATGATACATAAATTCTTATTTAACATGAGTTTGCTGATTTAGATTTTAATAGTGTCGAAGTCGTCAAACTTGCCGGTAAAAATATTAAATTTTAAAGCGCTCGCTTTTGTACGCTCGCTTTTGTTCGCTCGCTAACCAATTACTCTTTTATAATATATTAATAGTTTGTTAAATATTACTTAGTGATTTTAGTAAATAAATTAAAATTTAACTTAAAGAGTGTTCTTACTTGGATTACACTATAGCGTTATTGTTCGAATGCTGTTAAAAAGTATTTTTAATAATTTTCACGTTGCTCCAAGTAACACCTGTTCTTTACAGACTGTCGGCTTATGTCCACTAATACTCTATCAAAGGGATATTAGGAACTTCCTTTATAGAGCTTTATGTGTTTGAAATGCAAAGAAGAGCATAAATTTCTGTACATTTGTTCGGCAAAGACATTGTGTCCAAAACAAAACCAATATATGAAAATCTTTGAAAAGTGGTTTTAATTTCATATAAATTTCAATAATTCAATTTTTCTTATAATTATTCTTCAGGCTCTAGGTCTGAGACTCGAAAATAAAACTCTTGTTATGTTTTATCTCGTTATATTTGTAAATATTTTATTTATTTCGATATTTCGAACACCTTCGGTGTTCTTCTTCAAGAAAAACTGAAAAAACAATTTTGTTGTTACAACATTTAGTATCACAAAAATATAATTTTGATTTTAATTAACTAAAGAGTTATTTATAAAACAAGTGTTTGAAATTATAAACATAACAACACGTAAATATATTTTGTTTTACTATTGAGTAAAGTCGTCTAGTTTTGAAAAGGGTTAAATGTTTACTAAATTTGTTTTGGTTTATTGTGTTTTGTTATTATATGTCTATACGTATGCGCGCAATCTTCCGTGTCTGTTTTGTAGTTCTTCCTAATTTCGGCGGGAGTGTTAATTATATGTAGCATTTCTACAGTGAATCTTTTTTTATAATTATGTTCTTGTTGTAATATTTCTGTATTATTTATGTCTGGCGAGTGACCATGCGTTGCACAGTGGGCTGCTAATGCGGTTTTTTGTTCAAAATTTTCGTTTGTTGTAATTGTTAAATTTCATTAACGCAAAGTGAGTTACAACATTATTGCCTAAGACTGGTAATAATATTGTTAATATTGATATTCATTGATGTTGAAAACTTATACGAGAAATAATTTTTATTCTAACTACCGGTTTATAAATTAAAAACTATGAATATGCGTACAATGCCGCCACCAGCAATCGAAAGCTTACTGAATTACTCGTCGATTGCAATGATTGTCATATATCAAATCTAGAATGCAAAGGTTGTCATATATCAAAGCTATTTAAAAAAATTATAGGGGCAACAATATTTTGAAAAGTTGTGAAAGGTCAAATAAATTTTATTTAAACTATTCGCTTAGAACTTAAGAACAATGAATATGCGCTACCTGCAATCGAGGACTTACTTAATTACGCGTCGATTGCATTGATTATCATATATCAAAGCTATTCCAAGAAAAATTTATAGAAGCAACAAGATTTTGAAAAGTTAAAAAATTCCGGAAGAGTTTCTTTAACCATTGGTTTATAACTTAAAAACTATGAACATCCGCCCAATGCGGCTACTTGCAATAGAAAGCTTACTAAATTACGTGTTGCACAGTGGACCATTTCGAGAGAAGTCGGTCAAATATCTATAACTTTTGACCGTACTGGAATTTCGATACGTATTTTGTTTATTTTCTATGTGAGACTATAGGCTTTAAGTTAAGGTACAGCCCTTTGAAATCGACTTGTTAGAAAAATAGTTATGGTGGAATTAAGACGAGTTTAAGTATTTTGCAATTTTTTGTACAAAAGTGACATGTTATAAAATTTATTTTATACACAGCCTGATATTTTAAATCAAATTTACAACTTATACTTATTAAGAAATTAAAATTTTCTCAGAAAGTGCTAACCTTTGGCCCCTGTGAAGTCTTTAATACGAATGGTCAAAGGTTCGTTTTTCGAACAAATTTGACTTAAAATTTAGTTAATTAAGTAGCACAAACAATACAAACATTGATTAAATTTGCTTTGGATAAGAAAGTTTTAATGAAGAAGGCGTAATAAGCAAAAGGTTTTGAAATTCATATAAGGGGAAGGAATCAGTTGTATATTTGCATTGAGTCCTCTATAGGATTTCGACAATAAGGACATGTATAATTTTTAATGTTTTTACCAACAGCATCAGCATGTAGTTTTAAGTTGCACTCGTTACAAAGTTTTGAATGTCTGCATGGTAAAAGTACAATGTTTGGATATGTATCCCTGCAAACGATGCACTCTTATTAAAACTTATACTTGTTAAGAAATTAAAATTTTGTCAGAAAGTGGTAACCTTTGGCCCCTGTGAAGTTTTTAATACGAATGGTCAAAGGTTCGTTTTTCGAACAAATTTGACTTAAAATTTAGTTAATTAAGTAGCATAAACAATACAAACATTGATTAAATTTGCTTTGGATAAGAAGGTTTTAATGAAGAAGGCGTAGGTTTCTATTTAAGTTCATAATGGACATTATATGTAAGCTTTTATGACAAATTTGTAAATTTAAAATTGTCTAATGTATGTACAATAAATCTTAAAACGAAAAAAATAACGGTGTTTTCAATAACCTTTTTAGTAGCTTTTTTTTTTATAAAAAGCCTTGTTTTACATCTTTTAGAAATATTTGAATTTGTTGTTGTGTTTGCTATCTTTTTTTTTTCTTCATTTTTCTTACTTTTTCTCACTGTTTCGCCTAAGGGGCCAAAATTCATATCATAACCTAATATAAGAATATGCCCCATTAATCGTATTTTCGCATGAAGATGGGACAATCCAAATACGTATGCTGTCTTAAAACATACGTTGAGACAGCATACAGGCAATGGGATGCCTTAATTAAGTTGATGTCTTTTGGCGTATAATTCAGTTTGACGATGCCTTTGTATCAGTTAAAGCTTGAGCAACTTTTCCATCAATCATTGTGAGACACTATCAACTGTCAATACAGCAGGTTGAAGGGCATCAATCTGATCTCTTGTTTTGAATGTAAATTTAAATTGTCTGCAATACTTTGTTGATGAGGTGTTTCTATTTCCATACATCAATTTTAGGTGCTCTACTGGTTGATGGCTCTAACCCGGTATAAATTTTTGTTAATCGCAATGTAACAAAAGATACCATATTTAAGTCAGCATCTGATGTATATTGGGGAATTGCATGTATTGTCTTTGATCACATTCCCATCTAGAAATTTAGGTAATACTGGCATTTGCAAGTATTTTCTAGCAATCAACATCAAGCGTATTTAACAACCGTTCAGCAGTGCGTTTAAGATCTTGTAATTTAATTTCTTCTGAAGTGGAAGTGACAGTTATAGCAGTTTGTGCGGGTAAACATTCTTTTTTGACAGAGACTAAATCCCTATACTCTGAGAAAATCCAGAACTCTTTTCATTTTCCCGTTTTCTCAATTCCTTATACTGGTTTTTAAATAATTCTAAATCCAAAAATTATGCTAACACCTCTTCTAGAGTAAATTTCATGTCTTCATTCGGTGTACAAATATTTTTGAACCCCACAGCTATAAATTTTATAATCTTCCGATGTCAAGACTTCCTTTTCTACGGGAACATCGTGGTCGGTCGTGTTCAAAAACTTTACGTGTATAGTCCTTATCGCTGGTGTCACAGTATTCGCTGCGAATACCCCTACAGCTATTTGCTTATTTAAAATTATACTATCCATGGTACAATTATCAGGTATATGGAAAGAAAATTCTTTACAACAAGGCATCTTTTTTGTGAAACACAATGTCAAAAACAAGGCGAATTAATTAATTCGCCTTTCTCAAATAAAATAAAGTTTTTTGTAAACAAAATTAATTTTATTCATTGTTGTGTTTTAAAATATCAAAGTGGTGACGTAAATATTAATTGTAGTAAAATTTATGATATAAGATAAAACAAAATTTATATTTTAGGAGACACAGACATGTTGTGGGTCTCCAAGAAGCTCAGAAACTCTACAGGTTCCCAAGAAGCCGAAAAGGTAAGTGTGTGATAGATATAAACATCTTCCGGAAAATTTTAAGTGGCAGACAGTGCTTGGAATTGATTCAGGACAAGCATTGTTTACACTCATAATTTTTCCTGCAGAAGTACATACATTTGTGGCATTTTCAGTAGTAAATTATCATATTATTAGTTTACATTTGATTATGGATCAATAGGGGTTTGCATCAGTGAAATAATGTAAGACGATGAAATACAAATGAATATAGTTCGGGAAGAGAGCAGACGTTTATTAAAACAATTTATTTTTTATTTTCGTTACTTTTTCGGCAAACAAGGCAGTTCGTAAAAGTGCACCAGCTAACGGCGGTGGTACGAAACCACATCGTTTTCATCCTGGTAAATTAGTTTTGAATGAAATTCGTCGCTATCAAAATAGAACTGATTTGTTGAATTTCTCGTGAAATTGTTGAAGACCTTAAAACTGATTTGCGTTTTCAGAGTTCTGCTGTGATGGCTCTTAAGGAAGTTAGTGAAGCTTATTTGGTTGGCTTCTTCCTAACTTCGAATTTCTGCACCATCTATATATTCTTGGCCAGGCGAATTTGTGGCGAACGAGCTTGAATATTGGCTGACGACAATCATCGTACAAGATGTTATAACAATTTTTAAAAACAATCGGACCACAAAACTTTTTATTAAAAAGATTATATTTGGTTTTCTTACAAATATTAAATAAATATAAATATTGTTGAAGTGATTACTCAAACCTTTGTACATATAGTATGTTATTTATTTTGAAATGCAATTACATCGCCAATCGTCCGTTTGTATAAAATTTTGGGAATGGTATTTGATTTCAGATACCGATAAAATAAATAATACTCATATAGCTTTATTTTGGAATCAATGAATAAAAATTTCAACTTTATATTTAAAAATTTCAAACAACCAAAACTAGTAAACAGAAAACAACAATGCGGCGAATTTAAGAAATTTTGACAATCAGTTCACTATCACCTGTGCGGATACTATCCTTTGTTGTATGTATGTTGACCGTTATTGTGAAAGTTTCAAAGTCACAATACACTTACACCTCTCTAGCATGTCCTTTCTGAAACTATACCAAATACATGATTGACGTGTTCCTCACTCTATTATTTCTGGGGTTATTCCACTTATTTTATATTCCATTTCACTTTTTTACAAACAGATATGACTGCACCTGTATTAATCAAGAAGCTTAGATTCCCCTTTCTACTCGCACAATTTATTGTAAATCTTCTATTAGCATTAATTATTAATCTAAAAATATTGGCTGTGAATAACACGTCTTGTCATCCCGCCTATTTAGTTTCCCGATTTAAAACGTCTGATGTAGTTCGACGTTCTATTTTTATTGGTACTAAAATTATTGTCATGTGCTTGTGCGTATCTATTGTTGGTATGGTTGTAATTCATCCTATGTTATCTATAAATATTGTTATTACGGTTCGTTGTACGACCGCCACCACTAGTGTCGTTACTGCAGTATTGATTGGTGTCTAGACTGCCATTATATGTAACGTAGTTACCATGTTGGTTCCTGTCTCTACAATTATTCTAAATACCACGATATAGTTTAGAATCTCGAGTAAATGTATTGTTACTATGCTGGTATATACTTGAGTTGCTATACCTTTTGCCCGAAAAATTCTGAAATTTCCCTACATGCGACCTCCTACCACTAAATATATTACTAGGAGTCTGTCTACTCCTCTCCAGTGTGATGCATTTCTCTACCGCCTCATTTAATGTCTTTGGAGGACTCGCAACTAACTTGGTTCGATACCTTGTATCTACACCCTTCATATATACATTCAGAGCCATATTATGGCGGCATGAACGAAGGCCCCAAAGCAGAAATGAACTAACACCCCAAAATTGGGGCCTTAGTTCACTATGAACTAACACCCCAAGTTTTGATGAAATAAGTCCCCCAAAAAATGAACTAACGCCCCAAAGTGAAATGTACAACGCCCCAATATTATAAATTGTTATTCAAAAGCAGCAACGACCTTGGGGACTTTTTAAAATATACATATGTACATATATTATTTTTTAATTATTGTAAAAACTGACTTTCGCGCGAATTTTTAATTTTCTGACAATTTAAACTAAAAACTATACCTATACTTTCAAAAAACTTAAAGTAAAGTGAACTATAGTAATAGTTTTATTTTATGACGAAAATTTTTGAAACTATAGTTTTTAGGGTAAGTTGTGTGAAAATTTAAAATTCGCGCTAATTTTTTTGTGCAAAAATGCAATTAATTAAAAATAAGCAAAAGGTTTTGAAATTCATATAAGGGGAAGGAATCAGTTGTATATTTGCATTGAGTCCTCTACAGGATTTCGACAATAAGGACAAGTATAATTTTTAATGTTTTTACCAACAGCATCAGCCTGTAGTTTAAGTTGCACTCGTTACAAAGTTTTGAATGTCTGCATGGTAAAAGTACAATGTTTGGATATGTATCCCTGCAAACGATGCACTCTTATTAAAACTTATACTTGTTAAGAAATTAAAATTTTGTCAGAAAGTGGTAACCTTTGGCCCCTGTGAAGTTTTTAATACGAATGGTCAAAGGTTCGTTTTTCGAACAAATTTGACTTAAAATTTAGTTAATTAAGTAGCATAAACAATACAAACATTGATTAAATTTGCTTTGGATAAGAAGGTTTTAATGAAGAAGGCGTAGGTTTCTATTTAAGTTCATAATGGACATTATATGTAAGCTTTTATGACAAATTTGTAAATTTAAAATTGTCTAATGTATGTACAATAAATCTTAAAACGATAAAAATAACGGTGTTTTCAATAACATATTTAGTAGCTTTTTTTTTTTAATCCTTGTTTTACATCTTTTAGAAATATTTGAATTTGTTGTTGTGTTTGCTATCTTTTTTTTTTCTTCGTTTTCCTTACTTTTTCTCACTGTTTAGCCTAAGGGGCCAAAATTCAAATCATAACCTAATATAAGAATATGCCCCATTAATCGTATTTTCGCATGAAGATGGGACAATCCAAATACGTATGCTGTCTTAAAACATACGTTAAGACAGCATACAGGCAATGGGATGCCTTAATTACCTTGATGTCTTTTTACGTATAATTTAGTTTGACGATGCCTTTGTATCAGTTAAAGCTTGTGCAACTTTTCCATCAATCATTGTGAGACACTATCAACTGTCAATACAGCAGGTCGAAGGGCATCAATCTGATCTCTTGCTTTGAATGTAAATTTTAATGGTCTGCAATACTTTGTTGATGAGGTGTTTCTATTTCCATACATCAATTTTAGGTGCTCTACTGGTTAATGGCTCTAACCCGGTATAAATTTTTGTTAATCGCAATGTAACAAAAGATACCATATATAAGTCAGCATCTGATGTATATTGGAGAATGCATTGCATGTATTATCTTTGATCACATTCTCATCTAGAAATTTAGGTAATACTGGCATTTGCAAGTGTTTTCTAGCAATCAGCATCAAGCGTATTTAACAACCGTTCAGCAGTGCGTTTAAGATCTTGTAATTTAATTTCTTCTGAAGTGGAAGTGACAGTTATAGCAGTTTGTGTGGGTAAACATTCTTTTTCGACAGAGACTAAATCCCTATACTCTGAGAAAATCCCAGAACTCTTTTCATTTTCCCGTTTTCTCAATTCCTTATACTGGTTTTTAAATAATTCTAAATCCAAAAATTATGCTAACACCTCTTCTAGAGTAAATTTCATGTCTTCATTCGGTGTAGAAATATTTTTGAAACCCCACAGCTATAAATTTTATAATCTTCCGATGTCAAGGCTTCCTTTTCTACGGGAACATCGTGGTCGGTCGTGTTCAAAAACTTTACGTATTTAGTCCTTATCGCTGGTGTCACAGTATTCGCTGCGAATACCCCTACAGCTATTTCCTTATTTAAAACTATATTATCCATGGTACAATTATCAGGTATATGCAAAGCGAATTCATTACAACAAAGCATTTTTTTTGTGAAACACAATGTAAAATTCTCAAATAAAATAAAAGTTTTTGTAAACAAAATTAATTTTATTCATTGTTGTGTTTTAAAATATCAAAGTGGTGACGTAAATATTAATTGTAGTAAAATTTATGATATAAGATAAAACAAAATTTATATTTTAGGAGACACAGACATGTTGTGGGTGTCCAGGAAGCTCAGAAACTCTACAGGTTCCCAAGAAGCCGAAAAGGTAAGTGTGTGATAGATATAAACGTCTTCCGGAAAATTTTAAGTGGCAGACAGTGCTTGGAATTGATTCAGTACAAGCATTGTTTGCACTCATAATTTTTCCTGCAGAAGTACATACCTTTGTGGCATTTTCAGTAGTAAATTATCATATTATTAGTTTACATTTGATTATGGATCAATAGGGGTTTGCATCAGTGAAATAATGTAAGACGATGAAATACAAATGAATATAGTTCGGGAAGAGAGCAGAAGTTTATTAAAACAATTTATTTTTTATTTTCGTTACTTTGTCGGCAAACAAGGCAGCTCGTAAAAGTGCACCAGCTACCGGCGGTGTTACGAAACCACATCGTTTTCATCCTGGTAGAGTAGTTTTGAATGAAATTCGTCGCTATCAAAATAGAACTGATTTGTTGAATTTCTCGTGAAATTGTTGAAGACCTTAAAACTGATTTGCGTTTCCAGAGTTCTGCTGTGATGGCTCTTAAGGAAGTTAGTAAAGCTTATTTGGTTGACTTCTTCCTAACTACCAATTTCTGCACCATCTATATATTCTTGGCCAGGCGAATTTGTGACGAACGAGCTTGAATATTGGCTGACGACAAACATCGTACAAGATGTTATAACAATTTAAAAAAAAAATCTGACCACAAAACTTTTTATAAAAAAAGATTATATTTGTTTATTCTTACAAATATTAAATAAATATAAATATTGTTGAAGTGATTACTCAAACCTTTGTACATATAGTATGTTATTTATTTTGAAATGCAATTACATCGCCAATCGTCCGTTTGTATAAAATTTTGGGAATGGTATTTGATTTCAGATACCGATAAAATAAATAATACTCATATAGCTTTATTTTGGAATCAATGAATAAAAATTTCAACTTTATATTTAAAAATTTCAAACAACCAAAACTAGTAAACAGAAAACAACAATGCGGCGAATTTAAGAAATTTTGACAATCAGTTCACTATCACCTGTGCGGATACTATCCTTTGTTGTATGTATGTTGACCGTTATTGTGAAAGTTTCAAAGTCACAATACACTTACACCTCTCTAGCATATGTCCTTTCTGAAACTATACTAAATACATGATTGACGTGTTCCTCACTCTATTATTTCTGGGGTTATTCCACTTATTTTATATTCCATTTCAGTTTTTTACAAACAGATATGCCTGCACCTGTATTGATCAAGAAGCTTAGATTCCCCATTCTACTCGCACAATTTATTGTAAATCTTCTATTAGCATTAATTATTAATCTAAAAATATTGACTGTGAATAACACGTCTTGTCATCCCGCCTATTTAGTTTCCCGATTTAAAACGTCTGATGTAGTTCGACGTTCTATTTTTATTGGTACTAAAATTATTGTCATGCGCTTGTGCGTATCTATTGTTTGTATGGTTGTAATTCATCCTATGTTATCTATAAATATTGTTATTACGGTTCGTTGTACGACCGCCACCACTAGTGTCGTTACTGCAGTATTGATTGGTGTCTAGACTGCCATTATATGTAACGTAGTTACCATGTTGGTTCCTGTCTCTACAATTATTCTAAATACCACGATATAGTTTAGAATCTCGAGTAAATGTATTGTTACTATGCTGGTATATACTTGAGTTGCTATACCTTTTGCCCGAAAAATTCTGAAATTTCCCTACATGCGACCTCCTACCACTAAATATATTACTAGGAGTCTGTCTACTCCTTTCCAGTGTGATGCATTTCTCTACCGCCTCATTTAATGTCTTTGGAGGACTCGCAACTAACTTGGTTCGATACCTTGTATCTACACCCTTCATAAATACATTCAGAGCCATATTATGGCGGCATGAACGAAGGCCCCAAAGCAGAAATGAACTAACACCCCGAAATTGGGGCCTTAGTTCACTATGAACTAACACCCCAAGTTTTGATGAAATAAGTCCCCCAAAAAATGAACTAACGCCCCAAAGTGAAATGTACAACGCCCCCATATTATAAATTGTTATTCAAAAGCAGCAACGACCTTGGGGACTTTTTTAAAATATACATATGTACATATATTATTTTTTAATTATTGTAAAAACTGACTTTCGCGCGAATTTTTAATTTTCTGACAATTTAAACTAAAAACTATACCTATACTTTCAAAAAACTTAAAGTAAAGTGAACTATAGTAATAGTTTTATTTTATGACGAAAATTTTTGAAACTATAGTTTTTAGGGTAAGTTGTGTGAAAATTTAAAATTCGCGCTAATTTTTTTGTGCAAAAATGCAATTAATTAAAAATAAGCAAAAGGTTTTGAAATTCATATAAGGGGAAGGAATCAGTTGTATATTTGCATTGAGTCCTCTACAGGATTTCGACAATAAGGACAAGTATAATTTTTAATGTTTTTACCAACAGCATCAGCCTGTAGTTTAAGTTGCACTCGTTACAAAGTTTTGAATGTCTGCATGGTAAAAGTACAATGTTTGGATATGTATCCCTGCAAACGATGCACTCTTATTAAAACTTTTACTTGTTAAGAAATTAAAATTTTGTCAGAAAGTGGTAACCTTTGGCCCCTGTGAAGTTTTTAATACGAATGGTCAAAGGTTCGTTTTTCGAACAAATTTTACTTAAAATTTAGTTAATTAAGTAGCATAAACAATACAAACATTGATTAAATTTGCTTTGGATAAAAAGGTTTTAATGAAGAAGGCGTAGGTTTCTATTTAAGTTCATAATGGACATTATATGTAAGCTTTTATGACAAATTTGTAAATTTAAAATTGTCTAATGTATGTACAATAAATCTTAAAACGATAAAAATAACGGTGTTTTCAATAACATATTTAGTAGCTTTTTTTTTAAAAATCCTTGTTTTACATCTTTTAGAAATATTTGAATTTGTTGTTGTGTTTGCTATCTTTTTTTTTTTTCTTCGTTTTCCTTACTTTTTCTCACTGTTTAGCCTAAGGGGCCAAAATTCAAATCATAACCTAATATAACAATATGCCCCATTAATCGTATTTTCGCATGAAGATGGGACAATCCAAATACGTATGCTGTCTTAAAACATACGTTAAGACAGCATACAGGCAATGGGATGCCTTAATTACCTTGATGTCTTTTTACGTATAATTCAGTTTGACGATGCCTTTGTATCAGTTAAAGCTTGTGCAACTTTTCCATCAATCATTGTGAGACACTATCAACTGTCAATACAGCAGGTTGAAGGGCATCAATCTGATCTCTTGTTTTGAATGTAAATTTTAATGGTCTGCAATACTTTGTTGATGAGGTGTTTCTATTTCCATACATCAATTTTAGGTGCTCTACTGGTTAATGGCTCTAACAAGGTATACATTTTTGTTAATCGCAATGTAACAAAAGATACCATATATAAGTCAGCATCTGATGTATATTGGAGAATGCATTGCATGTATTGTCTTTGATCACATTCCCATCTAGAAATTTAGGTAATACTGGCATTTGCTAGTGTTTTCTAGCAATCAGCATCAAGCGTATTTAACAACCGTTCAGCAGTGCGTTTAAGATCTTGTAATTTAATTTCTTCTGAAGTGGAAGTGACAGTTATAGCAGTTTGTGCGGGTAAACATTCTTTTTCGTCAGAGACTAAATCCCTATACTCTGAGAAAATCCCAGAACTCTTTTCATTTTCCCGTTTTCTCAATTCCTTATACTGGTTTTTAAATAATTCTAAGTCCAAAAATTATGCTAACACCTCTTCTAGAGTAAATTTCATGTCTTCATTCGGTGTAGAAATATTTTTGAACCCCACAGCTATATATATAATATCTTCCGATGTCAAGACTTCCTTTTCTACGGGAACATCGTGGTCGGTCGTGTTCAAAAACTTTACGTGTTTAGTCCTTATCGCTGATGTCACAGTATTCGCTGCGAATACCCCTACAGCTATTTCCTTATTTAAAACTATACTATCCATGGTACAATTATCAGGTATATGGAAAGCAAATTCATTACAACAAAGCATTTTTTTTGTGAAACACAATGTCAAAAACAAGGCGAATTAATTAATTCGCCTTTCTCAAATAAAATAAAATTTTTTGTAAACAAAATTAATTTTATTCATTGTTGTGTTTTAAAATATCAAAGTGGTGACGTAAATATTAATTGTAGTAAAATTTATGATATAAGATAAAACAAAATTTATATTTGACAATCAGTTCACTATCACCTGTGCGGATACTATCCTTTGTTGTATGTATGTTGACCGTTATTGTGAAAGTTTCAAAGTCACAATACACTTACACCTCTCTAGCATGTCCTTTCTGAAACTATACCAAATAAGTAGTAGGGAACTGTATGTGCTGCGACCATTAAAAATATTAAATTTCAGCAATTAAATTTGAAATTTTTCAATTTTAATTGCCAAAATTCTCAAATTTCCCAAAATTCTCAAATTTCATTTTGTGTGTGTTCGTGTGTGTATTTTTTCCCACGGTTTAATAGGGGCGTTCACATTGTTGTTTTTTTTTTTAAATAAAATGTTGGGGTAGGCGTGGGAATTTGTGTCTGTCCATGTGTGACCTTGAGAATACATGTCCGTCGGTATGTGAGCGTGGGAATTTGTGTCTGTCCATATGTGACGTTGAGAATACATGTCCGTCGGTATGTGAGCGTGGGAATTTGTGTGTGTCCATATGTGACGTTGAGAATACATGTCCGTCGGTATGTGAGCGTGGGAATTTGTGTCTGTCCATATGTGACCTTGAGAATACATGTCCGTCGGTATGTGAGCGTGGGAATTTGTGTCTGTCCATATGTGACCTTGAGAATATATGTCCGTCGGAATTTGTGTCTGTCCATATGTGACCTTGAGAATACATGTCCGTCGGTATGTGAGCGTGGGAATTTGTGTCTGTCCATATGTGACCTTGAGAATACATGTCCGTCGGTATGTGAGCGTGGGAATTTGTGTCTGTCCATATGTGACCTTGAGAATACATGTCCGTCGGTGTGTGAGCGTGGGAATTTGTGTCTGTCCATATGTGACCTTGAGAATACATGTCCGTCGGTATGTGAGCGTGGGAATTTCTGTCTGTCCATTTACACTGTGTACGCCTGGTGAATAAAAAAATTTTGAAGCATTTTTAGGAATCACACTATTTAAAAAGTGTAGTAGTTATATATGGATGCCCTTAATGTTTGTGGTTCGTTCCTTCTTGCTGGAGTGAGATTTTTTCTTTTATTTTTTTGCTTATTAAAATTTGGTGTGTTTACTTAAGATTTGTCGTCCAGCAATTCAGTGTTTTTTTTTACTTTTTTGCTTGCAATGCTTGAGTCTGGAGGAATAATTTGATTATTCTGATCTTGAAGACGTCGTGAAAAAAAAAATTACTATTGCATAGATATTGAAACTGATGTTTTGTTTATTTTATACATGACGATCATCGATGGATTTTATTTGGGGATCTGGATGGTGGTGCGATTTCTGTATTTTGTAGAATATGAATATTTATGCTATGTTTAAGTGTTTGTGTTTTTTGTGTTCTGAGTGGCGGTTGGAATGTATGGCTGTCAGACAGTCTGTGTGTGTGACGATTGGTGAGTCTGTATGACAGTCCGCTTTCTTGCTTTCCTGGTCAGTATAAAATGTGATAAGGTGTACATATTCATGCGTACATAAATATCTACAAATTTATTTCATTTACGCATATACATACAAACAAATAATAAGCGTTTATTCTTTGTGCCCAAATATTCCCTTGACCATTTGAATGAATGAATGAACCATTGTGTATGTTTGTTTGTGTGTTCTCTGAAAAAAATAAATATGTATGTAGGTTTTTTGTTTGAAATAAAAAGACATTTATTTTAATTTTTATAAGCATTTATTTAAAAGTTTGTTAACACTTTCATTTTTAAGTAAAATTGCATTCCTTAAGGCACAAACACCATAGTCGTGATAGCTACAATAGAGATATATGGAATGCTTAGTTTCCATTTGTTTGAAATTAATGCAGCCAATGTCTTCAATGTTATAAACTGTTTGATGAATAATTTTTTCCAGCCATTTTTTCTTCTCTCCCCCCTTAACATATATTTGTGAATTTCTTATATTCGATTTTAAAAACTTGCAAACGCTTTGAAATGAGACTGATCCATCATTCCAGTTAATATGATGATAGTTTTTTGTTAACCAAACTGCTTCTCTCTGTTTTTTGGCTGATAAACATGCGAAATCAAAAGGAGGTTTTATGATGAAATTGAACCATTCCTTGTTGCTGAAAACTGCAGCTAGTTCTTTTGCGATGAAGTCATTTGAACTAGTTTTGAAACCTTGCAAGTCTACAAAAACAATATCACCATCCATGTTATTTAATTTATAAGAGCTTCCGGACTTGACCTTTTATTGGTATGTATTCTATTATGCGGTCATGAATAAGAACGCAGTAAGCTGATGTTTTTGCTGGAATATTTGTTGCTGTTTCAAATTCAATTTTTATGTCGATTGGTCCGGTATTGAGCGTTTCGTTTTGGTGACTGACATCAACTACAATAATTGGAGCGTTATTTTTAAACTCTTGACCTGTTAGAAGAGGTTGGGGTTGTTTCATGTAGTAGCTTTGTTGGAATCTTAGATACATATCATATAGAATCGCATAGCGCTCATTTTTGAATTTTATATTAAGGTCGTCATATGGGTAAGAGGTTGAGTTTAAATGTACTTTTAAGTTAGTAAGATCACAATGAACAAACTTGTTTTCTTGTTGAAAGGCAATCAAGACAAAACGAGGGCGTTCTTTATTAGCGGCCAGTTTAACATTCCATATGTGATTGGTTCCCGTATTAAGGTGTGGATTCATATGACAATCCCAACTACGGAATGCCATTGGTATAGCAGCACCATTATTAAGTATTTTGATCATATTCAATTTACTATGATCAGATAATTGAACATGTGGAATTCTCCATGATATTAGTGAAATTGTAAGTTTTGCTTTCTCGGTGGAAACATTCGAGTGTACAAGATCTTCATCGTTCTTATTACGCAAGAGTATCAATTCATGTTTACCATTTAATAAAACTTTATTGTAGTCTTCAGCGAATCCTAAAAGAAGTTTGAGTGGTACATAGAAATTAAAACTTCCATTTTGAAGATCTATTTTATCAAGTTTATTCCATCCGGCATTTTGCAACACAACGCTTTCCGTAGGTGATAAAGAAACCAAATTTTTTATGGTACTGGTGGCTCCCAAATATCTTGTATGATCAATTTCAATACCATTCAGTTCATAGCGGATTTCATCAAAGAGATATGCAACAAAATTATTTTTCAACTGAAAGTTGGGTGTAGATTTCGATGTTTTTTCGTCTACAACAAGTCCTTCCACATATATATAGCTTTCACTGGGTAACACATATAGATCTTGGTTTTGTATTGAAATTCTTATTTCATCGTTGTTGTTAAAAGACTGAAGGTATGGTATGTATGTGTGATAATCCTTTTTGATAATATTTTCGTCAGATATTGGTTTATCTAAAACGTCTATTATTGAACTCATTTTGTTTTCAATTTAAAGTTCAGTGACTTGAGAAAACTCTTGTTTGCTGCTGTAAGCGATTTTTGACGAACAGATCTTTTCAATTGTTGCTTAGATTGTAACGTTTGAGAATTAGATGTTGCTGTAGTATTCTTTGATATACTCGTGTTGTATATTATCATTATTTAGTTGTCCTTAAATGTATTCGTAATTTCCTCACCTCTGAAATTAATTAAGTCGCCGTTTTGATCAACCACGCGAAGAGCTAGTGAACTTATCTCTCTGGAGTTTACTGGCAAATAAATAAGATTTTTGGGAATCTCAACTATTTTATATCCAGCCGGTACATTAATCGGAAATTCATGTAGTGTATGAGCTTTAGAATTATTCATATAAGTATTAATATAGAATTATTCATATAAGATTCACCTTAAAGATGTTCACTGGAAGATCAGAGTAATGTTCTTTGTTTGGCGTTAATATTCTGCTATTGAATCCTAAAAGTCTACCTATTGTATTTTCTTTATTAAAATATATTGGTTCTTTAGAGCTGCTGACTTTGACTTGCATTGTATTGTTATTAGCTTCAATCAAAATTTTGTTTTCTGGTCTATATCGTTTGTATTGTTCTTCTATATAGTCAACTATATCATTTAATTCATAAGATCCGATCGGTATTTCAATTACAAGTTCACCGATATAAAATATATTGTTGTAGACATCCACATTCGGGATACTGTTGTATGAATGAAAATCAGTTAGAGCACATTCATAGGTTCCGTTTAAATCAATAGGAAGAAAATAATTAGCAGATAGCTCTGATGAATTGGAGCTCAGAGTCAATGTTATTGACATTGTGACTGTTTGATTGTAAATAAATGAGGTTAAACACACAGTATGATTTATAAGAAGCAGTTTCGTATTTATTGTTTATTTACTTATTTTAAACTAAATTAAATATTGATGCCATTGTTGTTGTTTTTGTTGTTGTTTATTTATTGTATTCTTCCATTTACAATATCTCATCTTTGCTTATCCAAGAATTGTGCTCATTACCAAAGCCCAGCCACTTGACAAACACCTTATGTCCTTTAGTTTTGAGAACCTTTTCAACTAGGTATGTATTAGGATATCTGGTTTTTGAAAGTTCTTCTTCATAGAATCCGCCTTTAATAGGATTTCCGCGATAGTCTTCTAATATATATGTTGTAGGATATGTATTTTGTACTCTTTTAATTGTAAAGATTTATGTTGTCCAATTCGGAGTATAACCTTTTTCAAAAATGTTTTTATATTTGCTTATGCGTACATGATCTCCTGCATTAAATTTTGACATTTTATACATCTTTAAATGACTGTATACTGTGTTTAAAAGCTGTTTTTCATTTGTCGAATTTACTTTAATCGGTGACATTTTAATGGTGCGATGAATTTTTCTATTGTATGCATCAAGTAAATCTCTATACATATCAATCCAATTATATGAACCATTTAAGCTAAATTCCTTCCACATCATTCCTTTTAATGTTCTATTGAATCGTTCTACTATTGAGGCTTTCATATTGCTATATGTTGAGTAGTGATTAATATTGTATTTATTCATCAACTGACTGAAATGTTTATTGAAAAATTCTTTACCATCGTCTGTTTGCAAGTTTTTCGGTATTCGTCCCAATTTGAAAATATTCTCCATTGCCTGAGTTGTTTCGAATGCATTCTTTCTGCTCAAAGGTACTGCCCAAGCAAATTTTGAGAATGTATCAATTACAGTTAGCAAAAATCGATAATTTCTATTGTCTAAGGAATAATTTCCCATTTCAACTAAATCAGCTTGCCAAAGATCATCTATTCCTTTCATCACAACTCTACGACGTACAAAACGTTTTCGAGCCTGCTTATGCAATTCATTTACAACATTTCTCTTTGAAGACATCTTATTTTTCCAGTCGCTGTTTTAAGTGTGTTGTGATCTACTTGATGCACTTGCACCTATTGATACGAACATGTAATTTTCTATTCTATAAATTTTTTCTCGTAGCTCTTCAATTTCCATATCAAAAAGTGATTTATTACCATCCATTTTCATATTGATATCCTGCAAATGAGCATTAAGATTTTCTAACTGGAAAGCTACTTCTTGTTGCTGTTTTTTGAGTTCAGTTTGCAGAAACAATTTACTGATAACATCGTTTTCCTCCACAGCATTTGCAACATTTTTGATTCTCTTGTATTGGACATCAATGTTTTTGTTCGTATCCATAAAGAAGCCCAACAACTTAGGCGCATTTTTGGTTGAAATTACTTCACTTCTATCGTTAATATAATGCCCAAATTTATCAACGGACATGTTTTATATAAAAATCTATGTATGTATATAGTTTATACAATTATATTAGCTTCACGTAGTTCTTCAATAATTGAGACAATTTCGTTGTTGTGATTAGTATGGCCTGCAGACTGTGATGCAAGCAGTAGTCTAAGTCGATCTACCAACTCGTTTGGATCATCCCAGTATATATAGTTTGGATTATGAGGGTTAAACTGCATCAAACCCCTTCCTAAATAATTACTTTTTATTACATCTGATGAGCCTGTATGATTGTCTCCTTTGAAAAGTTTTCCAATAATATGTTTGTACTTATGGGCTATGCTCCCTTTGATTTGACCATCAGACTTGTAGCCTCTCCTGTGGGCATTGGTAGCAAGTAATATTTTTTTATAGATTTCAAGCTCGAATTTATCATAGTTTTTTGGTGCTTTATGAAACATTAAAGAAAAAAGTCCTGGCGTGAGCGCCCATATTTGTCCCCCAACCTGTATCTTATCTTGATTTAACTCGATGGTGCTATTACCAAATCTCCATTCGTTATTATTATCTTTATGTGGACCATAGTTAGTATCTAGTTCGTTTCTCGATTGCAATAGTGATAAGTCAGAATAACTTTCTTCATTATTCGAATTTTGTGAGTAAAAGTCATCTTCATCATAATTACTGATACTTTTACTATTAGATTGCTTAAAAATTTTTTCTTCACTTAGTTTCTTGGGCGTACTCGTTTCCAATTTTATTGTTGAGTTCTGAGGATGAAAACTTTCATTGTCATCAATTCCAGTTTCCTTATCACTCGGTTCTTTTTTAACTGGTCTACCAACGTATTTAGAGCTATTGATAAATTCTTTTAAAGGTTCTGTGATAGGCTTGAATGTATCTGTTAATTGCTGATGTGTATCTATTTCACCAGTTTTTATACTACGAAGCTTTTTCTTCAAGATATTTCTTGTTGCCACCAAGTCTTTAAGAATTTGTTCATTCATTTTAGCTATCAGGTCAGTTCAATAGGAAGCAGATCAGGTTATCAGGTCAGTTTAACAGCTATCAGGTCAGTTTATCAGGTACCAGATCAGCTTATCAGGTCAGTTTATCAGGTATCAGACCAGCTTATCAGGTCAGTTTAACACGTATCAGATCAGCTTATCAGGTCAGTTTAACAGGTATCAGGTCAGTTTATCAGGTATCAGATCTGCTTATCTGATCAGTTACAATAATGTCAGCGTTTTTAGTCCAAAAAATAATTTAAAATTCGACTCAAAAAAATGAATACGTATACATGACATCTCTCTATCCTTTTTCAACTACTTAGTTTTAAATACTTATATATATATTTAATTTTTCCTCACTTCGTCTTTTGTCAAAAATAAAACAAAAAAATCATTGTATAATGATTTTCTGTTAAGCTTCTTACAGTCTAGAAAACTAAAACCGAGATTAGTTTGCAATAAAAGTTCAAAGCTATAAGTTGTGAAAAATTTCTACCGCAATGGATCTAGTGGAAAAATTTAATTCGTACAATACAAAATCCTTAATCCATATAAAGGATCTAGATGAATTATCCAAACACACTATCGTACGTGCAAAGCGAGTAACAACAAAGTATGGGGAAACAGTTCAACTTGAGCTGGAAAACCACATAATGTTTCTCCCCAACCGATACAATGCATTGACCAATGCAGAATTAGAAGATCTTTCTAATAATAAATATCGACTACAAAGAAAAGGAGAGCGAAACCTGATCTTAGAAAGCGAGATGAACGAGTTTTTAATACCAAACTCCCAGTACCCCGTTTGGCAGTAAAATATATGTTATGTTCATATATTTTGTACTTAACAAGAAAAAAAAAATAATAACAATAAAAAAGAAAATGTTTTTAAATATGTATGTATATAAATATATATGATTGTGTTTTATTTAATATCTTTGGTTATATCATAAAGAAATTTCAAACACAAGTGACCGCAATTATATGTATTAAAGTTTTGATATTGATTGTAGTTGTATTGAATATTTCTATCTAAATATTTGATTAATTCTAGAGGAGGTTGTAAATTTCCAAAGCTGTCGAAATATTGTTTTTCATTCTTGTTCCTATAGTATGCTACCCAATGAGTACATGGGCCTGTTGATAAATCCAAATTGATTATTCCACACTCTACAGTCTTTGGTCGTTTTGGTAGTGAATCCAACATATAAACTCCTCTAAAGTGTGGAATATATTTTGAAAATTTTCTTAGATCAAATTCTGATAATGGTCTGTTGGGTAGCATTTCTAATAGTTTTTTGAATGATCTTTACAAACAAGTCCATAACCGTTTTTATATGGTTTAAGGTACAGTCCTTCTCCCACAGCAATAGACTCCATTGCCTTATTGTGTCTGGTGGCTTCCTCAAGTTGTTTTTTTGCATTCTTTGTTGCATTTACAGCTTTAGCTATAGCGGCACCTCCAGTTGCTAGACTACCAAGTGCACCTAGAGCAGTTAGAATCGCTATTATGGGCAAAAAACCACCAATTCTTGGAACATTTATAATACGCGGTATTATAACACGAGCTTTTTTCCCCTTAAGAGATTTACTGATAGCTTTACGAGCAATCTTAATGGCTGAATTAATATCTTGTGGTTTTTCCTTCTTCAATATCTTTGTTGCTGATTTAATTGTTTTATGAAACAGATTTTTGTCATTTATACGAATTCGTGGTGATGGTCTTTTCACTGTATTCCTTTTCTTTGCTTCAACACCCATACCAAGTTTAGTTTTTGCTTTCATTGCGTTGGTGACTATATATGAAAATGTTTTTTCTGCAAGATCACTATCTTTTGAAAGAACTCTTTCCCAAGCCGTATTTTCAAGCATTTTGTCAGCTTGATGTCTGCTGTTTAAGTCTTTATTTTTCGAGTAAGCAATATCGTGATTTTTGCAAGCAGCATCCAATAAGTTAATTCCTTTATCTCCTCTATCTAAACGCTTTTGTAATCTTGTACCAGGTCCACAATACTGGTATCCAGGAAGATGTAATTCAAAAGGTAGAGAATTTATTGCTTTATTTAGTAAACCTTCTCCAACGATAGTTTGCTTGTGACTAAAACTTTTGTTATAAAGTACAACCATATTAATTTAATCTACAATAAAAGATATTGTTCGCAAGTTTAGCAAGTAGTTATTAAAATGCGCTTCATAAAACAACATAAAAATATTTTAGTTCGTAATGCTGATATTTGTTCAAATGACAGTAAAAAAATAAGACATAGTTCCTTGTTACCAAATTCTATTCGAGCATTAATAGTTGGTCCTTCAAATTGTGGAAAAACTAACATAATGATTAGTTTGCTGGAAAGTCCTAATGGTCTCAAGTTTGAAAATATTTACTTGTACTCAAAATCTTTATATCAACCTAAATATGAATACCTAAAGAAATTAATTTCACCAATTAAAGGAATCGGATACTACACATTTGCAGAAAACGAGGACGTTGTTCCTCCTAGTGAAGCTAAAAGCAATTCAATTATGATTTTTGATGATGTTGCATGTGAAAAGCAAAACAATATACGTGCATATTTTTGTATGGGTCGTCATAAGAACGTAGACTCATTTTACTTGTGTCAGACTTACACGCGGATTCCAAAACATTTGATAAGAGATAATGCTAATGTAATTATTATGTTTAAACAAGTTGCGACAAATATGAAACATGTATATGATGATCACGTTGCCAGCGACATGAACTTTGAAATGTTTCAACGAATTTGTAGAGAATGTTGGAAGGAAAAATACGGATTTTTGGTGATAAGTAAAGATAATGACCTAAACAATGGTCGTTATAGAAATCCATTTGATTACTTCATCATAATATAATTTACTGTTCATCAAATGCACCCTGCAGTATTTAATCTGACTTCAAACTTTATACATGTGATTATTGTAACTGATCAGATAAGCAGATCTGATACCTGATAAACTGACCTGATACCTGTTAAACTGACCTGATAAGCTGATCTGGTACCTGATAAACTGACCTGATAGCTGTTAAACTGACCTGATAAGCTGATCTGATACCTGTTAAACTGACCTGATAAGCTGGTCTGATACCTGATAAACTGACCTGATAAGCTGATCTGGTACCTGAAAAACTGACCTGATAGCTGTTAAACTGACCTGATAACCTGATCTGCTTCCTATTGAACTGACCTGATAGCTAAAATGAATGAACAAATTCTTAAAGACTTGGTGGCAACAAGAAATATCTTGAAGAAAAAGCTTCGTAGTATAAAAACTGGTGAAATAGATACACATCAGCAATTAACAGATACATTCAAGCCTATCACAGAACCTTTAAAAGAATTTATCAATAGCTCTAAATACGTTGGTAGACCAGTTAAAAAAGAACCGAGTGATAAGGAAACTGGAATTGATGACAATGAAAGTTTTCATCCTCAGAACTCAACAATAAAATTGGAAACGAGTACGCCCAAGAAACTAAGTGAAGAAAAAATTTTTAAGCAATCTAATAGTAAAAGTATCAGTAATTATGATGAAGATGACTTTTACTCACAAAATTCGAATAATGAAGAAAGTTATTCTGACTTATCACTATTGCAATCGAGAAACGAACTAGATACTAACTATGGTCCACATAAAGATAATAATAACGAATGGAGATTTGGTAATAGCACCATCGAGTTAAATCAAGATAAGATACAGGTTGGGGGACAAATATGGGCGCTCACGCCAGGACTTTTTTCTTTAATGTTTCATAAAGCACCAAAAAACTATGATAAATTCGAGCTTGAAATCTATAAAAAAATATTACTTGCTACCAATGCCCACAGGAGAGGCTACAAGTCTGATGGTCAAATCAAAGGGAGCATAGCCCATAAGTACAAACATATTATTGGAAAACTTTTCAAAGGAGACAATCATACAGGCTCATCAGATGTAATAAAAAGTAATTATTTAGGAAGGGGTTTGATGCAGTTTAACCCTCATAATCCAAACTATATATACTGGGATGATCCAAACGAGTTGGTAGATCGACTTAGACTACTGCTTGTATCACAGTCTGCAGGCCATACTAATCACAACAACGAAATTGTCTCAATTATTGAAGAACTACGTGAAGCTAATATAATTGTATAAACTATATACATACATAGATTTTTATATAAAACATGTCCGTTGATAAATTTGGGCATTATATTAACGATAGAAGTGAAGTAATTTCAACCAAAAATGCGCCTAAGTTGTTGGGCTTCTTTATGGATACGAACAAAAACATTGATGTCCAATACAAGAGAATCAAAAATGTTGCAAATGCTGTGGAGGAAAACGATGTTATCAGTAAATTGTTTCTGCAAACTGAACTCAAAAAACAGCAACAAGAAGTAGCTTTCCAGTTAGAAAATCTTAATGCTCATTTGCAGGATATCAATATGAAAATGGATGGTAATAAATCACTTTTTGATATGGAAATTGAAGAGCTACGAGAAAAAATTTATAGAATAGAAAATTACATGTTCGTATCAATAGGTGCAAGTGCATCAAGTAGATCACAACACACTTAAAACAGCGACTGGAAAAATAAGATGTCTTCAAAGAGAAATGTTGTAAATGAATTGCATAAGCAGGCTCGAAAACGTTTTGTACGTCGTAGAGTTGTGATGAAAGGAATAGATGATCTTTGGCAAGCTGATTTAGTTGAAATGGGAAATTATTCCTTAGACAATAGAAATTATCGATTTTTGCTAACTGTAATTGATACATTCTCAAAATTTGCTTGGGCAGTACCTTTGAGCAGAAAGAATGCATTCGAAACAACTCAGGCAATGGAGAATATTTTCAAATTGGGACGAATACCGAAAAACTTGCAAACAGACGATGGTAAAGAATTTTTCAATAAACATTTCAGTCAGTTGATGAATAAATACAATATTAATCACTACTCAACATATAGCAATATGAAAGCCTCAATAGTAGAACGATTCAATAGAACATTAAAAGGAATGATGTGGAAGGAATTTAGCTTAAATGGTTCATATAATTGGATTGATATGTATAGAGATTTACTTGATGCATACAATAGAAAAATTCATCGCACCATTAAAATGTCACCGATTAAAGTAAATTCGACAAATGAAAAACAGCTTTTAAACACAGTATACAGTCATTTAAAGATGTATAAAATGTCAAAATTTAATGCAGGAGATCATGTACGCATAAGCAAATATAAAAACATTTTTGAAAAAGGTTATACTCCGAATTGGACAACATAAATCTTTACAATTAAAAGAGTACAAAATACATATCCTACAACATATATATTAGAAGACTATCGCGGAAATCCTATTAAAGGCGGATTCTATGAAGAAGAACTTTCAAAAACCAGATATCCTAATACATACCTAGTTGAAAAGGTTCTCAAAACTAAAGGACATAAGGTGTTTGTCAAGTGGCTGGGCTTTGGTAATGAGCACAATTCTTGGATAAGCAAAGATGAGATATTGTAAATGGAAGAATACAATAAATAAACAACAACAAAAACAACAACAATGGCATCAATATTTAATTTAGTTTAAAATAAGTAAATAAACAATAAATACGAAACTGCTTCTTATAAATCATACTGTGTGTTTAACCTCATTTATTTACAATCAAACAGTCACAATGTCAATAACATTGACTCTGAGCTCCAATTGATCAGAGCTATCTGCTAATTATTTTCCTCCTATTGATTTAAACGGAACCTATGAATGTGCTCTAACTGATTTTCATTCATACAACAGTATCCCGAATGTGGATGTCTACAACAATATATTTTATATCGGTGAACTTGTAATTGAAATACCGATCGGATCTTATGAATTAAATGATATAGTTGACTATATAGAAGAACAATACAAACGATATAGACCAGAAAACAAAATTTTGATTGAAGCCAATAACAATACAATGCAAGTCAAAGTCAGCAGCTCTAAAGAACCAATATATTTTAGTAAAGAAAATACAATAGGTAGACTTTTAGGATTCAATAGCAGAATATTAACGCCAAACAAAGAACATTACCCTGATCTTCCAGTGAATATCTTTAAGGTGAATCTCTTGAGGATTGAAAGCAGTATTGTGGTTAATACTTATATGAATAATTCTAAAGCTCATACACTACATGAATTTCCGATTAATGTGCCGGCTGGATATAAAATAGTTGAGATTCCCAAAAATCTTATTTATTTGCCAGTAAACTCCAGAGAGATAAGTTCACTAGCTCTTCGCGTGGTTGATCAAAACGGCGACTTAATTAATTTCAGAGGTGAGGAAATTACAATACGAATACATTTAAGGACAACTAAATAATGATAATATACAACACGAGTATATCAAAGAATACTACAGCAACATCTAATTCTCAAACGTTACAATCTAAGCAACAATTGAAAAGATCTGTTCGTCAAAAATCGCTTACAGCAGCAAACAAGAGTTTTCTCAAGTCACTGAACTTTAAATTGAAAACAAAATGAGTTCAATAATAGACGTTTTAGATAAACCAATATCTGACGAAAATATTATCAAAAAGGATTATCACACATACATACCATACCTTCAGTCTTTTAACAACAACGATGAAATAAGAATTTCAATACAAAACCAAGATCTATATGTGTTACCCAGTGAAAGCTATATATATGTGGAAGGACTTGTTGTAGACGAAAAAACATCGAAATCTACACCCAACTTTCAGTTGAAAAATAATTTTGTTGCATATCTCTTTGATGAAATCCGCTATGAACTGAATGGTATTGAAATTGATCATACAAGATATTTGGGAGCCACCAGTACCATAAAAAATTTGGTTTCTTTATCACCTACGGAAAGCGTTGTGTTGCAAAATGCTGGATGGAATAAACTTGATAAAATAGATCTTCAAAATGGAAATTTTAATTTCTATGTACCACTCCAACTTCTTTTAGGATTCGCTGAGGACTACAATAAAGTTTTATTAAATGGTAAACATGAATTGATACTCTTGCGTAATAAGAACGATGAAGATCTTGTACACTCGAATGTTTCCACCGAGAAAGCAAAACTTACAATTTCACTAATATCATGGAGAATTCCACATGTTCAATTATCTGATCATAGTAAATTGAATATGATCAAAATACTTAATAATGGTGCTGTTATACCAATGGCATTCCGTAGTTGGGATTGTCATATGAATCCACACCTTAATACGGGAACCAATCACATATGGAATGTTAAACTGGCCGCTAATAAAGAACGCCCTCGTTTTGTCTTGATTGCCTTTCAACAAGAAAACAAGTTTGTTCATTGTGATCTTACTAACTTAAAAGTACATTTAAACTCAACATCTTACCCATATGACGATCTTAATATAAAATTCAAAAATGAGCACTATGCGATTCTATATGATATGTATCTAAGATTCCAACAAAGCTACTACATGAAACAACCCCAACCTCTTCTAACAGGTCAAGAGTTTAAAAATAACGCTCCAATTATTGTAGTTGATGTCAGTCACCAAAACGAAACACTCAATACCGGACCAATCGACATAAAAATTGAATTTGAAACAGCAACAAATATTCCAGCAAAAACATCAGCTTACTGCGTTCTTATTCATGATCGCATAATAGAATACATACCAATAAAAGGTCAAGTCCGGAAGCTCTTATAAATTAAATAACATGGATGATGATATTGTTTTTGTAGACTTGCAAGGTTTCAAAACTAATTCAAATGACTTCATCGCAAAAGAACTAGCTGTAGTTTTCAGCAACAAGGAATGGTTCAATTTCATCATAAAACCTCCTTTTGATTTCGCATGTTTATCAGCCAAAAAACAGAGAGAAGCAGTTTGGTTAACAAAAAACTATCATCATATTAACTGGAATGATGGATCAGTCTCATTTCAAAGCGTTTGCAAGTTTTTAAAATCGAATATAAGAAATTCACAAATATATGTTAAGGGGGGAGAGAAGAAAAAATGGCTGGAAAAAATTATTCATCAAACAGTTTATAACATTGAAGACATTGGCTGCATTAATTTCAAACAAATGGAAACTAAGCATTCCATATATCTCTATTGTAGCTATCACGACTATGGTGTTTGTGCCTTAAGGAATGCAATTTTACTTAAAAATGAAAGTGTTAACAAACTTTTAAATAAATGCTTATAAAAATTAAAATAAATGTCTTTTTATTTCAAACAAAAAACCTACATACATATTTATTTTTTTCAGAGAACACACAAACAAACATACACAATGGTTCATTCATTCATTCAAATGGTCAAGGGAATATTTGGGCACAAAGAATAAACGCTTATTATTTGTTTGTATGTATATGCGTAAATGAAATAAATTTGTAGATATTTATGTACGCATGAATATGTAAACCTTATCACATTTTATACTGACCAGGAAAGCAAGAAAGCGGACTGTCATACAGACTCACCAATCGTCACACACACAGACTGTCTGACAGCCAGACATTCCAACCGCCACTCAGAACACAAAAAACACACACACACTTAAACATAGCATAAATATTCATATTCTACAAAATACAGAAATCGCACCACCATCCAGATCCCCAAATAAAATCCATCGATGATCGTCATGTATAAAATAAACAAAACATCAGTTTCAATATTTATGCAATAGTAATTTTTTTTTTTTGCACAACGTCTTCAAGATCAGAATAATCAAATTATTCCTCCAGACTCAAGCACTGCAAGCAAAAAAGTAAAAAAAAAACACTGAATTGCTGGACGACAAATCTTAAGTAAACACACCAAATTTTAATAAGCAAAAAAATAAAAGAAAAAATCTCACTCCAGCAAGAAGGAACGAACCACAAACATTAAGGGTATCCATATATAACTACTACACTTTTTAAATAGTGTGATTCCTAAAAATGCTTCTAAATTTTTTTATTCACCAGGCGTACACAGTGTAAATGGACAGACAGAAATTCCCACGCTCACATACCGACGGACATGTATTCTCAAGGTCACATATGGACAGACACAAATTCCCAGGCTCACATACCGACGGACATGTATTCTCAAGGTCACATATGGAGAGACACAAATTCCCACGCTCACATACCGACGGACATGTATTCTCAAGGTCACATATGGACAGACACAAATTCCCACGCTCACATACCGACGGACATGTATTCTCAAGGTCACATATGGACAGACACAAATTCCCACGCCTACCCCAACATTTTATTTAAAAAAAAAAACAATGTGAACGCCCCTACTAAACCGTGGGAAAAAATACACACACGAACACACACAAAATGAAATTTGAGAATTTTGTGAAATTTGAGAATTTTGGCAATTAAAATTGAAAAATTTCAAATTTAATTGCTGAAATTTAATATTTTTAATGGTCGCAGCACATACAGTTCCCTACTACTCAAATACATGATTGACGTGTTCCTCACTCTATTATTTCTGGGGTTATTCCACTTATTTTATATTCCATTTCACTTTTTTACAAACAGATATGACTGCACCTGTATTAATCAAGAAGCTTAGATTCCCCTTTCTACTCGCACAATTTATTGTAAATCTTCTATTAGCATTAATTATTAATCTAAAAATATTGGCTGTGAATAACACGTCTTGTCATCCCGCCTATTTAGTTTCCCGATTTAAAACGTCTGATGTAGTTCGACGTTCTATTTTTATTGGTACCAAAATTATTGTCATGTGCTTGTGCGTATCTATTGTTGGTATGGTTGTAATTCATCCTATGTTATCTATAAATATTGTTATTACGGTTAGTTGTACGACCGCCACCACTAGTGTCGTTACTGCAGTATTGATTGGTGTCTAGACTGCCATTATATGTAACGTAGTTACCATGTTGGTTCCTGTCTCTACAATTATTCTAAATACCACGATATAGTTTAGAACCTCGAGTAAATGTATTGTTACTATGCTGGTATATACTTGAGTTGCAATACCTTTTGCCCGAAAAATTCTGAAATTTCCCTACATGCGACTTCCTACCACTAAATATATTACTAGGAGTCTGTCTGCTCCTCTCGAGTGTGATGCATTTCTCTACCGCCTCATTTAATGTCTTTGGAGGACTTGTATCTACACCCTTCATATATACATTCAGAGCTATATTATGGCGCCATGAACGAAGGCCCCAAAGCAGAAATGAACTAACACCCCAAAATTGGGGCCTTAGTTCACTATGAACTAACACCCCAAGTTTTGATGAAATAAGTCCCCCAAAAAATGAACTAACTCCCCAAAGTGAAATGAACAACGCCCCAATATTATAAATTGTTATTCAAAAGCAGCAACGACCTTGGGGACTTTTTTAAAATATACATACATATGTACATATATTATTTTTTAATTATTGTAAAAACTGACTTTCGCGTGAATTTTTAATTTTCTGACAATTTAAACTAAAAACTATACCTATACTTTCAAAAAACTTAAAGTAAAGTGAACTATAGTAATAGTTTTATTTTATGACGAAAATTTTTGAAACTATAGTTTTTAGGGTAAGTTGTGTGAAAATTTAAAATTCGCGCTAATTTTTTTGTGCAAAAATGCAATTAATTAAAAATAAGCAAAAGGTTTTGAAATTCATATAAAGGGAAGGAATCAGTTGTATACTTGCATTGAGTCCTCTACAAGATTTCGACAATAAGGACATGTATAATTTTTAATGTTTTTACCAACAGCATCAGCCTGTAGTTTTAAGTTGCACTCGTCACAAAGTTTTAAATGTCTGCATGATAAAAGTACAATGTTTGGATATGTATCCCTGCAAACGATGCACTCTTATTAAAACTTATACTTATTAAGAAATTAAAATTTTGTCACAAAGTGCTAACTTTTGGCCCCTGTGAAGTTTTTAATACGAATGGTCAAAGGTTCGTTTTTCGAACAAATTTGACTTAAAATTTAGTTAATTAAGTAGCATAAACAATACAAACATTGATTAAATTTGCTTTGAATAAGAAGGTTTTAATGAAGAAGGCGTAGGTTTCTATTTAAGTTCATAATGGACATTATATGTAAGCTTTTATGACAAATTTGTAAATTTAAAATTGTGTAATGTATGTACAATAAATATTAAAATGATAAAAATAACGGTGTTTTCAATAACATTTTTAGTAGCTTTTTTTTCTAAAAAGCCTTGTTTTACATCTTTTAGAAATATTTGAATTTGTTGTTGTGTTTGCTATCTTTTTTTTTTCTTCGTTTTCCTTACTTTTTCTCACTGTTTCGCCTAAGGGGCCAAAATTCAAATCATAACCTAATATAAGAATATGCCCCATTAATCGTATTTTCGCATGAAGATGGGACAATCCAAATACGTATGCTGTCTTAAAACATACATTAAGACAGCATACAGGCAATGGGATGCCTTAATTTCCTTGATGTCTTTTTAAGTATAATTCAGTTTGACGATGCCTTTGTATCAGTTAAAGCTTGTGCAACTTTTCCATCAATCATTGTGAGACACTATCAACTGTCAATACAGCAGGTTGAAGGGCATCAATCTGATCTCTTGTTTTGAATGTAAATTTTAATGGTCTGCAATACTTTGTTGATGAGGTGTTTCTATTTCCATACATCAATTTTAGGTGCTCTACTGGTTGATGGCTCTAACCCGGTATAAATTTTTGTTAATCGCAATGTAACAAAAGATACCATATTTAAGTCAGCATCTGATGTATATTGGGGAATGCATTGCATGTAATGTCTTTGATCACATTCCCATCTAGAAATTTAGGTAATACTGGCATTTGCAAGTGTTTTCTAGCAATCAGCATCAAGCGTATTTAACAACCGTTCAGCAGTGCGTTTAAGATCTTGTAATTTAATTTCTTCTGAAGTGGAAGTGACAGTTATAGCAGTTTGTGCGGGTAAACATTCTTTTTTGACAGAGACTAAATCCCTATACTCTGAGAAAATCCCAGAACTCTTTTCATTTTCCCGTTTTCTCAATTCCTTATACTGGTTTTTAAATAATTCTAAATCCAAAAATTATGCTAACACCTCTTCTAGAGTAAATTTCTTGTCTTCATTCGGTGTAGAAATATTTTTGAACCCCACAGCTATAGATTTTATAATCTTCCGATGTCAAGACTTCCTTTTCTACGGGAACGTCGTGGTCGGTCGTGTTCAAAAACTTTACGTGTTTAGCCCCTATCGCTGGTGTCACAGTATTCCCTGCGAATACTCCTAGAGCTATTTCCTTATTTAAAACTATACTATCCATGGTACAATTATCAGGTATATGGAAAGCAAATTCATTACAACAATGTGAATTGTTTTTGTAAAACACAATGTCAAAAACAAGGCCAATTAATTTATTCGCCTTTCTCAAATAAAATAAAATTGTTTGTAAACAAAATTAATTTTATTCATTGTTTTGTTTTAAAATATCAAAGTGGTGACGTAAGTATTAATTGTAGTAAAATTTATGATATAAGATAAAGCAAAATTTATATTTTAGGAGACACAGACATGTTGTGGGTGTCCAAGAAGCTCAGAAACTCTACAGCTTCCCAAGAAGCCGAAAAGGTGTGATAGATATAAACATCTTCCGGAAAATTTTAAGTGGCAGACAGTGCTTGGAATTGATTCAGGACAAGCATTGTTTGCACTCATAATTTTTCCTGCAGCAGTGCATACCTTTGTGGCATTTTCAGTAGTAAATTATCATATTATTAGTTTACATTTGATTATGGATCAATAGGGGCTTGCATCAGTGAAATAATGTAAGACGATGGAATACAAATGAATATAGATCGGGAAGAGATCAGAAGTTTATTAAAACAATTTATTTTTTATTTTCGTTACTTTGTCAGCAAACAAGGCAGTTCGTAAAAGTGCACCAGCTACCGGCGGTGATACGAAACCACATCGTTTTCATCCTGGTAGAGTAGTTTTGAATGAAATTCGTCGCTATCAAAATAAAACTGATTTGTTTCCAGAGTTCTGCTGTGATGGCTCTTAAGGAAGTTAGTGAAGCTTATTTGGTTGGTTTCTTCCTAACTACCAATTTCTGCACCACCTATATATTCTTGGCCAGGCGAATTTGTGGCGAACGAGCTTGAATATTGGCTGACGACAAACATCGTACAAGATGTTATAACAATTTTTAAAAACAATCGGACCACAAAACTTTTTATAAAAAAAAGATTAAATATGTTTATTCTTATAAATATTAAATAAATATAAATATTGTTGAAGTGATTACTCAAACCTTTGTATATATTGTATGTAACTTATTTTGAAATGCAATTACATCGCCAATCGTCCGTTTGTATAAAATTTTGGGAATGGTATTTGATTTCAGATACCGATAAAATAAATAATACTCATATAGCTTTATTTTGAAATCAATGAATAAAAATTTCAACTTTATATATAAAAATTTCAAACAACCAAAACATAGTAAACAGAAAACAAAAATGCGGCGAATTTAAGAAATTTTGACAATCAGTTCACTATCACCTGTGCTGATGCATATACCTGTTTATTGTACCATGAACCAAAACTAGTAAACAGAAAACAACAATGCGGCGAATTTAAGAAATTTTGACAATCAGTTCACTATCACCTGTGCGGATCCTTTGTTGTATGTATGTTGACCGTTATTGTGAAAGTTTAAAAGTCTATTTTACACTTACACCTCTCTAGCATGTCCTTTCTGAAACTATACTAAATACATGATTGACGTGTTCCTCACTAAAATGAAGTCTTAAATAAGCAGTACCAACACTCTATTATTTCTGGGGTTATTCCACAAATTTTATATTCCATTTCACTTTTTTAGAAACAGATATGCCTGCACCTGTATTTATCAAGAAGCTTAGATTCCCCATTCTACTCGCACAATTTATTTTAAATCTTCTATTAGCATTAATTATGATGTTGTTCGACGTTCTATTTTTATTGGTACTAAAATTATTGTCATGTGCTTGTGCGTATCTATTGTTGGTAGGGTTGTAATTCATCCTATTTTATCTATAAATATTGTTATTACGGTTCGTTCTACGGTCGCCACCACTAGTGTCGTTACTGCAGTATTGATTGGTGTCTAGACTGCCATTATATGTAACGTAGTTACCATATTGGTTCCTGTGTCTACAATTATTCTAAATACCACGCTATAGTTTAGAATCTCGAGTAAATGTATTGTTACGGTGGTGGTATATACTTGAGTTGATATACCTTTTGCCCGAAAAATTCTGAAATTTCCCTACATGCGACTTCCTACCACTAAATATATTACTAGGAGTCTGTGTACTCCTCTCCAGTGTGATGCATTTCTCTACCGCCTCATTTAATGTCTTTGGAGGACTCGCAACTAACTTGGTTCGATACCTTGTATCTACACCCTTCATAAATACATTCAGAGCCATATTATGGCGCCATGAACGAAGGCCCCAAAGCAGAAATGAACTAACACCCCAAAATTGAGGCCTTAGTGCACTATGAACTAACACCCTAAGTTTTGATGAAATAAGTCCCCCAAAAAATGAACTAACTCCCCAAAGTGAAATGAACAACGCCCCAATATTATAAATTGTTATTCAAAAGCAGCAACGACCTTGGGGACTTTTTTAAAATATACATATGTACATATATTATTTTTTAATTATTGTAAAAACTGACTTTCGCGCGAATTTTTAATTTTCTGACAATTTAAACTAAAAACTATACCTATACTTTCAAAAAACTTAAAGTAAAGTGAACTATAGTAATAGTTTTATTTTATGGCGAAAATTTTTGAATCTATAGTTTTTAGGGTAAGTTGTGTGAAAATTTAAAATTCGCGCGAATTTTTTTGTGCAAAAATGCAATTAATTAAAAATAAGCAAAAGGTTTTGAAATTCATATAAAGGGAAGGAATCAGTTGTATACTTGCATTGAGTCCTCTACAGGATTTCGACAATAAGGACATGTATAATTTTTAATGTTTTTACCAACAACATCAGCCTGTAGTTTTAAGTTGCACTCGTCACAAAGTTTTAAATGTCTGCATGATAAAAGTACAATGTTTGGATATGTATCCCTGCAAACGATGCACTCTTATTAAAACTTATACTTATTAAGAAATTAAAATTTTATCACAAAGTGCTAACTTTTGGCCCCTGTGAAGTTTTTAATACGAATGGTCAAAGGTTCGTTTTTCGAACAAATCTTACTTAAAATTTAGTTAATTAAGTAGCATAAACAATACAAACATTGATTAAATTTGCTTTGAATAAGAAGGTTTTAATGAAGAAGGCGTAGGTTTCTATTTAAGTTCATAATGGACATTATATGTAAGCTTTTATGACAAATTTGTAAATTTAAAATTGTGTAATGTATGTACAATAAATATTAAAATGATAAAAATAACGGTGTTTTCAATAACATTTTTAGTAGCTTTTTTTTCTAAAAAGCCTTGTTTTACATCTTTTAGAAATATTTGAATTTGTTGTTGTGTTTGCTATCTTTTTTTTTTCTTCGTTTTCCTTACTTTTTCTCACTGTTTCGCCTAAGGGGCCAAAATTCAAATCATAACCTAATATAAGAATATGCCCCATTAATCGTATTTTCGCATGAAGATGGGACAATCCAAATACGTATGCTGTCTTAAAACATACATTAAGACAGCATACAGGCAATGGGATGCCTTAATTTCCTTGATGTCTTTTTAAGTATAATTCAGTTTGACGATGACTTTGTATCAGTTAAAGCTTGTGCAACTTTTCCATCAATCATTGCGAGACACTAATAACTGTCAATACAGCAGGTTGAAGGGCATCAATCTGATCTCTTGTTTTGAATGTAAATTTTAATGGTCTGCAATACTTTGTTGATGAGATGTTTCTATTTCCATACATCAATTTTAGGTGCTCTACTGGTTGATGGCTCTAACCCGGTATAAATTTTTGTTAATCGCAATGTAACAAAAGATACCATATTTAAGTCAGCATCTGATGTATATTGGGGAATGCATTGCATGTATTGTCTTTGATCACATTCCCATCTAGAAATTTAGGTAATACTGGCATTTGCAAGTGTTTTCTAGCAATCAGCATCAAGCGTATTTAACAACCGTTCAGTAGTGCGTTTAAGATCTTGTAATTTAATTTCTTCTGAAGTGGAAGTGACAGTTATAGCAGTTTGTGCGGGTAAACATTCTGTTTTGACAGAGACTAAATCCCTATACTCTGAGAAAATCCCAGAACTCTTTTCATTTTCCCGTTTTCTCAATTCCTTATACTGGTTTTTAAATAATTCTAAATCCAAAAATTATGCTAACACCTCTTCTAGAGTATATTTCTTGTCTTCATTCGGTGTAGAAATATTTTTGAGCCCCACAGCTATAAATTTTATAATCTTCCGATGTCAAGACTTCCTTTTCTACGGGAACATCGTGGTCGGTCGTGTTCAAAAACTTTACGTGTTTAGTCCCTATCGCTGGTGTCACAGTATTCCCTGCGAATACCCCTAGAGCTATTTCCTTATTTAAAACTATACTATCCATGGTACAATTATCAGGTATGTGGAAAGCAAATTCATTACAACAATGTGAATTGTTTTTGTAAAACACAATGTCAAAAACAAGGCGAATTAATTTATTCGCCTTTCTCAAATAAAATAAAATTTTTTGTAAACAAAATTAATTTTATTCATTGTTGTGTTTTAAAATATCAAAGTGGTGACGTAAGTATTAATTGTAGTAAAATTTATGATATAAGATAAAACAAAATTTATATTTTAGGAGACACAGACATGTTGTGGGTGTCCAAGAAGATCAGAAACTCTACAGCTTCCCAAGAAGCCGAAAAGGTAAGTGTGTGATAGATATAAACGTCTTCCGGAAAATTTTAAGTGGCAGACAGTGCTCGGAATTGATTCAGGACAAGCATTGTTTGCACTCATAATTTTTCCTGCAGAAGTGCATACCTTTGTGGCATTTTCAGTAGTAAATTATCATATTATTAGTTTACATTTGATTATGGATCAATAGGGGCTTGCATCAGTGAAATAATGTAAGACGATGGAATACAAATGAATATAGTTCGGGAGAGATCAGAAGTTTATTAAAACAATTTATTTTTTATTTTCGTTACTTTGTCAGCAAACAAGGCAGTTCGTAAAAGTGCACCAGCTACCGGCGGTGGTACGAAACCACATCGTTTTCATCCTGGTAGAGTAGTTTTGAATGAAATTCGTCGCTATCAAAATAAAACTGATTTGTTTCCAGAGTTCTGCTGTGATGGCTCCTAAGGAAGTTAGTGAAGCTTATTTGGTTGGTTCCTTCCTAACTACTAATTTCTGCACCACCTATATATTCTTGGCCAGGCGAATTTATGGCGAACGAGCTTGAATATTGGCTGACGACAACCATCGTACAAGATGTTATAACAATTTTTAAAACAATCGGACCACAAAACTTTTTGTAAATAAAGATTATATTTGTTTATTCTTACAAATATTAAATAAATATAAATATTGTTGAAGTGATTACTCAAATCTTTGTATATATTGTATGTAACTTATTTTGCAATGCATTCACATCGCCAATCGTCCGTTTGTATAAAATTTTGGGAATGGTATTTGATTTCAGATACCGATAAAATAGTTAATACTCATATAACTTTATTTTGAAATCAATGAATAAAAATTTCAACTTTGTATTTAAAAATTTCAAACAACCAAAACACAGTAAACAGAAAACAAAAATGCGGCGAATTTAAGAAATTTTGACAATCAGTTCACTATCACCTGTGCTGATGCATATACCTGTTTATTGTACCATGAACCAAAACTAGTAAACAGAAAACAACAATGCGGCGAATTTAAGAAATTTTGACAATCAGTTCACTATCACCTGTGTGGATACTATCCTTTGTTGTATGTATGTTGACCGTTATTGTGAAAGTTTCAAAGTCTATTTTACACTTACACCTCTCTAGCATGTCCTTTCTGAAACTATACTTCTTAAATAAGAAGTACCAACACTCTATTATTTCTGGCTTTATTCCACATATTTTATGTTCCATTTCACTTTTTTACAAACAGGGCCCTATTTCACTAAACTACAAGTCTACAATTACAAGTGTTTTTGCCTGTAAAATTGTGAACTTGTGAATAATTGTGTTTCATCAAAATACAATTACAAGTTTGTAGCTACAAGTAATTTAAAAAAAAAAAAATTTCTCAAAAAAAATTTTACAAGTTACAAGTGAATGATAAATTGAACTGAAATTGAATTTTTAACTATTTTTTAATAAAAACTAGTTCAAATAAACACAAAATTAAACCAATATTAATTAGCATTTATTAATTGATTATAATAAAACAAACTATGTCACATTGTTTGCTTATTACAAATTATCGATAAGCGGCAACCCCAATAATCATATTTTATAAACAAATAAACGCACGTGCAAGTCAAACATATAAAATATTAAATCGTTCGTATCTTTTTTGAATGCAAAATGAGCCTTTTATATGATTCCAGTGATGAAAGCGATAATGAAATCGCATTAAAAAGAAGAAGAATATTTAGACCACGTCTTGAGTACGAATTTTTGGAATCCACGTTGGAGTACAATGAGCGTTTCAGGCTAAAACGGGACAAATTCCTTTTGCTGATACATTTGTTGTCTCCAATACTGGAGAGAGAGACAAATAGAACCCATTCTCTCACGGTGCAACAGCAGCTGCTGATAACGTTACGCTGGCTAGGAACAGGAACCACATACCATGCAATAGGTGACTTGCATGGTGTAAGCAAAGCCAGTGTGTGCAGAGTAGTAAAAAGCATAGTAACTGCAATTAATTCCGCTTTGTTTGCAACGTATGTACGCTGGCCAGAAAACATGGATGAAGTGGTGTCCAAATTCTTCGCCATAAAAGGCATGCCATTAGTTTGCGGCTGTTTGGACGGCACTTTAATAAAATTAGATGCACCCAAAGAGCATGAAGAAGCTTATGTTGATCGGCATGGTAATCACTCCATTTCATGTATGGTGGTTTGTGGACCCGATCTCCAATTCTATTACTCATATGCAAACTGGCCTGGGAGTACTCACGACTCTCGCGTCTTGCGTAATAGTTGTTTGTTCCTCAGAATGGAAAACGGCTGGCGTCCAATTCAGAACGGAATCATTTTAGGTGATTCAGCATATCCGCTAAAAGATTGGCTAATTCCACCGTTATCAAATAACAGAAGATTCCTCAATGCACACAAATCAACAATAAGGGTTGTGGAAAATGCAATCGGCATCTTAAAGGAAAAATTTCCAGTTTTAAGTTATTTAAGGGTGAGCCTCGAAATGGCCAGCGATGTTTTTAATTGTGCGATCACTCTTTGTAATTTTTCACGCACTGAAGAAGATGAAAACTTCAGAATTACTAATCCTAGCGACTCTGATAATGAAGAAGAAGCGAATGAAATCCTAGCAGACAGTGGAGGCCAAAATAAACTGCAAACAATTTTAAATTATTTTAATTAGTTAATGACTTGGAAATAAGAAGAAATAATAAAGAAAGGTTTTAATAAACAAGAAATGATAAGTAATAACAAAAAGAATGATATTAACATAAAATTTTAACTAGAAAAATAACGGGGTGTGAACCCCCTTACGGTGCATAAATTTCTGCTCCGATAGTTGAAGCTGCAGAGATTTATTTTTCAATTGAAAATTTGTATTCTGCAGCTTTAAATTTTCAATTTGTCGTTCGACCTTTTCTTCTTCCTAAATTTTTTAGCCTGGGCTTTCTCGTGGGCGAGAGATCCATTTTCCATACATCGCTCTAAACAAAAAAAAAAAAAGATTAGAAAATTTTAAGATATTATTAAATGGTACTCACTTCTTTTTCGGGAGCTCTCAGGCATCGACACTAGCTCCTCCGCGTTCTTGGTAGGAGTCACTTCTGTGTCTGGCAGCAATGATACAGTATCATTGCAGTCCTCTAAAGTGATACTCACTAATTTCTGCAATGACACTTGCTCACCATTAGCCTCCTGTGGTCGGATGCCATCACATGTTGGTGACTCCTTTCCAATAACCTCCAAGACTAGGTTGTCCAGCTCCGTAAGCTTTTTGGCCCTTCCACCAGCCGCCCCTGTCTTTCGGGAGTTGTCTCTTTTGGCCTTAATTAAAAAAATATTATAATATAATGTTATCGCCTTATAAAACCAACTTACCAGTGTCATCCTTTTAATGTTTGCCCAAAAAACATCGCGCACGTATTTGGAATCTTTTTCACTTGGCACCAGTCCAGTTCCATTTTTATCTCTTTGGTAAGTTTATCGCTAAACTTACCAAAGAGAACGTCTTTGGCAGCTAAAATCTCCCGCACCACACTAATTTTATTATGTTGATAATAAATTTTTTTTTTTTTACAATTGTATAAATTGTAGTTGTAGAAATTGTAGTTTACAAGTTCAAAAAGCTACAATTGTTTTGAAAATTTTGATGAAACATAATTCATTATTACTTGTAAAAATTAGACTTGTAATTGTAACTTGTAGACTTGTAGAATTGTAGTTTAGTGAAATAGGGCCCAGATATGCCTGCACCTGTATTTATCAAGAAGCTTAGATTCCCCATTCTACTCGCACAATTTATTTTAATTCTTCTATTAGCATTAATTAATAATCTAAAAATATTGGCTGTGAATAACACGTCTTGTCATCCCGCCTATCTAGTTTCCCGATTTAAATCGGCTGCTGTTGTTCGACGTTCTATTTTTATTGGTACTAAAATTATTGTCATGTACTTGTGCGTATCTATTGTTGGTATGGTTGTAATTCATCCTATTTTATCTATAAATATTGTTATTATGGTTCGTTCTACGGTCGCCACCACTAGTGTCGTTACTGCAGTATTGATTGGTGTCTAGACTGCCATTATATGTAACGTAGTTACCATGTTGGTTCCTGTCTCTACAATTATTCTAAATACCACGATATAGCTTAGAATCTCGAGTAAATGTATTGTTACGGTGCTGGTATATACTTGAGTTGCTATACCTTTTGCCCGAAAAATTCTGAAATTTCCCTACATGCGACCTCCTACCACTAAATATATTACTAGGAGTCTGTCTACTCCTCTCCAGTGTGATGAACTTCTCTACCGCCTCATTTAATGTCTTTGGAGGACTTGTATCTACACCCTTCATAAATACATTCAGAGCCATATTATGGCGGCATGAACGAAGGCCCCAAGGCAGAAATGAACTAACACCCCAAAATTGGGGCCTTAGTTCACTATGAACTAACACCCCAAGTTTTGATGAAATAAGTCCCCCAAAAAATGAACTAACGCCACAAAGTGAAATGAACAACGCCCCAATATTATAAATTGTTATTCAAAAGCAGCAACGACCTTGGGGACTTTTTAAAATATACATATGCACATATATTATTTTTTAATTATTGTAAAAACTGACTTTCGCACGAATTTTTAATTTTCTGACAATTTAAACTAAAAACTATACCTATTAATAAACTAATTTTTTGACATATTGTCATTGTACTATTATAATATGAAATTTATTTGTTGGGTGGTTAAGCAATGTCTATATGCATTTCATTGGCGCTTCTTACCAAATCGTCAGTAGACTTCAACCACAGTTTTGCAAAGTTTCAAACTTCTCAACTTATTAAAAGACTTCCAAAAACCATCTGAGAATTATGTTAAATAAATTAACTATAAAAATTCACAAACAATTTCAAAAAATCACATTATAATAAGTGTAGCAGGCTATGAAACTTATACAAACCAAACCCAACAAACAACTTTTATTCGATACGACTCTATTTTATTATATTTATAATGCATATAGACATTGCTTAACCACCCAACAAATAAATTTCATATTATAATAGTACAATGACAATATGTCAAAAAATTAGTTTATTAACAATTCAATTGAGATTTTATTTTTCATTCTGCCTTATAAATACTTTCATTGTTATCCAAAGGATTTCTAATTGTATAAGGGTGTAGAAAAATAAAATAGAGTCGTATCGAATAAAAGTTGTTTGTTGGGTTTGGTTTGTATAAGTTTCATAGCCTGCTACACTTATTATAATGTGATTTTTTGAAATTGCTTGTGAATTTTTATAGTTAATTTATTTAACATAATTCTCAGATGGTTTTTGGAAGTCTTTTAATAAGTTGAGAAGTTTGAAACTTTGCAAAACTGTGGTTGAAGTCTACTGACGATTTGGTAAGAAGCGCCAATGAAATGCATATAGACATTGCTTAACCACCCAACAAATAAATTTCATATTATAAAAACTATACCTATACTTTCAAAAAACTTAAAGTAAAGTGAACTATATTAATAGTTTTATTTTATGACGAAAATTTTTGAAACTATAGTTTTTAGGGTAAGTTGTGTGAAAATTTAAAATTCGCGCTAATTTTTTTGTGCAAAAATGCAATTAATTAAAAATAAGCAAAAGGTTTTGAAATTCATATAAGGGGAAGGAATCAGTTGTATATTTGCATTGAGTCCTCTACAGGATTTCGACAATAAGGACATGTATAATTTTCATGTTTTTACCAACAGCATCAGCCTGTAGTTTTAAGTTGCACTCGTTACAAAGTTTTGAATATCTGCATGGTAAAAGTACAATGTTTGGATATGTATCCCTGCAAACGATGCACTCTTATTAAAACTTATACTTGTTAAGAAATTAAAATTTTGTCAGAAAGTGGTAACCTTTGGCCCCTGTGAAGTTTTTAATACGAATGGTCAAAGTTTCGTTTTTCGAACAAATCTTACTTAAAGATTAGTTAATTAAGTAGCATAAACAATACAAACATTGATTAAATTTGCTTTGGATAAGAAGGTTTTAATGAAGAAAGCGTAGGTTTCTATTTAAGTTCATAATGGACATTATATGACAAATTTGTAAATTTAAAATTGTCTAATGTATGTACAATAAATCTTAAAACGATAAAAATAACGGTGTTTTCAATAACATTTTTAGTAGCTTTTTTTTTCTAAAAAGCCTTGTTTTACATCTTTTAGAAATATTTGAATTTGTTGTTGTGTATGCTATCTTTTTTTTTCTTCGTTTTCCTTACTTTTTCTCACTGTTTCGCCTAAGGGGCCAAAATTCAAATCATAACCTAATATAAGAATATGCCGCATTAATCGTATTTTCGCATGAAGATGGGACAATCCAAATACGTATGCTGTCTTAAAACATACGTTAAGACAGCATACAGGCAATGGGATGCCTTAATTACCTTGATGTCTTTTTACGTATAATTCAGTTTGATGATGCCTTTGTATCAGTTAAAGATTGTGCAACTTTTCCATCAATCATTGTGAGACGCTATCAACTGTCAATACAGCAGGTTGAAGGACATCAATCTGATCTCTTGTTTTGAATGTAAATTTTAATGGTCTGCAATACTTTGTTGATGAGGTGTTTCTATTTCCATACATCAATTTAAGTGCTCTACTGGTTAATGGCTCTAACCCGGTATAAATTTTTGTTAATCGCAATGTAACAAAAGATACCATATATAAGTCAGCATCTGATGTATATTGGAGAATGCATTGCATGTATTGTCTTTGATCACATTCCCATCTAGAAATTTAGGTAATACTGGCATTTGCAAGTGTTTTCTAGCAATCAGCATCAAGCGTATTTAACAACCGTTCAGCAGTGCGTTTAAGATCTTGTAATTTAATTTCTTCTGAAGTGGAAGTGACAGTTATAGCAGTTTGTGTGGGTAAACATTCTTTTTCGACAGAGACTAAATCCCTATACTCTGAGAAAATCCCAGAACTCTTTTCATTTTCCCGTTTTCTCAATTCCTTATACTGGTTTTTAAATAATTCTAAATCCAAAAATTATGCTAACACCTCTTCTACAGTAAATTTCATGTCTTCATTCGGTGTAGAAATATTTTTGAAACCCCACAGCTATAAATTTTATAATCTTCCGATGTCAAGGCTTCCTTTTCTACGGGAACATCGTGGTCGGTCGTGTTCAAAAACTTTACGTATTTAGTCCTTATCGCTGGTGTCACAGTATTCGCTGCGAATACCCCTACAGCTATTTCCTTATTTAAAACTATATTATCCATGGTACAATTATCAGGTATATGCAAAGCGAATTCATTACAACAAAGCATTTTTTTTGTGAAACACAATGTCAAATTCTCAAATAAAATAAAAGTTTTTGTAAACAAAATTAATTTTATTCATTGTTGTGTTTTAAAATATCAAAGTGGTGACGTAAATATTAATTGTAGTAAAATTTATGATATAAGATTAAACAAAATTTATATTTTAGGAGACACAGACATGTTGTGGGTGTCCAGGAAGCTCAGAAACTCTACAGGTTCCCAAGAAGCCGAAAAGGTAAGTGTGTGATAGATATAAACGTCTTCCGGAAAATTTTAAGTGGCAGACAGTGCTTGGAATTGATTCAGTACAAGCATTGTTTGCACTCATAATTTTTCCTGCAGAAGTACATACCTTTGTGGCATTTTCAGTAGTAAATTATCATATTATTAGTTTACATTTGATTATGGATCAATAGGGGTTTGCATCAGTGAAATAATGTAAGACGATGAAATACAAATGAATATAGTTCGGGAAGAGAGCAGAAGTTTATTAAAACAATTTATTTTTTATTTTCGTTACTTTGTCGGCAAACAAGGCAGTTCGTAAAAGTGCACCAGCTACCGGCGGTGGTACGAAACCACATTGTTTTCATCCTGGTAGAGTAGTTTTGAATGAAATTCGTCGCTATCAAAATAGAACTGATTTGTTGAATTTCTCGTGAAATTGTTGAAGACCTTAAAACTGATTTGCGTTTCCAGAGTTCTGCTGTGATGGCTCTTAAGGAAGTTACTGAAGCTTATTTGGTTGGTTTCTTCCTAACTACCAATTTCTGCACCATCTATATATTCTTGGCCAGGCGAATTTGTGGCGAACGAGCATGAATATTGGCTGACGACAACCATCGTACAAGATGTTATAACAATTTTTAAAAACAATCGGACCACAAAACTTTTTATAAAAAAAGATTATATTTGTTTATTCTTACAAATATTAAATAAATATAAATATTGTTGAAGTGATTACTCAAATCTTTGTATATATTGTATGTAACTTATTTTGAAATGCAATTACATCGCCAATCGTCCGTTTGTATAAAATTTTGGGAATGGTATTTGATTACAGATACCGATAAAATAAATAATACTCATATAGCTTTATTTTGAAATCAATGAATAAAAATTTCAACTTTATATATAAAAATTTCAAACAACAAATACATAGTAAACAAAAAACAAAAATGCGGCGAATTTAAGAAATTTTGACAATCAGTTCACTATCACCTGTGCGGATACTATCCTTTGTTGTATGTATGTTGACCGTTATTGTGAAAGTTTCAAAGTCTATTTTACACTTACACCTCTCTAGCATGTCCTTTCTGAAACTATACTAAATATACGTGTTCCTCACTAAAATGAAGTCTTAAATAAGCAGTACCAACACTCTATTATTTCTGGGGTTATTCCACATATTTTATATTCCATTTTCCTTTTTTAGAAACAGATATGCCTGCACCTGTATTTATCAGGAAGCTTAGATTCCCCATTCTACTCGCACAATTTATTTTAAATCTTCTATTAGCATTAATTATGGTGTTGTTCGACGTTCTATTTTTATTGGTACTAAAATTATTTTCATGTGCTTGTGCGTATCTATTGTTGGTATGGTTGTAATTCATCCTATTTTATCTATAAATATTGTTATTACGGTTCGTTCTACGGTCGCCACCACTAGTGTCGTTACTGCAGTATTGATTGGTGTCTAGACTGCCATTATATGTAACGTAGTTGCCATGTTGGTTCCTGTCTCTACAATTATTCTAAATACCACGATATAGTTTAGAATCTCGAGTAAATGTATTGTTACTATGCTGGTATATACTTGAGTTGCTATACCTTTTGCCCGAAAAATTCTGAGATTTCCCTACATGCGACATCCTACCACTAAATATATTACTAGGAGTCTGTCTGCTCCTCTCCAGTGTGATGCATTTCTCTACCGCCTCATTTAATGTCTTTGGAGGACTCGCAACTAACTTCGTTCGATACCTTGTATCTACACCCTTCATAAATACATTCAGAGCCATATTATGGCGGCATGAACGAAGGCCCCAAAGCAGAAATGAACTAACACCCCAAAATTGGGGCCTTAGTTCACTATGAACTAACACCCCAAGTTTTGATGAAATAAGTCCCCCAAAAAATTAACTAACTCCCCAAACTGAAATGAACAATGCCCCAATATTATAAATTGTTATTCAAAAGCAGCAACGACCTTGGGGACTTTTCTAAAATATACATATGTACATATATTATTTTTTAATTATTGTAAAAACTGACTTTCGCGCGAATTTTTAATTTTCTGACAATTTAAACTAAAAACTATACCTATACTTTCAAAAAACTTAAAGTAAAGTGAACTATAGGAATAGTTTTATTTTATGACGAAAATTTTTGAAACTATAGTTTTTAGGGTAAGTTGTGTGAAAATTTAAAATTCGCGCGAACTTTTTTGTGCAAAAATGCAATTAATTAAAAATAAGCAAAAGGTTATGCAATTCATATAACGGGAAGGAATCTGTTGTATACTTGCATTGAGTCCTCTACAGGATTTCGACAACAAGGACATGTATAATTTTTAATGTTTTTACCAACAGCATCAGCCTGTAGTTTTAAGTTGCACTCGTCACAAAGTTTTAAATGTCTGCATAGTAAAAGTACAATGTTTGGATATGTATCCCTGTAAACGATGCACTCTTATTAAAACTTATACGTATTAAGAAATTAAAATTTTGTCAGAAAGTGCTAACCTTTGGCCACTGCGAAGTTTTTAATACGAATGGTCAAAGTTTCGTTTTTCGAACAAATTTGACTTAAAATTTAGTTAATTAAGTAGCATAAACAATACAAACATTGATTAAATTTGCTTTGGATCAGAAGGTTTTAATGAAGAAGGCGCAGGTGTCTATTTAAGTTCATAATGAACATTATATGTAAGCTTTTATGACAAATTTGTAAATTTAAAATTGTCTAATGTATGTACAATAAATCTTAAAACGATAAAAATAACGGTGTTTTCAATAAAATTTTTAGTAGCTTTTTTTTCTAAAAAGCCTTGTTTTACATCTTTTAGAAATATTTGAATTTGTTGTTGTGTTTGCTATCTTTTTTTTCGTTTTCTTTACCTTTTCTCACTGTTTCGCCTAAGGGGCCGAAATTCAAATCATAACCTAATATAAGAATATGCCCCATTAATCGTATTTTCGCATGAAGATGGGACAATCCAAATACGTATGCTGTCTTAAAACATACGTTAAGACAGCATACAGGCAATGGGATGCCTTAATTAACTTGATGTCTTTTGGCGTATAATTCAGTTTGACGATGCCTTTGTATCAGTTAAAGCTTGTGCAACTTTTCCATCAATCATTGTGAGACACTATCAACTGTCAATACAGCAGGTTGAAGGGCATCAATCTGATCTCTTGTTTTGAATGTAAATTTTAATGGTCTGCAATACTTTGTTCATGAGGTGTTTCTATTTCCATACATCAATTTTAGGTGCTCTACTGGTTGATGCCTCTAACCCGGTAAAAATTTTTGTTAATCGCAATGTAACAAAAGATACCATATATAAGTCAGCATCTGATGTATATTGGGGAATGCATTGCATGTATTGTCTTTGATCACATTCCCATCTAGAAATTTAGGTAATACTGGCATTTGCAAGTGTTTTCTAGCAATCAGCATCAAGCGTATTTAACAACCGTTCAGTAGTGCGTTTAAGATCTTGTAATTTAATTTCTTCTGAAGTGGAAGTGACAGTTATAGCAGTTTGTGCGGGTAAACATTCTTTCTTGACAGAGACTAAATCCCTATACTCTGAGAAAATCCCAGAACTCTTTTCATTTTCCCGTTTTCTCAATTCCTTATACTGGTTTTTAAATAATTCTAAATCCAAAAATTATGCTAACACCTCTTCTAGAGTAAATTTCATGTCTTCATTCGGTGTAGAAATATTTTTGAAACCCCACAGCTATAAATTTTATAATCTTCCGATGTCAAGGCTTCCTTTTCTACGGGAACATCGTGGTCGGTCGTGTTCAAAAACTTTACGTATTTAGTCCTTATCGCTGGTGTCACAGTATTCGCTGCGAATACCCCTACAGCTATTTCCTTATTTAAAACTATATTATCCATGGTACAATTATCAGGTATATGCAAAGCGAATTCATTACAACAAAGCATTTTTTTTGTGAAACACAATGTCAAATTCTCAAATAAAATAAAAGTTTTTGTAAACAAAATTAATTTTATTCATTGTTGTGTTTTAAAATATCAAAGTGGTGACGTAAGTATTAATTGTAGTAAAATTTATGATATAAGATAAAACAAAATTTATATTTTAGGAGACACAGACATGTTGTGGGTGTCCAAGAAGCTCAGAAACTCTACAGGTTCACAAGAAGCCGAAAAGGTAAGTGTGTGAATTGATTCAGGACAAGCATTGTTTGCACTCATAATTTTTCCTGCAGAAGTACATACCTTTGTGGCATTTTCAGTAGTAAATTATCATATTATTAGTTTACATTTGATTATGGATAAATAGGGGCTTGCATCAGTGAAATAATGTAAGACGATGGAATATAAATGAATATAGTTCGGGAAGAGAGCAGAAGTTTATTAAAACAATTTATTTTTTATTTTCGTTACTTTGTCGGCAAACAAGGCAGTTCGTAAAAGTGCACCAGCTACCGGCGGTGGTACGAAACCACATTGTTTTCATCCTGGTAGAGTAGTTTTGAATGAAATTCGTCGCTATCAAAATAGAACTGATTTGTTGAATTTCTCGTGAAATTGTTGAAGACCTTAAAACTGATTTGCGTTTCCAGAGTTCTGCTGTGATGGCTCTTAAGGAAGTTACTGAAGCTTATTTGGTTGGTTTCTTCCTAACTACCAATTTCTGCACCATCTATATATTCTTGGCCAGGCGAATTTGTGGCGAACGAGCATGAATATTGGCTGACGACAACCATCGTACAAGATGTTATAACAATTTTTAAAAACAATCGGACCACAAAACTTTTTATAAAAAAAGATTATATTTGTTTATTCTTACAAATATTAAATAAATATAAATATTGTTGAAGTGATTACTCAAATCTTTGTATATATTGTATGTAACTTATTTTGAAATGCAATTACACCGCCAATCGTCCGTTTGTATAAAATTTTGGGAATGGTATTTGATTTCAGATACCGATAAAATAAATAATACTCATATAGCTTTATTTTGGAATCAATGAATAAAAATTTCAACTTTATATTTAAAAGTTTCAAACAACCAAAACTAGTAAACAGAAAACAACAATGCGGCGAATTTAAGAAATTTTGACAATCAGTTCACTATCACCTGTGCGGATACTATCCTTTGTTATATGTATGTTGAACGTTATTGTGAAAGTTTCAGTCACAATACACTTACACCTCTCTAGCATATGTCCTTTCTGAAACTATACTAAATACATGATTGACGTGTTCCTCACTCTATTATTTCTGGGGTTATTCCACTTATTTTATATTCCATTTCACTTTTTTAGAAACAGATATGCCTGCACCTGTATTTATCAAGAAGCTTAGTTTCCCCATTCTACTCGCACAATTTATTTTAAATCTTCTATTAGCATTAATTATTAATCTAAAAATATTGGCTGTGAATAACACGTCTTGTCATCCCACCTATCTAGTTTCCCGATTTAAAACGTCTGATGTAGTTCGACGTTCTATTTTTATTGGTACTAAAATTATTGTCATGCGCTTGTGCGTATCTATTGTTGGTATGGTTGTAATTCATCCTATGTTATCTATAAATATTGTTATTACGGTTCGTTCTACGGTCGCCACCACTAGTGTCGTTACTGCAGTATTAACTGGTGTCTAGACTGCCATTATATGTAACGTAGTTACCATGTTTGTTCCTGTCTCTACAATTATTCTAAATACCACGATATAGTCTAGAATCTCGAGTAAATGTATTGTTACTTTGCTGGTATATACTTGAGTTGCTATACCTTTTGCCCGAAAAATTCTGAAATTTCCCTACATTCGACCTCCTACCACTAAATATATTACTAGGAGTCTGTCTGCTCCTCTCGAGTGTGATGCATTTCTCTACCGCCTCATTTAATGTCTTTGGAGGACTTGTATCTACACCCTTCATAAATACATTCAGAGCCATATTATGGCGCCATGAACGAAGGCCCCAAAGCAGAAATGAACTAACACCCCAAAATTGGGGCCTTAGTTCACTATGAACTAACACCCCAAGTTTTGATGAAATAAGTCCCCCAAAAAATGAACTAATTCCCCAAAGTGAAATGAACAACGCCCCAATATTATAAATTGTTATTCAAAAGCAGCAACGACCTTGGGGACTTTTTTAAAATATACATATGTACATATATTATTTTTTAATTATTGTAAAAACTGACTTTCGCGCGAATTTTTAATTTTCTGACAATTTAAACTAAAAACTATACCTATACTTTCAAAAAACTTAAAGTAAAGTGAACTATAGTAATAGTTTTATTTTATGACGAAAATTTTTGAAACTATAGTTTTTAGGGTAAGTTGTGTGAAAATTTAAAATTCGCGCGAATTTTTTTGTGCAAAAATGCAATTAATTAAAAATAAGCAAAAGGTTTTGAAATTCATATAAAGGGAAGGAATCAGTTGTATACTTGCATTGAGTCCTCTACAAGATTTCGACAATAAGGACATGTATAATTTTTAATGTTTTTACCAACAGCATCAGCCTGTAGTTTTAAGTTGCACTCGTCACAAAGTTTTAAATGTCTGCATGATAAAAGTACAATGTTTGGATATGTATCCCTGCAAACGATGCACTCTTATTAAAACTTATACTTATTAAGAAATTAAAATTTTGTCACAAAGTGCTAACTTTTGGCCCCTGTGAAGTTTTTAATACGAATGGTCAAAGGTTCGTTTTTCGAACAAATTTGACTTAAAATTTAGTTAATTAAGTAGCATAAACAATACAAACATTGACTAAATTTGCTTTGAATAAGAAGGTTTTAATGAAGAAGGCGTAGGTTTCTATTTAAGTTCATAATGGGCATTATATGTAAGCTTTTATGACAAATTTGTAAATTTAAAATTGTCTAATGTATGTACAATAAATATTAAAATGATAAAAATAACGGTGTTTTCAATAACATTTTTAGTAGCTTTTTTTTTCTAAAAAGCCTTGTTTTACATCTTTTAGAAATATTTGAATTTGTTGTTGTGTTTGCTATCTTTTTTTTTTCTTCGTTTTCCTTACTTTTTCCCACTGTTTCGCCTAAGGGGCCAAAATTCAAATCATAACCTAATATAAGAATATGCCCCATTAATCGTATTTTCGCATGAAGATGGGACAATCCAAATAAGTATGCTGTTTTAAAACATACGTTAAGACAGCATACGGGCAATGGGATGCCTTAATTAAGTTGATGTCTTTTGGCGTATAATTCAGTTTGACGATGCCTTTGTATCAGTTAAAGCTTGTGCAACTTTTCCATCAATCATTGTGAGACACTATCAACTGTCAATACAGCAGGTTGAAGGGCATCAATCTGATCTCTTGTTTTGAATGTAAGTTTTAATGGTCTGCAATACTTTGTTGATGAGGTGTTTCTATTTCCATACATCAATCTTAGGTGCTCTACTGGTTGATGGCTCTAACCCGGTATACATTTTTGTTAATCGCAATGTAACAAAAGATACCATATTTAAGTCAGCTTCTGATGTATATTGGGGAATGCAATGCATGTATTGTCTTTGATCATATTCCCATCTAGAAATTTAGGTAATACTGGCATTTGGAAGTGTTTTCTAGGAATCAGCATCAAGCGTATTTAACAACCGTTAAGCAGTGCGTTTAAAATTTTGTAATTTAATTTCTTCTGAAATGGAAGTGACAGTTATAGCAGTTTGTGCGGATAAACATTCTTTTTTGACAGAGACTAAATCCCTATACTCTGAGAAAATCCCAGAACTCTTTTCATTTTCTCGTTTTCTCAATTCCTTATACTGGTTTTTAAATAATTCTAAATCCAAAAATTATGCTAACACCTCTTCTAGAGTAAATTTCTTGTCTTCATTCGGTGTAGAAGTGTTTTTGAACCCCACAGCTATAAGTTTTATAATCTTCCGATGTCAAGACTTCCTTTTCTACGAGAACATCGTGGTCAGTCGTGTTCAACAACTTTACATGATTAGTCCCTATCGCTGGTGTCACAGTATTCGCTGCGAATACCCCTACAGCTATTTCCTTATTTAAAACTATACTATCCATGGTACAATTACATTTTTAGTAGCTTTTTTTTTCTAAAAATCCTTGTTTTACATCTTTTAGAAATATTTGAATATGTTGATGTGTTTGCTATCTATTTTTCTTCGTTTTCCTTACTTTTTCTCACTGTTTCGCCTAAGGGGCCAACATTCATATCATAAACTAATATAAGAATATGCCCCATTAATCGTATTTTCGCATGAAGATGGGACAATCCAAATAAGTACGCTGTCTTAAAACATACGTTAAGACAGCATACAGGCAATGGGATGCCTTAATTAAGTTGATGTCTTTTGTCGTATAATTCAGTTTGACGATGCCTTTGTATCAGTTAAAGCTTGTGCAACTTTTCCATCAATCATTGTGAGACACTATCAACTGTCAATACAGCAGGTTGAAGGGCATCAATCTGATCTCTTGTTTTGAATGTAAATTTTAAAGGTCTGCAATACTTTGTTGATGAGGTGTTTCTATTTCCATACATCAATTTTAGGTGCTCTACTGGTTGATGGCTCTAACCCGGTATAAATTTTTGTTAATCGCAATGTAACAAAAGATACCATATTTAAGTCAGCATCTGATGTATATTGGGGAATGCATTGCATGTAATGTCTTTGATCACATTCCCATCTAGAAATTTAGGTAATACTGGCATTTGCAAGTGTTTTCTAGCAATCAGCATCAAGCGTATTTAACAACCGTTCAGCAGTGCGTTTAAGATCTTGTAATTTAATTTCTTCTGAAGTGGAAGTGACAGTTATAGCAGTTTGTGCGGGTAAACATTCTTTTTTGACAGAGACTAAATCCCTATACTCTGAGAAAATCCCAGAACTCTTTTCATTTTCCCGTTTTCTCAATTCCTTATACTGGTTTTTAAATAATTCTAAATCCAAAAATTATGCTAACACCTCTTCTAGAGTAAATTTCTTGTCTTCATTCGGTGTAGAAATATTTTTGAACCCCACAGCTATAGATTTTATAATCTTCCGATGTCAAGACTTCCTTTTCTACGGGAACGTCGTGGTCGGTCGTGTTCAAAAACTTTACGTGTTTAGCCCCTATCGCTGGTGTCACAGTATTCCCTGCGAATACCCCTAGAGCTATTTCCTTATTTAAAACTTTACTATCCATGGTACAATTATCAGGTATATGGAAAGCAAATTCATTACAACAATGTGAATTGTTTTTGTAAAACACAATGTCAAAAACAAGGCGAATTAATTTATTCGCCTTTCTAAAATAAAATAAAATTGTTTGTAAACAAAATTAATTTTATTCATTGTTTTGTTTTAAAATATCAAAGTGGTGACGTAAGTATTAATTGTAGTAAAATTTATGATATAAGATAAAGCAAAATTTATATTTTAGGAGACACAGACATGTTGTGGGTGTCCAAGAAGCTCAGAAACTCTACAGCTTCCCAAGAAGCCGAAAAGGTAAGTGTGTGATAGATATAAACATCTTCCGGAAAATTTTAAGTGGCAGACAGTGCTTGGAATTGATTCAGGACAAGCATTGTTTGCACTCATAATTTTTCCTGCAGAAGTGCATACCTTTGTGGCATTTTCAGTAGTAAATTATCATATTATTAGTTTACATTTGATTATGGATCAATAGGGGCTTGCATCAGTGAAATAATGTAAGACGATGGAATACAAATGAATATAGTTCGGGAAGAGATAAGAAGTTTATTAAAACAATTTATTTTTTATTTTCGTTACTTTGTCAGCAAACAAGGCAGTTCGTAAAAGTGCACCAGCTACCGGCGGTGATACGAAACCACATCGTTTTCATCCTGGTAGAGTAGTTTTGAATGAAATTCGTCGCTATCAAAATAAAACTGATTTGTTTCCAGAGTTCTGCTGTGATGGCTCTTAAGGAAGTTAGTGAAGCTTATTTGGTTGGTTTCTTCCTAACTACCAATTTCTGCACCACCTATATATTCTTGGCCAGGCGAATTTGTGGCGAACGAGCTTGAATATTGGCTGACGACAAACATCGCACAAGATGTTATAACAATTTTTAAAAACAATCGGACCACAAAACTTTTTATAAAAAAAAAATTATATATGTTTATTCTTATAAATATTAAATAAATATAAATATTGTTGAAGTGATTACTCAAACCTTTGTATATATTGTATGTAACTTATTTTGAAATGCAATTACATCGCCAATCGTCCGTTTGTATAAAATTTTGGGAATGGTATTTGATTTCAGATACCGATAAAATAAATAATACTCATATAGCTTTATTTTGAAATCAATGAATAAAAATTTCAACTTTATATATAAAAATTTCAAACAACCAAAACATAGTAAACAGAAAACAAAAATGCGGCGAATTTAAGAAATTTTGACAATCAGTTCACTATCACCTGTGCTGATGCATATACCTGTTTATTGTACCATGAACCAAAACTAGTAAACAGAAAACAACAATGCGGCGAATTTAAGAAATTTTGACAATCAGTTCACTATCACCTGTGCGGATCCTTTGTTGTATGTATGTTGACCGTTATTGTGAAAGTTTCAAAGTCTATTTTACACTTACACCTCTCTAGCATGTCCTTTCTGAAACTATACTTCTTAAATAAGAAGTACCAACACTCTATTATTTCTGGCTTTATTCCACATATTTTATGTTCCATTTCACTTTTTTACAAACAGGGCCCTATTTCACTAAACTACAAGTCTACAATTACAAGTGTTTTTGCCTGTAAAATTGTGAACTTGTGAATAATTGTGTTTCATCAAAATACAATTACAAGTTTGTAGCTACAAGTAATTTTTACAAAAAAAAATTTCTCAAAAAAAATTTTACAAGTTACAAGTGAATGATAAATTGAACTGAAGTTGAATTTTTAACTATTTTTTAATAAAAACTAGTTCAAATAAACACAAAATTAAACCAATATTAATTAGCATTTATTAATTGATTATAATAAAACAAACTATGTCACATTGTTTGCTTATTACAAATTATCGATAAGCGGCAACCCCAATAATCATATTTTATAAACAAATAAACACACTTGCAAGTCAAACATATAAAATATTAAATCGTTCGTATCTTTTTTGAATGCAAAATGAGCCTTTTATATGATTCCAGTGATGAAAGCGATACTGAAATCGCATTAAAAAGAAGAAGAATATTTAGACCACGTCTTGAGTACGAATTTTTGGAATCCACGTTGGAGTACAATGAGCGTTTCAGGCTAAAACGGGACAAATTCCTTTTGCTGATACATTTGTTGTCTCCAATACTGGAGAGAGAGACAAATAGAACCCATTCTCTCACGGTGCAACAGCAGCTGCTGATAACGTTACGCTGGCTAGGAACAGGAACCACATACCATGCAATAGGTGACTTGCATGGTGTAAGCAAAGCCAGTGTGTGCAGAGTAGTAAAAAGCGTAGTAACTGCAATTAATTCCGCTTTGTTTGCAACGTATGTACGCTGGCCAGAAAACATGGATGAAGTGGTGTCCAAATTCTTCGCCATAAAAGGCATGCCATTAGTTTGCGGCTGTTTTGACGGCAATTTAATAAAATTAGATGCACCCAAAGAGCATGAAGAAGCTTATGTTGATCGGCATGGTAATCACTCCATTTCATGTATGGTGGTTTGTGGACCCGATCTCCAATTCTATTACTCATATGCAAACTGGCCTGGGAGTACTCACGACTCTCGCGTCTTGCGTAATAGTTGTTTGTTCCTCAGAATGGAAAACGGCTGGCGTCCAATTCAGAACGGAATCATTTTAGGTGATTCAGCATATCCGCTAAAAGATTGGCTAATTCCACCGTTATCAAATAACAGAAGATTCCTCAATGCACACAAATCAACAATAAGGGTTGTGGAAAATGCAATCGGCATCTTAAAGGAAAAATTTCCAGTTTTAAGTTATTTAAGGGTGAGCCTCGAAATGGCCAGCGATGTTTTTAATTGTGCGATCACTCTTTGTAATTTTTCACGCACTGAAGAAGATGAAAACTTCAGAATTACTAATCCTAGCGACTCTGATAATGAAGAAGAAGCGAATGAAATCCTAGCAGACAGTGGAGGCCAAAATAAACTGCAAACAATTTTAAATTATTTTAATTAGTTAATGACTTGGAAATAAGAAGAAATAATAAAGAAAGGTTTTAATAAACAAGAAATGATAAGTAATAACAAAAAGAATGATATTAACATAAAATTTTAACTAGAAAAATAACGGGGTGTGAACCCCCTTACGGTGCATAAATTTCTGCTCCGATAGTTGAAGCTGCAGAGATTTATTTTTCAATTGAAAATTTGTATTCTGCAGCTTTAAATTTTCAATTTGTCGTTCGACCTTTTCTTCTTCCTAAATTTTTTAGCCTGGGCTTTCTCGTGGGCGAGAGATCCATTTTCCATACATCGCTCTAAACAAAAAAAAAAAAAGATTAGAAAATTTTAAGATATTATTAAATGGTACTCACTTCTTTTTCGGGAGCTCTCAGGCATCGACACTAGCTCCTCCGCGTTCTTGGTAGGAGTCACTTCTGTGTCTGGCAGCAATGATACAGTATCATTGCAGTCCTCTAAAGTGATACTCACTAATTTCTGCAATGACACTTGCTCACCATTAGCCTCCTGTGGTCGGATGCCATCACATGTTGGTGACTCCTTTCCAATAACCTCCAAGACTAGGTTGTCCAGCTCCGTAAGCTTTTTGGCCCTTCCACCAGCCGCCCCTGTCTTTCGGGAGTTGTCTCTTTTGGCCTTAATTAAAAAAATATTATAATATAATGTTATCGCTTTATAAAACCAACTTACCAGTGTCATCCTTTTAATGTTTGCCCAAAAAACATCGCGCACGTATTTTAATCTTTTTCACTTGGCACCAGTCCAGTTCCATTTTTATCTCTTTGGTAAGTTTATCGCTAAACTTACCAAAGAGAACGTCTTTAGCAGCTAAAATCTCCCGCACCACACTAATTTTATTATGTTGATTTGCCATTACAAAATAATAATTTTCAACTTTTTAAATACAAGTGGCAAATAACTCCAAACACAAACTACATATGTGTCATAACAAAACAAATAATCGCTATACATTAGAGTACCCATAGTTGCAAATTTATTTAAGAAAAGTTTAAAATTTTCATATATTTCATGAGTACTCTAATATACATATATTCACACATTTATTTAATTTATAAAAATATTTTTTTTTTTTTACAATTGTATAAATTGTAATTGTAGAAATTGTAGTTTACAAGTTCAAAAAGCTACAATTGTTTTGAAAATTTTGATGAAACATAATTCATTATTACTTGTAAGAATTAGACTTGTAATTGTAACTTGTAGTGAAATAGGGCCCAGATATGCCTGCACCTGTATTTATCAAGAAGCTTAGATTCCCCATTCTACTCGCACAATTTATTTTAATTCTTCTATTAGCATTAATTAATAATCTAAAAATATTGGCTGTGAATAACACGTCTTGTCATCCCGCCTATCTAGTTTCCCGATTTAAATCGTCTGCTGTTGTTCGACGTTCTATTTTTATTGGTACTAAAATTATTGTCATGTACTTTGGCGTATCTATTGTTGGTATGGTTGTAATTCATCCTATTTTATCTATAAATATTGTTATTACAGTTCGTTCTACGGTCGCCACCACTAGTGTCGTTACTGCAGTATTGATTGGTGTCTAGACTGCCATTATATGTAACGTAGTTACCATGTTGGTTCCTGTCTCTACAATTATTCTAAATACCACGATATAGCTTAGAATCTCGAGTAAATGTATTGTTACGGTGCTGGTATATACTTGAGTTGCTATACCTTTTGCCCGAAAAATTCTGAAATTTCCCTACATGCGACCTCCTACCACTAAATATATTACTAGGAGTCTGTCTACTCCTCTCCAGTGTGATGAACTTCTCTACCGCCTCATTTAATGTCTTTGGAGGACTTGTATCTACACCCTTCATAAATACATTCAGAGCCATATTATGGCGGCATGAACGAAGGCCCCAAGGCAGAAATGAACTAACACCCCAAAATTGGGGCCTTAGTTCACTATGAACTAACACCCCAAGTTTTGATGAAATAAGTCCCCCAAAAAATGAACTAACGCCACAAAGTGAAATGAACAACGCCCCAATATTATAAATTGTTATTCAAAAGCAGCAACGACCTTGGGGACTTTTTAAAATATACATATGCACATATATTATTTTTTAATTATTGTAAAAACTGACTTTCGCACGAATTTTTAATTTTCTGACAATTTAAACTAAAAACTATACCTATACTTTCAAAAAACTTAAAGTAAAGTGAACTATATTAATAGTTTTATTTTATGACGAAAATTTTTGAAACTATAGTTTTTAGGGTAAGTTGTGTGAAAATTTAAAATTCGCGCGAACTTTTTTGTGCAAAAATGCAATTAATTAAAAATAAGCAAAAGGTTATGCAATTCATATAACGGGAAGGAATCTGTTGTATACTTGCATTGAATCCTCTACAGGATTTCGACAACAAGGACATATATAATTTTTAATGTTTTTACCAACAGCATCAGCCTGTAGTTTTAAGTTGCACTCGTCACAAAGTTTTAAATGTCTGCATAGTAAAAGTACAATGTTTGGATATGTATCCCTGTAAACGATGCACTCTTATTAAAACTTATACGTATTAAGAAATTAAAATTTTGTCAGAAAGTGCTAACCTTTGGCCACTGTGAAGTTTTTAATACGAATGGTCAACGTTTCGTTTTTCGAACAAATTTGACTTAAAATTTAGTTAATTAAGTAGCATAAACAATACAAACATTGATTAAATTTGCTTTGGATCAGAAGGTTTTAATGAAGAAGGCGCAGGTGTCTATTTAAGTTCATAATGAACATTATATGTAAGCTTTTATGACAAATTTGTAAATTTAAAATTGTCTAATGTATGTACAATAAATCTTAAAACGATAAAAATAACGGTGTTTTCAGTAACATTTTTAGTAGCTTTTTTTTCTAAAAAGCCTTGTTTTACATCTTTTAGAAATATTTGAATTTGTTGTTGTGTTTGCTATCTTTTTTTTCGTTTTCTTTACCTTTTCTCACTGTTTCGCCTAAGGGGCCAAAATTCAAATCATAACCTAATATAAGAATATGCCCCATTAATCGTATTTTCGCATGAAGATGGGACAATCCAAATACGTATGCTGTCTTAAAACATACGTTAAGACAGCATACAGGGCAATGGGATGCCTTAATTAACTTGATGTCTTTTGGCGTATAATTCAGTTTGACGATGCCTTTGTATCAGTTAAAGCTTGTGCAACTTTTCCATCAATCATTGTGAGACACTATCAACTGTCAATACAGCAGGTTGAAGGGCATCAATCTGATCTCTTGTTTTGAATGTAAATTTTAATGGTCTGCAATACTTTGTTCATGAGGTGTTTCTATTTCCATACATCAATTTTAGGTGCTCTACTGGTTGATGCCTCTAACCCGGTAAAAATTTTTGTTAATCCCAATGTAACAAAAGATACCATATATAAGTCAGCATCTGATGTATATTGGGGAATGCATTGCATGTATTGTCTTTGATCACATTCCCATCTAGAAATTTAGGTAATACTGGCATTTGCAAGTGTTTTCTAGCAATAAGCATCAAGCGTATTTAACAACCGTTCAGTAGTGCGTTTAAGATCTTGTAATTTAATTTCTTCTGAAGTGGAAGTGACAGTTATAGCAGTTTGTGCGGGTAAACATTCTTTTTTGACAGAGACTAAATCCCTATACTCTGAGAAAATCCCAGAACTCTTTTCATTTTCCCGTTTTCTCAATTCCTTATACTGGTTTTTAAATAATTCTAAATCCAAAAATTATGCTAACACCTCTTCTAGAGTAAATTTCATGTCTTCATTCGGTGTAGAAATATTTTTGAAACCCCACAGCTATAAATTTTATAATCTTCCGATGTCAAGGCTTCCTTTTCTACGGGAACATCGTGGTCGGTCGTGTTCAAAAACTTTACGTATTTAGTCCTTATCGCTGGTGTCACAGTATTCGCTGCGAATACCCCTACAGCTATTTCCTTATTTAAAACTATATTATCCATGGTACAATTATCAGGTATATGCAAAGCGAATTCATTACAACAAAGCATTTTTTTTTGTGAAACACAATGTCAAATTCTCAAATAAAATAAAAGTTTTTGTAAACAAAATTAATTTTATTCATTGTTGTGTTTTAAAATATCAAAGTGGTGACGTAAGTATTAATTGTAGTAAAATTTATGATATAAGATAAAACAAAATTTATATTTTAGGAGACACAGACATGTTGTGGGTGTCCAAGAAGCTCAGAAACTCTACAGGTTCACAAGAAGCCGAAAAGGTAAGTGTGTGATAGATAAAAACATCTTCCGGAAAATTTTAAGTGGCAGACAGTGCTTGGAATTGATTCAGGACAAGCATTATTTGCACTCATAATTTTTCCTGCAGAAGTACATACCTTTGTGGCATTTTCAGTAGTAAATTATCATATTATTAGTTTACATTTGATTATGGATCAATAGGGGTTTGCATCAGTGAAATAATGTAAGACGATGGAATATAAATGAATATAGTTCGGGAAGAGAGCAGAAGTTTATTAAAACAATTTATTTTTTATTTTCGTTACTTTGTCGGCAAACAAGGCAGTTCATAAAAGTGCACCAGCTACCGGCGGTGGTACGAAACCACATCGTTTTCATCCTGGTAGAGTAGTTTTGAATGAAATTCGTCGCTATCAAAATAGAACTGATTTGTTGAATTTCTCGTGAAATTGTTGAAGACCTTAAAACTGATTTGCGTTTCCAGAGTTCTGCTGTGATGGCTCTTAAGGAAGTTACTGAAGCTTATTTGGTTGGTTTCTTCCTAACTACCAATTTCTGCACCATCTATATATTCTTGGCCAGGCGAATTTGTGGCGAACGAGCATGAATATTGGCTGACGACAACCATCGTACAAGATGTTATAACAATTTTTAAAAACAATCGGACCACAAAACTTTTTATAAAAAAAGATTATATTTGTTTATTCTTACAAATATTAAATAAATATAAATATTGTTGAAGTGATTACTCAAATCTTTGTATATATTGTATGTAACTTATTTTGAAATGCAATTACACCGCCAATCGTCCGTTTGTATAAAATTTTGGGAATGGTATTTGATTTCAGATACCGATAAAATAAATAATACTCATATAGCTTTATTTTGGAATCAATGAATAAAAATTTCAACTTTATATTTAAAAGTTTCAAACAACCAAAACTAGTAAACAGAAAACAACAATGCGGCGAATTTAAGAAATTTTGACAATCAGTTCACTATCACCTGTGCTGATGCATATACCTGTTTATTGTACCATGAACCAAAACTAGTAAACAGAAAACAACAATGCGGCGAATTTAAGAAATTTTGACAATCAGTTCACTATCACCTGTGCGGATACTATCCTTTGTTGTATGTATGTTGACCGTTATTGTGAAAGTTTCAAAGTCTATTTTACACTTACACCTCTCTAGCATGTCCTTTCTGAAACTATACTAAATATACGTGTTCCTCACTAAAATGAAGTCTTAAATAAGCAGTACCAACACTATTATTTCTGGGGTTATTCCACATATTTTATATTCCATTTCACTTTTTTAGAAACAGATATGCCTGCACCTGTATTTATCAAGAAGCTTAGATTCCGCATTCTACTCGCACAATTTATTTTAAATCTTCTATTAGCATTAATTATGAGGTTTTTCGACGTTCTATTTTTATTGGTACTAAAATTATTGTTATGTGCTTGTGCGTATCTATTGTTGGTATGGTTGTAATTCTTCTTATTTTATCTATAATTATTGTTATTACGGTTCGTTCTACGGTCGCCACCACTAGTGTCGTTACTGCATTATTGATTGGTGTCTAGACTGCCATTATATGTAACGTAGTTACCATATTGGTTCCTGTGTCTACAATTATTCTAAATACCACGATATAGTCTAGAATCTCGAGTAAATGTATTGTTACTATGCTGGTATATACTTGAGGTGCTATACCTTTTGCACGAAAAATTCTGAAATTTCCCTACATGCGACCTCCTACCACTAGATATATTACTAGGAGTCTGTCTGCTCCTCTCCAGTGTGATGAATTTCTCTACCGCCTCATTTAATGTCTTTGGAGGACTTGTATCTACACCCTTCATAAATACATTCAGAGCCATATTATGGCGGCATGAACGAAGGCCCCAAAGCAGAAATGAACTAACACCCCAAAATTGGGGCCTTAGTTCACTATGAACTAACACCCCAAGTTTTGATGAAATAAGTCCCCCAAAAAATTAACTAACTCCCCAAACTGAAATGAACAATGCCCCAATATTATAAATTGTTATTCAAAAGCAGCAACGACCTTGGGGACTTTTCTAAAATATACATATGTACATATATTATTTTTTAATTATTGTAAAAACTGACTTTCGCGCGAAATTTTAATTTTCTGACAATTTAAACTAAAAACTATACCTATACTTTCAAAAAACTTAAAGTAAAGTGAACTATAGGAATAGTTTTATTTTATGACGAAAATTTTTGAAACTATAGTTTTTAGGGTAAGTTGTGTGAAAATTTAAAATTCGCGCGAACTTTTTTGTGCAAAAATGCAATTAATTAAAAATAAGCAAAAGGTTATGCAATTCATATAAGGGGAAGGAATCTGTTGTATACTTGCATTGAGTCCTCTACAGGATTTCGACAACAAGGACATGTAGAATTTTTAATGTTTTTACCAACAGCATCAGCCTGTAGTTTTAAGTTGCACTCGTCACAAAGTTTTAAATGTCTGCATGGTAAAAGTACAATTCACACTATTCGCTTGTGAATTGTCAGCGTCCTCAGATAATTCTTTATCAGAGGATTCATCAGAAATATTTTCCTCTCGTACCATGTTTAACAATATTTAATTTTTTGCGTACACCATTCGAGAAAGGAGTATATCTACTGTAATTTTTCCTTCTTCCAATAAAACTGACGCCTCTTTAATTTTATTATTTCTATATATTCTACTAATTCTTTTTTTTCGCAAGCAGTCCTCCACTTTCACTTAACATTTGTAATTCTCGACTTTTAAAGTACTCTTCATCTCGAATTGTGCGCAAAAATTTAAAAAAAGATTTCCCAAGAATTGTACAGTAGATCTTCCAAGAATTGATTATGTACGCTGAAGTTTTCACAACCAATCTGCGTAAAACATTAATAAGTGTACATGTATATATTTACATTAAAATGTATTTTCAGTAAAATTTATCTATGAACATAGATATGTATAATTATATTAAACGTTACTTTATTTATCCAGTAACTTTCAAAATATTTCAAAAATGGTAAAAATAAGCCATTGCGGTCCATCATAAATATCTTTAACTTTAAATTATCAAAGCTGCTTTTTATCAAATGTTGCGATAAGAAAGGCAGCGCAAAAATGTTATGGTAAATTAAGGATGCAACTTTTGAGCTTCTTATAAACTGCAAAATGGATTTATTTTGTGTCATATTTCGTCGAACAGCTTGGCAGAAATGAAACCGAAAATTAAATAAATTTAAGAATGTTTTCATGAATAAATTTACATATATGTAGTTTTGTTTAAAAGTTATGAATGTAAACCAAAATAACTATTATTTTATTGGCTTCATATACATACATATGTATATATACACAAATTTTTATGTATTAATCATAATTTTTAAAAATAATTAGAAAATTACTAAATAGATCTATTTACTTAGCAACATCCTAAATGGTTGGTTCGTGGAAAGACAACATTTACAGCATTTCTTAAGCCTTGTTCGTAGTCGGTTATAAATAATTCAGGATTAAAATCAAATATATTTTCTTTAATATATAAAAAAAGCTCGGAATGTTTTTTTTTCCATCAAAATGAAAAATATTGGAAACACCTAGAAAATAATTTAATATTATATATATATATGTCGGGTTTTCATTCATTTTAATTGTTTTTATTATTTCAAATTAAACTTCAATTTATTTAAATTGATTCGGTATATTATTTTATTGTTTTTTTTTTAAATTAAACGAGGCAGTCCCAACTCGTCACTCTCGCTTCCTTGTTCTTTTTTTTTAATCTATTTTTTCAGTCGTGACAGTTGATTCCACCCAAGCTTGACATAAAAGTCAACGCTTGCCGTTTTATAACAAACACATAAACAGCCAGTACTACGACACGGCCATCCTGTCAATTTGCACGTCCTCGTACAATTCATCTGAAACGAAAAAAAACAAAATCCCATACAGCATCTAACTTTACCACTCGGCCAATTCTGACCAAAATAAATGTTTCAGTAACATAACATCATTTTCTTATCAAATATCCATTACGATTTTAAATTATAAAACAAATCAATAACAGTCGTATTCTGTGAGTCGGTTCTCCATCCGAAGCCAACTATCACATCCATATGCATAAAACACATTTTATAAAACAGCAAAACAACCATTCAATCGATTCAAAAAATAATTCACATTGCTCAGTTTAGTAATTTCACTCCAATTACTCATAAACAATATCACTTCTATCCAGTGACATTATAAAAACAGCAACCTCTATCCGGTTACTAATCTCAACAATCACTTCCATCCAGTGATACTGCCTCCATCCAGCACAAACAATTAATACCACCTCTACCCAGTGATACTAATTCCCAATTCACACCATTGCTTCTATCCAGCAATGCAATCACCATCAACCACAACAATGCGTATTACATTTTCACATTTTTATTTACATTAATCATACATTATCAACAGAAAACTCAACTAACTTTATCAATATTATCGTCAATATCAACAGGGACATAACCTTCTGGCATTCGCCTTATACGATCGCGAGCATACTTATACGTTCGATTACAATTTAAAGACTTAACTACATACCGGTCGCCATCCAAAACTTCCATCACTCTAAATGGACCCTTATATTTTGGATCAAGCTTTGTCTGATTGCGCTCCTCGTTTTGTAGTAACACCAAGTCACCTACTACAAAATTGTCCAATCTAGACTTAGTTCTATCAAATCTGATCTTATCATAACAAGCATTTTTTTCTATGTTACAAATGGCCTCATTTCGAACTTCATCAAGGTTCACCAATGGTTCAATTTCATCAGACACTAGCATTTCGATAGGTCTAGCTACCTTACCTATAAGCAATTCCAACGAACTATGTTTGGTAACACGACTTTGAGAACAATTCAAGGCTAATTGAACATCAGGAAGAGCATCCTGCCAGGTGCGATTACTTGTCTCAACTGCCGTGAGCATATTCTTTAACATACTCATTACACGCTCAACTTGACCGTTTGCACGAGCACTACCTGTTGCAATTAAATGTAAATTAATATTGTGTGTACTACAAAATTCCTTAAACTCTCGACTCGCGAAACAACGACCTTGATCGGCAATAACTCTTATTGGAGCACCAAATAAAGAGATAGCATGTCTTAATGCTGCAATACTACTAAGCGTGTCTATGTTAATTGTATGATGTAACAGAACGTATTTCGTGAACGCATCAATCAATACAAAGACGTACTCTTTTCTATCACTTTTCCCACTCAGTTTCCCAGTCGCGTCGATGTGTAAAGTGTGCCAAGGAATAGCAATTTTAGGAATAGAATGCAACTCGGCTTGAATTTTCCCTGAGTGAGACTTGAAAATCTTACATGTCACGCAGTTATCCACAAATTTTCTCACAAATTTGGACATATTCTCGAACCAATAATTCTGGTAGACCTTCTCCAGAGTTTTCTCATAGCCCAAATGTATCAGAGACTCGTGAGTGTTATTGATAATTGACCATCTCAAAGATCTGGGAACTATTGGCAAACATAGTGACCTACCGTTACGTTGCACTTTTCGATAAAGGACTCCTGATCGGATGTCATAAGTCTTAGATATATCATCATGAAGTTTACCTTCACTTAAATCGGACATAAGTTTTACAATTTCGTCATCACGCTGTTGCTCTGCCAAAAGCCAATCACCAGACAGTTCGGCTATATTAACAATTTTGGGCTCAACTTTTTCATACACTCTATCAGATGAAGGCAGTGGATTCCTTGAAAAGAAGTCAGCATGACACATGCTGTTCCCTTTTCTATATACAACTTCAAAATCAAATGCCTGTAAAAAGGCCCACCATCTATGCACTCTAGGAGTAAGATCAAGCTTTTTACGCGAAGCTTGTAAGGAGTTACAGTCAGTAACAACAACAAATTTACGCCCGTGTAAATAGTGACGAAAATGCTTAATAGCGTTGACGACAGCCAGGGTTTCTAATTCGTAAGAGTGATACTTAGATTCAGCGACCGAAGTTCTCTTGCTAAAGTAGGCAATAACAAAACTCTTAACGTTTTTTTTCTGCATTAAAACAGCACCATATCCAATAGCACTAGCATCCGTATGAAGTTCTATTGGACATGAAGGATCAAATATAACCAATACAGGCTCAGAAGTCAAAACTGTTATCATCTGCTGTCGTAAAACTTCATGCACGGGTTTCCAATCAATTTTACTCTTGCTAGACGTTAAAGAATACAATGGGGCCATAATCTGAGAAAATTTAGGGCCAAACTTTCTAAAGTAGGATGCGAGTCCTATAAATTGCCGCAATTGAGTAACAGTTTCAGGTGGAGGCAACGCAGTCAAGGCCTCAATTTTCTTAGGGTTTGGCTTTATCTTTCCTGCACTGACTTCAAAACCGAGGTATTGTACTTTCTGCTTAAGAAAAGAACAGTTTTTCAATTCAGTGAAAATCCCTGGTCGGTAAGCACCTGGAGTACAATGCGGAGTCTTTCCAATGCTTCTTCAGCATTAGAAGCTACAATTAACTAAATCACCTAAAGCATTCATTACCGCACGTTGAAAAACCGATGGTGCATTTCTAAGTCCAAATGGCATTGTCAAAAACTCATATTGACCATCAGGTGTTACAAAAGCTGTGTACTTAACCGAGTCAGAGTGAATAGGTATTTGATGGAATCCTGAAGCCATGTCCAAACTCGTGAAAAAGTTAGAACCATGTAAACGATCAATTTGATCTGATATTAAAGGCAACGGAAACCTATCCGGAATGGTATTATCATTTAATTCCCGAAAATCCACACACATGCGGTCAGCACCATCTTTCTTCTTCACAAGTAGTATGGGACTGGCAAAAGGTGATGAACTAGGACGGATAATGCCACAATGTAAAAGTTCGTTGACTCTGTTTCGAACAACACAACGTTCCTCCATACTTAAACGATAGGGACGTCTATAAACCGTTTTGTAAGGATCTTTAAGGCCTATTTGCATCGGTGTTACATTAGCATGAGACTTAGGAAATGTTGTAACAAAATTTTCTCTAAAAGAATTTAAGGTATCTATCAATTTTGGCTTTAGATTATGAGGAATGTCAGTGTCAATTGAATCAAAGTTTATAGCCCGAGGTGTAGTTGTCTCACAAGTCAAAACAAGGTTTTCTCTACTTAAACACAACTTGTCTGACGCCATATGTACCGTAATACCTTGATGAAGAATTTCTCGCCCAATCATTATCTTGTTATGCAAGTAGGGATCTGGCAAAACATGAAACAAAACTTTCAGAACAATTCCCTCGATTTCAATCACCGATAAAATTTGAAAAGTACTATTAACACTTGTTTGTCCAATCCCTGTCATTGTCACTACCTTAGAACAACGTTTACCCCGAAATTTATTACTTATAGACTCTTGAATGCGTGAACATTCAGAGCCTGAATCAAAAACGAAACCGAATTTCTCACCGGAATGATTTAAGGTTCCAGCAGGTACACCAACAGTACATAGCTCCACCCGTCGGTTCCTTGCAGCAATCTCATCGCTTTCACCAAACCTTTTGCGGACAATCTTGGGGCAACTTGATGCGTAGTGACCAGTCTCTTGACAGTTGAAACATGTAACTGGCTTCGTTGAGTTTTTTAAAACCTTGTTGTCCATCCAATTTAAAGCATTCGAGTCTCTTCTTTTTGACCTGCATTGTGCCGCCTTATGTCCTTGTTGGCCACAGTTAAAACATTTAATGCCTTGCAATGACGCTGATACCTTGTTCTTTTTTGCATCGTGGCTGCTGACATCATTTTCTGTTGTAACTTTCCTCTTCAAGAACGACATAGCCTTTAGTTCTCTTTGTAGCAGATTCCTGGTACCAATATCAGCCGTAAAGGACATGCGATGTACTCTTGGCTCAAACTGAGAAAGATGGGCTAATACTGTGGATACAGCTATTTCTTCAATAGACAAATTCTTCCATTTAGCCATCAAAGACGTCATCAGAGTGGCAGCATATGCGGATAAACATTCCCCGTCTTTAGGTCGGCTGCTGTTCAACCCGATTAAGAATGCAGCTGAGGTTTCAGGACAATCGAAGCGATCCAAAAAAAAGATCCTTGAGTTCTGGCCAGGTCATTCCCGGATAGGATACTTGAGCCAGCCAGATAGATGCTTGTCCTTTCAGAGCTCGACCAAGAATATTCATCAAGGATGGTTTTGGTAACTGATCCGAGACACACATGTTTGCCATTGACAACCAGGCACGAGCGTCAGCATTTCCATCATCTGGGTTAAATTCCGGTAAATACGTATCAACGCTGGAGGATGGTTTGAGCGCTTCCACAAGAGCTGAAAAGTTACGATTTTTCTGCTCAAACATTGTTTGCCATTTTTCTTCTTCCAAGCCGAGAACTTGCTTTGGATTTTGTAGGCTGTTTGGAGTAAATCCCACTTCTGATGTCGGGTTTTCATTCATTTTAATTGTTTTTATTATTTCAAATTAAACTTCAATTTATTTAAATTGATTCGGTATATTATTTTATTGTTTTTTTTTTTTAATTAAACGAGGCAGTCCCAACTCGTCACTCTCGCTTCCTTGTTCTTTTTTTTTTAATCTATTTTTTCAGTCGTGACAGTTGATTCCACCCAAGCTTGACATAAAAGTCAACGCTTGCCGTTTTATAACAAACACATAAACAGCCAGTACTACGACATATATATATATATATATATATATATATATATAGATATATAGATATATATATATATATATATATATATATATACATATATATATATATATATATATATATATATATATATATATTGCAATGAAAATATATGTACATATTTACTGCATCAAAATATTCTATGTAAATAACAAGTAGTTGCTTAAAACAGCCCTGTGGCACTATTTTAAAAGTTGCGTCAGTTAGATATCTTCGCTTGTCCGAAGGTATATTTTTTTAAATCAAATCTATTGTCTTCAGTGAGGAAAACATGCAAAATGAGTAGGTTTCTTTCTCAATTGCCACCGGCTTTAATTCGTCCTTTGATAAGCCAAGATCGTTCCAAATATTTTCGAGGTTAAATGCTTCAATAATTAGAATTGCAGTTTTAGGAGACTCCACTAAATTGTTGCTGGCAATCTTTTGAAAACCTCTTTGTAGCTTTCGAAAACATAAATTTTGTGTATTATATTGATTACATACATGTATACATATATGTATGTATATAAAGAAAGAGGTTATTCCAATTATACTAATCACTATTTTATGATTACTTACCTTTCACAAGCCCTACGAAAAGCATTTCTAACTGAGTTAAGCGTGGTCTTGGTACTCCCCAAGTTTCCTGCTGTATCTTGGCATTCTTGTTTTATTTTGTTCAAAGCCTTTAACTCTTTGTAGGTTTTTTCTTCATTAGGGTGGTTGTGCCCAACGTATTTTTTTCCCAGAATACATTTTCCATCTGGAAGCAAGTTTACTCCAGCCTTACAATTTTGTTACCTGCACACATATTTAGAGATGTCATTATAAACCGATTTTTTTTTATATTTCATTTTCTGGTCGATTATGTATAACATATCGCTATTTCTTCTGTAGCCACAAATTATATCAAAATTCATTTCGAAGGTCAGTTTTTACAATAATTAAAAAAATAATATACATATGTGTATCATATATATATACATATATACATATATATATACACAGGCATGCTTCGATTTACATCATTTTAATACGCAAAGTATATTTTTGCAAAGTTGTGTATCCAATATGTGCATGATATAATACAAACTTTTAGTAATTTCAACAGTTGTAAAATTTTTATACTACTTTTTGGGGCCTTAGTTAGTTTTTTAATTTGGGGTGTTAGTTCATTATGGACTAACATCCCAAATTTTGATGAACTAAGGCCCTAAAAGTCGTTGTTGTTTTATCAATAAAAAAATTGGGGTGTTAGTTCATTTCTACTTTGGGGCCTTAGTTCATTGGGGTCTTAGTTCATGTCGCCCGATACTATCACTCATCTTAAACCCTGCGACTTTTCTTTGCGGTGACCAGTGTAACTTTTTCCCTGAAGAATTATATGTCCGCATTCCCTTGACGTGCCGTACCAAGTTCTGTCAACACTTGCCGCAAAGTTCGAGGATTCGGATATGATGCAACTAACAAGTCTCTCAAATCGGTAACGCTAACTGGTCTACTAGCACGAACTAAAATACTTCTAACGCTTGCTGTAAGCTTAAAATTGTCGACATATTTCACTAATAACTCTCTGTCCGCTTCGCGCAACATGTCATGAAACACCACTGATATATCAAATTGTGCCATATTTGATTTTTTCGATTTTATATTTAAATTTTGCAATAATACTAATATTTTATTGCTGTTTCTAGAATTTAAAAAATGTCTTTTGTGCTAACTATTGTGTTGTGTGACAGTGATGACTCTCCAACTGGCTTTTAAGCTTCCGGATTTGCAGCTAGAGTTCTGACGCAATTTCCCAAGATGGTAATGGATTTGAGTTAACTGTCTTTCTTAGCGTAGTTAACTTCCTACGTAATTTAACCAGCTTACATCCTTCTTCGATGAAGAGGTCTAGTTATATTTGGAGTAGCGGTGAGTTTTTCTTTCCATTTTTTCTGCTGCCTTTTGTGATCGTGGTCGATCTTCAGCTTCTTAGGTTGGCACATAGATATGTGTGTTGTTATTTGTGCCTGCTGGCCGGATCGCAATGAAGTTATCTGTCACTGGTGTTAGTTGAAATTTCTGCTTTTTGACTAACGCCACTATCTGAACTAAGTTGAAGGCAGTTTAAATGCCTGTGTTACATTTTAACATAGCTGGCGAAAACTCTAGCAAAATTCATATATTATGCCGCATTATAGGCAGGATTATATCTGTGCTTATTCCAATATTCAATCTTGCTTATATACTTATTTATAATACTGGGTTCTTAGCAATTTGTTGTTATAATTTCAATACATTTCCCGTAGGAATTTGCTTAACTATTTTTGTAACATAACTATTGCAAATACTTATCATAGTCGACTATGGACGGTACACTACCTTATAATTAAATATCATATTTTGTATACCTTTTATAAGTAATTATGAGAAACATTAGATGTTTTTTGTTTCCTTAAAGTTTTCTTAACGCCAAATTCTTTTATAACCAATTATATATTAGGGTTATTTATTTCACAAGTTAAATTTATTTGAAATGCTCTTTTTATCGGAAAGTTTAATACAAATAGATAATTCCCGATCATCGTTGTATGTGACAATATTATTGCAAAATAGAATACATGCAATATATACAAAGATTTAAGCAATCACTTCAACAAATTTTCTTATTTATTTAATATATCTAAGAATAAACAAAAATAATCCCTTTTTATGAAATATTTGTGGTCCTGAAAAGCACCGGTGCTCTCTTTTACGATGGTGGTAGTGGTAATTATTGTCATCAGACATTTAATTTAAGTTTATTCGCCACGAAACCGTCTGGCCAACAGTATACCTCTTGGCATAATAGTACTATGTTTATCACAGATAGCGCACAAATTGGTATTTAGGAAGGGTCCAACCAAATGAGCTTGACTGTCTTCCTGAAGAGCCATCTCAGCTGTGTTGTGAAAACATAATTCAGTTTTAATATCTTAAGCAATTTCGCAAACCAAATGTTGGAAAGGCAATTTTCAAATCAACAATTTTTTCATAGCGACGAATTTCATGAAAAACTACTGTGTCAAGATGAAAACCATGTGACATCGTACCACCGCAGGTAGCTTGGCTTGTTTGCTGCAAAATAACGAGAATAAGAAAAAAATTGTTTTAATATAGGTGAAAAATTAAAAACAAAACGAACACATTACTTGAATTCATTAAATATATTCCACGACTGCGTTGGCGAACTTCGTCCAATGCTACATAACTTGTGGCCGATATTGCCGGGCAAACCATTGTTATTATGCGCTTGGAATTACTATTTCCTAAAGACAAAGATATAAACATTTTAAAAAAATAGTATGCTGTATGAATGTTGAAAAACATAATACAAAATTTACTTATGCACAAAACTATGTTCTTCTGGGCGAAAATTATGAGTGCACATACTGTTTGGCCTGAATCAATTCCAAGCATTGTCCGCCATTCACAATTTTCCAGAAGCTGTAAGGCATGATTATGGTTTACAACACAAAAATATTGTGTTGTTTTAGTTACAACACAACACTAACCCTTTTTGCTATTATGGTTTACAAAAGCTAGCTGTTATGTATGTCAAAGAGTTGTAACTTAATTCTAGCAGATATTTCCATAAAAAAGCATACCTGCGCGCATAACTGTTAAGTAATGATTACTAATTATAGTAATTAGTAATTAGATTATTTTTTTTTTAGAGGTGAAGTAATGATTATATTACCATTATTTTCAGACTAGCACGATTAGTAATTGATTACGATTACAGATAATCGCAAAATAATCCAGATTAATAAAAGTTACGAAAAAATAATCAAAAATAATAAAAAGTAATCGAAAATTAATTTGACTACTTTCGAAGATTACTTTTCATTGTTTTTGATTATTTTCCAAATATTTAATTTTTATTTTTTTCAGTTTTTGAAATTTTTCCAAATTCTAATTATGTTATGTTTTTAAATTTAAATAGACAAAAGAACCCCTGAAGAAGTCGACAAACAATTGACGAAACGTTGGGTAAAATATGTAATATATTGTTTTATTAACATTGAATACGTTAGGCCGGATTAGATTTAAAAAAGTTCTTCATATATAGTAATCTTAATTATTTTTGGATTATTTGTAATCATAATTAATTAATAACCAGGAATTGAAGTAAGTTCTTCTCCACAATAACATATTAAAATTGACCAACGATCCGCAATAAAACATCAGTTCTTCAGCTATTTAAATATTATAATTATAAAACTCTTTTTTTGTTAATTGAATGTATTCTGATTGTATTTGTTTTCTTTATTATTTTTCCACGTATTTTTCCCTTTTTTTTTTTATTTAGGAAGTACTAAATTTGTTATTGGTTGTTTTGTTATTGAAGTGAATATACCAATATTTTGTATAAAAAACCTATAATATAACTAGGTTTGTTTTATTTGTTCAGAATGTTTTTACGTTTTAAATGCAAGTTTCTTTAAAATAAAATGTATGTATAAAATGATAAGCATTCTAAATTTTTTAAAAATAATCGAAAATAATCAAAAATTATCCTCGAAAGTAGTCAATTATTTTTTTTATTACTTTTTATTAGTTTTGATTATTTTCTCGTAATCCTAACTAATCTTAATTATTTTTGGATTATTTGTAATCATAATTAATTAATAATCAGGAATTGTTAAAAAGAGAATTATGTAATCAATACCATTCTTTTTAAAAATTAATCTAATTGATTACTAATCGTAATCCAAATTTAACAGCTATGCCTGCGCGCCAACAAATATCAAGGTAAAAAATTTAAGAAAGGTATTCTTCGTCAGAAATACATAAATAAAACAAAAAGAATTATGGATATTAACGTTGATTTATATTTTGCTGATGAAATTCAAAGTAACAATAATACATACATTTTAATTATTAGCTCTAGCTTGACTTTTATCATTTTTATTTTATAAGCAGACTTCTTTTTTTTTTATTTCATACATATTTTTATTTATTTGATAATTTTTATATGAATTATTTTCTAGGCGTTCTAAAGTTTTTAAAATCTGCTGTTGGCTTTTTTAATATTGCTAATCGTTCGTCATCCCGACTAATGCTTTTCTATTTTTTGCCAATGATCGCTCGGTGCATTTAAGGGAAGTTGAAGGCTCCTCAGGTCCAAATGTTGATTCTGCCCCATCGGAAACATGCTGAGTTACCAAGCCCGTTGCAGAACCACTTGGGCTTACTTGTGTTTGCATTGACACACGTTTCACAGTGCTATGTTTCAATGGGCTCAAGCGCACTTTATTGGATGGGCCACCACCAGTACTTTGAAAATTTTTTGAAGCCAATTTTCTTTTGAAGTTGGCTTTATAGTGGGTCCATATCTGTGATTAAATAGAAATAATTTTACATAATGTAATATAAATTATTCAATATAGCTGGTACTAACTCGTCCTAAGCTATTTAATTGGTCAGAAAATTGATCCAATTTCTCTTTGAGATACATTTTGCTACATCCAAATGGCAGCTTTTCTCGACCAATCTCTGGCTTCATTTTCATAAGGTCGACCAGTTCTTACATTTGTTTCTTATTTGTAATTTTGCTAAGAACAAATTATAATTAATTATTTTATATGACTTTATATGTTTACTTACAAATTTTTCTCCATTTGCTTTTTTAACTTGTAACGCTCGAGTTACATATAAGTACAATGACAATATTGATAATTTTTTAAAAGAAATAGGTAAATGAACCTTAACTTCATTTCCACATAAAACTATAATTGGGTCACAGATTTTGCAATAAACAAAGTAATAATGCTGAAGATTCATATTCAAAGTAAATTGTATTTATTGCAAGCATTATTCTAACATGTATATTTCGCAACAATTCATATTAAAAGTAAAATGCATCTCTTGCAAGAATTAAACTAATTGTAACATGTATATTTCGAAACAATTCATATAAAAAAGTAAAATGAAAGAAATGGTAAAAGAAATAGAAAATAAGTAATAATTAAGTCAACATTATAGATTAAGAAAACTTTGTAAAATCAGTCTTGGTTCCCCATTCAAAGCGAAAAGTAACAATAAAATAAAGTTAAAAGGAAAAGTTTAAATTGTGTTTCATTATTAATTATTATTTTTTTTTTGGTAAAGATCAAAGTAAAACACTTAATTGGCGCAGTCGGTAGGATCCTTTTCTCGTATAAAAAAGGATTCAGTGATACGGACCCAACAACAAAACTAATAATTAAATAATAAAATCCTGCGAATCCCACGGGACCCTCCAGGGTTATAAAATAATAAACACATAAAAATAAATGTTATAATACATAAAAATAAATGTTACAAATGTTAGTGCAGTGAACATTTAGTTAAACACAGACACCACTTAAAATAAATAAATAGTGCAGTGAACATTTAAGAGAAGTGGACACCACTATATTGTATTAGTGCAGTGAAAGTGCAAAACAAATTTACACCACTATCAAACTTTTAATTTTCCGCTAAACTGTATACTAAAAGACAAAAAGCTTTCGATCAACAAAGAATGGAGGGACAAGCTCAAAATGCAGATGTAAATATTGCGGCAGAGTTGGCCAGAAAGGACCAGCAGTTGGAACGTATGCGTATGGCATACATGGAGCTGCAAGGACAGATACAGCAACAACAACAGCAACGGCCCCAACAACAGCAAAATAATAGTCAACTGGATAGAATCTTTAAAAATGTAAGCTATTTGCCAGTCTTCACAGGATCGGGAGACATCACTATCAACTCGTTCCTGAGCAGCATAGAATATTTATTATCCACTATAACTGAGGAGGAATTACTGAAAGAAGCCACCAAGGCAATTTTTTATAGAAACATCCAAGGAGAAGCGAAGAATGTAGTTATAAATGTTCAACAACCAGATAATTGGACAATAATCAAAAAATCGTTGAGACTACGTTACAGACCTGATGTCGAGCCTCATCAACTATATCGGAGGCTAAACGAGTTACGTGCAAATAATGTAAGTGATTTAGCCATAGATTTACAAAACATTAAGTATAAAAGTGATGAACTAAGTATATATTATAGAGATGATCAGTACATAGATCTGTCTAATGTGAATAGCTTATTGGTTAATATAGCGAAAGAAATGACTCAAGGTATACTCCTAGATAAGATATATGAAGAACATGCTAGTATAAGTGTAATAGATAATAGTATAAAAGATTTTGAAAAAAATCCATTAAAGGAACCAATTGAATATAAAACAATAAATAAAAAAGGTATTATTAACTTCGAAGTATTGACAGACGCACCAGAACAGTTTAACTTAATAAATGCAAAAATTAGATGGAAAGTTGTTTCGTTGACAGGACGGAAGTACAGTTTTATAATAGGAATTGACTTATTGAATTGCTTTAATACAATGATAAATTTAGTAGACGGTACTATTTGTTTTAATAATAATATAACAAAATTTGATATAAACCCATATGAGAATCTTCAAGTTTGTACATTAGAAGGCTCAGACTTTGATTGCAGTAGAATACAATTGAATCATTTAAATACAGAAGAATACAATGAAGTTATGAATATATTGAAAAGATTCCACAGATTATTTTTTAAAGAGGGAGACAGGTTAACTAGTACAATGAAGGTACATCACGAAATCAGGACGACAACTGAAGAACAAATAAACTCTAAACTCTATAGATATCCCCCACAACATGAGACAGAAGTTTGACGACAAATTAAGGAAATGGAAGAACAGGGTATAATTAGACGAAGCTGTTCAAGATATGCAAGCCCATTGATAGTAGTACCAAAGAAGATTGACAAATCTGGAGAGAAAAAGTAGATTACAGAAAACTAAATGAAATTACAATAGATGACAAATTTCCTTTACCTAATATAGATTCAATATTAGATAAATTAGGGCGAGCACAATACTTTACAACCTTAGATTTAGCTAAAGGTTACCATCAAATATTAGTAAGAGAGCAAGATAGGGAAAAGACAGCATTTGTAATACCCCCCGGACTATATGAATTTATACGAATGCCATTTGGTCTTAAGAATGCCCCAGCGACATTCCAAAGGCTAATGAATGAAACATTACGAGATTTCATTAACAAAACATGCGTAGTTTACCTAGATGACATACTAATATTTAGTACATCCTTAAAAGAGCATGTAAAAGCAATAACGGACATTTTCAAGGTATTGGAAGACGCTAATTTAAAAATACAAGTAGATAAGTGCAATTTCATGAAGAAGGAAACCGATTTCTGGGACACATTTTAACTAAAGAAGAACTCAAACCTAATCCGAATAAAATAAAGGTCATTCAAGAATTAGAAATACCTAGAACAGAAAAGCAAATAAAAAGTTTCTTAGGATTGACAGGATACTACAGGAAGTTTCTAAAAGACTATGCTAAAGTAGCACAACCCATGACCAAGTATCTAAAGAAAGGCGTAAAAGTTAATACAAAAGACCCTACATATATAGAAGCTTTCGAAAAACTGAAACATTTAATAAGTTCTCACCCCATATTAAAATATCCTAACTTTGATAAACATTTCACCCTTACTACCGATGCATCAAACTATGCAATTGGCGCCGTACTTTCACAGGAAGGGCACCCAGTTTGTTTCGCATCCCGAACACTAAACAATCATGAAAGAAATTACTCAGCAACTGATAAAGAATTCTTAGCAATACTATGGAGCGTAAATTATCTCAGACCATATCTTTATGACAGAAAATTTAAAATTTTAACAGATCATCAACCAATTAAATTTTTAAATACTAAATACAACGGAAAGGACATGTCACCAAGACATCAACGATGGCTACTAAAATTAGGTGAATATGATTTCGTAATTGATTATATAAAAGGAAAAGAAAATAGAGTAGCAGATTTTTTAAGTAGAATAGAGAAAAATAATGAGAATAAAAATCCTGAAGATAATGAAACGGATACAGAAGTAATAAATAGCCTCGAAGAAGATAGTGTATCTATGGTAACAGTACACTCAGCAGAAGAAAATTTACAAGAACATTTCTTTATCAAAGAAGAGATTGTAAATAAATACAAAACACAAATTATAATAACAAATAATAAAACTCAAGAATTAAAAGTATTACATGGAAAAAGAATAATATTTATTTCAGAAAGCGATTTCGACAGGATGGGAGAGATATTCAAAAAATATATCACTAAAGGTAAAGTAGGAATATATTCTGAGATATCAGAAAGAAAATAAAACCTCGTTCAAGAAAAATTAATTGAAATGTACTCCAATGATAAACAAATAAATTTTACAAAATGCACTATAAGGGCACAGGATTTAGAAACAGAAGTACAAGCAGTAAAACAAATATCTTTTTACCACGTTAGGGAGAGTATGCACTTCGGAATAATAGAAACTTATAACCAAATAAGAAATAAAATATATTATCCAAAGCTAATGGAAATAATACAATTGGTAATAAACCAGTGTGATTTATGTCAAGAAGTTAAATACGACAGGCAACCAATAAAACCTAAGCTTTCTATTACAGAAACACCATCAGGAAAAAATCAAATAATTCATATTGATACTTATGTAGTCAAAGGATTTCATTTTTTAATAGTAATAGACAAATTCTCCAAATTTGGTGCAGCCTATCCTTTGAATGATAGAAATCATACAACAATAATAGAACAGTTAGAAGATCATTTTGCTAAAATAGGAAAACCTCAAAAGATAGTAGCAGATAACGAGTTCAAAGCGATACGTATTAAAGAGTTTTTAAATAACGAAAATATTGAATTACATTTGACTAAGCCTAATAGCCATACGGGCAATGCCGACATTGAAAGGTTCCATAATACCATTTCAGAAAAACTCAGAGTTATATATAAAATGAATAAAGAATCCTCAATAAAACAATTAATACAAAGGGCAATTAGAAATTATAACGACCGTTATCATTCAAGTACCAAATATTCACCCAATGAGATCCAACAAGGGAAAGTAGAAGAAAATTAAATTAAGAAAAACTTAGAAGAGAATAAAGCTAGAAAAATCAACAGTTTAAATGAACGTAGGGAAGATTATACGGAAAATAGATCAGAAGGATTTGTAAAAAACTATAAGGCAGTCCGACACAAGGAACAACCAAGATACAGAAAATTAAAGCTCGAAAATGTACACCCATGCAATATTAAACGACCATTAAAATATTCAGATTCTGGCAGTGCTAACGTTGCTCGTAATGATACCACAGATCACGGGACTAATGACGACTAAAGTACTGACGGAACAAAGAGGATACATAGATATTCAGATAGGAGATCAAGAAATAGTTAAGGAAACAGATATAGTCTTACATATAATTAATTTGAACGAAGTGGAAGCAATTTTAGATAACATAACGGAAAACATAAAATTAATGAAAACTAAATTAATGGAACTATGGACGACGTAGACAGACAGAATATACAAAACCATCTTTATAACATCGACGAAATTAAACAAAATAATAACCAACAAGTTTTAATAAATGATTACTTTAATTCGACATTAAAAGACTTAAAAAAGGTTGTAGAAAGTGATAGAATTGAAATAGAAAATGAATTAAATTCTATAAGTAAAGTTTTAAAGATAGAAAATCAAAAACATTCATATTTAGAACAACTGACTAATATCCTAATAAGAAATAGGATAGAACATTTACAAGATAACGTTCTATCCGCAAAGTACAGAATTATACATCCTAGTATCTTGACTAGTAATGAAATTGAAAAATACAAAATAGATTACAATAAGTTAAAATATATTCAGTTTGGAACAGCGTATCTTAATAATTCATATTTAATTTTTGGAGTAAAAATACCTAAGGAATTTGTAACCGTAAAACAAAGAGTCATAGTACCAATACCAAATAACGCAAAATATGAAATTGATTATAAAATGGAAGAAATCTTTGATTTTGAAAATGAAACTTACACATTCCAACAAAATAAACAGTTAAAAGATTTAAAGTTAAGCAAACATTGTATAATTAAGAATACCTGTCAAATGATAAGTAATAATGATTTGGAAATATTACAGTTAGATATTGATACAATTCTAATAAAAAACTCAGTAAATGTTAGTGTTAAGCAAACATGTAATACGGATAAAGTAATTTTAAATGGAAATTATTTAATCAATTGTAATAATTGTTCAATAAAAATTAAAGACTATTATTTTTCAAATATTATAGAAATTGAAAAATTAACACACATAAATCAAAACACAAAACAAATACAAAATTTTACCCACAAATTGTCATTTAAACAGATTGAAGAAGAACATCAAAACGATATAAAAAATATCAAAGTATTAAATTACCATAGTAACATAACGTATGGTTGTAATATTATAATTATAATTGTAGTAGTATGTATAATCATATGTGTAATAAAAAAGCATAACCATATTAAAATAAAATTAAATAATAAAATTCAGGAGAATTCTAATCTAAAGGAGGGAGTAGTTACATATAAGTACAATGACATTATTGATAATTTTTTAAAAGAAATAGGTAAATGAACCTTAACTTCATTTCCACATAAAACTATAATTGGGTCACAGATTTTGCAATAAACAAAGTAATAATGCTGAAGATTCATATTCAAAGTAAATTGTATTTATTGCAAGCATTAAGCATCTAACATGTATATTTCGCAACAATTCATATTAAAAGTAAAATGCATCTCTTGCAAGAATTAAACTAATTGTAACATGTATATTTCGAAACAATTCATATAAAAAAGTAAAATGCATTTCTTCCAAGAAATGCAATTGTAACATGCTTATAAATCATTTTCACATCAAAAAGAAATGGTAAAAGAAATAGAAAATAAGTAATAATTAAGTGAACATTATAGATTAAGAAAACTTTGTAAAATCAGTCTTGGTTCCCCATTCAAAGCGAAAAGTAACAATAAAAGAAAGTTAAAAGGAAAAGTTTAAATTGTGTTTCATTATTAATTATTATTTTTTTTTTTTGGTAAAGATCAAAGTAAAACACTTAATTCTCGCGAAACAACAGCTTATGAGCTGTTGTACGTTTTTGACACTACTTACAACACATAAATACACATGTTGTAAACGATAACACTGCTCTGCAAAAAATAACTTTTTGTCGCGCCTTTAAATAAAACTATGTGCACTATATATATATATATATATATATATATATATATAATATATATATGTAATTTTGGGCAAAAAATTGCCACGCCCATAAAAAAAAATCTGGACCTGATGGAAAAAAACCGAAAACGGATTCGAGTTTAGCGCATGAAAATCTATATAGTCCACATAGTTTTATTCAAAGGCGGATTTGGCTGCTGAGCAGTGTTATTTAAGACATCCTAGCTAGATAAATAGTTTTTATATAAACTTATGTAGTTTATTTATAACACCTTATTTATAATTGTGATATATCAGCAGCTCTTTGACAGTTGAAGATTTCGGATAAAAAACTGGTCTTACTATTTAGAATCTAATTTTCTGTAAATCTTTCCCATTTTATTTTGAAACATTCTGGTATCAATTTTACTAGTTTTAAAACAGATACTTATGTATGTATATTTTGCTCCATAAAACATGTAATTTTATATATAACGCAGTTACACTATGCTAATTGCTATAGCAACGAGTGAAAATAATTGTTTCAGTCAATCCTTTTCCTTTTGCTGTGTAAACATCTATTCGCTAAGGGGTAAAAATCTTTTTCACAATACAATCACAAATTTTGAGAAAGATGTGCGATGTAATCGTTAACCAATCGTAAAGCATTATCAAATCGGTGTGACCCTGCAAGAAAAGATTAACCGAAACTAATACACACAACATTTTGTCACTAACACATATAAAGCAAATTCAAATAAAATTTTTGGTAACGATGTTGCCATTGTTTCGTTTTCGCGGTGAAATTCGTAACGCATATTGTTTATATTATATTAGTCGTATATGTACACATTCATTTAATTCTCGTTTGAATACAAGTTTTATGAAAAGTTATTGATTATACTTTCGTTACTTATTTATTTATTATCGCAATAATTTAGTTTGTATACAAATAAATTTGCGGTATTTCGGAGATTCTTAGAAAATAAAATGGTGTATAGAAAAAGACTTTGCTAGTGGTAACGTAGGCGAGTATCGCATATGTTGTCCATTTCTAACATGTATGTTAGAATGGAACATATATAGTTGCGAATGAAGTTAGTGGTTTGCAATTACACAAAATAGTAATTTAATAAAAAATTTTTGATAAAATCAATAAAACAAGCTAAAAAATTACTAAAAACACTGAAGACTGTGATGTGGGGTTCAGTGGTCCAAGCCAGGAACGAATTCCTAAAACAACGTACACCGCTACTCAAAATCAAGGTATATATCAATCCATTATTATAAACATCAGAATATCTATTAACAACTTTTATTTATTTCTTTCTGATATCATTACTATTTTAAAGCAGACTCAAGCTAAAATGGAGGCTATTGAATATAAAATAGACAATATTGCTTACAACCAGCATATCCGGAACAACGGGCCGTCGCCTATAGTTTCCAATCTGGAGGCTACAGCAAATAGGATAGAGCAGATGGAGAGAAATGTAAGAATTTTACTAATTTTACTATTGCCATGTCATTAATGAAATATTTTTTAGCATTCACTGAGACCTGAATTAATGGCCCAAGCGAATGCGCTAATGGAATGTAAGGTGGTGCTGAAATAAGTGGAATCCTCCGTATGCCATGCTTCCAATCAATTCATTGGAAGAACTAAAATTAATAGAAGAAAAGCTAAAGCTTAATATGAAGGCTAAATATATTTGAATATTAAAACTTTTACAGCTTACGTACACCTACAATCACAGACGACCTACTGCAAATGTACAATTGGAAAGGGAGGTGGGAAAAGGAAAGCCAATTCAAACAAAATTATACGAGGTAAGTATATATATATATATATATATATATATATATATATATATATATATATAGTAATCCAAATTTAACAGGTATGAATCATACGGACACCAAGAAGTACAGAGAAAGTTAAGACCTGCATAGAAATAGACTCAACACCATCTAGTGTGCAGTAGTAGCTACTAATTTTCACTAAAGATACCAACTATAATGTGCTTAATGTGTGATTTTTTGAAATCACTTGTGAATTTTTATAGTTAATCTATTAACATAATTCTCAGATGGTTTATAAAAGTCTTTTAATAAGTTGAGAAGTTTGAAACTTTTCACAAATGTGGTTGAAGTCTACTGACGATTTGGTAAGAAGTGCCAATGAAATGCATATAGACATTGCTTAACCACCCAAAAAATAAATTTCATATTATAATAGTACAATGACAGTATGTCCAGTAGTTAATTTATTAATATATATATATATATATATATATATATATATATATATACATATATATATATATATATATATATATATATATACATATATATATATATATATATATATATATATACATATATATATATACATATACATATATATATATATACATATATATATATATATATATATATATATATATACATATATATATATATATATATATATATATATATATGTATGTATATATATATATATATATATATATATATATATATTTATATATATATATATATATATATATATATATATATGTGGGTATATATATATATATATATATATATATATATATATATATATGTATGTATGTACGTATATATATATATATATATATATATATATATTGTTACGTTTTTAGACCTTTTCGTAAAAACGGTTTTATTACTTATCCTTCAAGGATTCGTTTTATTGCATCAAATTAAAGCACGGACAAATTAATTTCAGAAATAAAATGCGGCAACACTTTATTTATTACTTTATTAACACGAGTATTTGTACTATTCAACACTTAGCGATGTTAACACGTCTATATTTGAAATCACACTGAATCCCGCTGAGCTCTGGCAGCGCCTTTATATAGCAAAAATGACGTCGTCTGGTAACCTCGCGAAAGTTCTGGCATGGTGGTTGTATTTTACTTGACATGTGTGTGTTTGTATGTCAATGCTGACTTGTTTGGTTTGCTTATGGTAACTATGTGTGGTTGAATGTATGAGTGTTCTGTGTGTTTTGCCTATGGTAACTATGAGTGGTTGTATGAATGAGTGTGTGGTTTTGTTTCTTCTACGTGTATATGGCTGTGTATACTTGTGAATATTTTTAGCTTTATTAGCAGCGAATACTTGCATACAAGATCATTAATAATAACATCTCTTAGCATTTATGTTGCTAGGTTTGTTGTTGTTGTGGTTTACTCTTATTGGCACAGCCTTGAATGATCTTGTATATTCTGGAGTATTCCATTTCCGTTAATTTGATTATTATCTATATAGTGTTGACCAGGGTTGTAACATTTTGGCAACTAAAGATTAATTGGCAGTACTGCCAAGTACATATAGTCACATTGTCGTTTTATTTAAATCTATTTCTAATCTTTGTAACACTGCCGCCCACTTAAGCCTGTTCGACCCGCATAGGCATACAATCACCTCTTCCATAGTGCGCCAATCGTTCGAGATGTACTATCTCCATTTTCGACCTTGGGCTATTGTGCTTCTGTATCCGGTATACAACGTCATTCACTCTCTTAATCACTTTATACGGGCCATCCCAGTGAGTCTGTAATTTTGGGGACAATCCTTTCTTCCGTTGTGTGTTATACAGTAAAACCAATTGTCCTTCCATAAATCCCTCCGAGTTTGCTGCGCGGTAATACCTAGCCTTCATATTGTCACTGACCATCTTGATTCTATTGCGCACGAACTCATGCAGTTCGTTTAAGTCCTCCTTCTCCTGGGACGTAATAGCTCCTTCTTCTACAGTTGGCTTAACACCAAATTCCAAATCACCAGGTAGTTTTAGTTCCGTCCCGAAGATAATTTTGGCTGGCGTTCTCGATGTTGACTCGTGTACAGCTGACCTATATGCCATCAAAAATATGGGGATGTGCTCGTCCCAATCCCTCTGATGGGTGCTTACTACTTTTCGTAGGTACTCTTCTAAGGTGCGATTGAACCTTTCTACCATGCCATCAGACTGTGGATGCAGCGGCGTCGTTCTGGTTTTCTTTATCCCATACAACTCGCACATTTCCCTGAATATGGCAGACTCGAAATTCCTTCCCTGGTCGGAATGTAATTCTATTGGGACACCATAGCGACATACCCAGTTGTTGACGAATGCATTTACAATTGTCTTTGCTTCCTGGTTAGGTATAGCATATACCTCTGGCCATTTACTGAAATAGTCCATTACCACAAGTACATAACGATTTCCGACTTCGGTGACGGGAAAGGGACCTGCTACATTCATTGCGATCCGCTCGAATGGTGCTCCTGAGTTGTATTGTTGCAGGTGTCCCCGGCTTCTTCTTACTGGGCCTTTGGCTGCTATGCACTGTGGGCAGTTTCCAGTCAGCTACGGCTTGTTGACATCCAACCCAATAAAAACGCTGCTTCAGTTTCTCAAGTGTTTTTGTTACTCCAAGATGACCGCCACTGGGTCCATTATGAAACTCCTGTAAAACTTTACTTATCTTGGAGTATGGCACAACTATTAAATTTGAAGTTGTTTTGCCATCTACACTTTCCCATACGCGGTATAAACACCCTCTTATTACCTTGAGGCTGTTCCACTGAGCCCAATAAGATTTGGCGAGTGGGCTTTCAGCCGAAATTTTATTCCGGGATGGTCGTCTGTCCTCTTCTTTGGCTGCTATAATTTTCCTTAGTATATCGTCGTCCTTCTGTGCCGCTGACCAGTCTTCATCAGGGCCGATGTGCATTAGCCGAACATCCACAACGCCTTCCTTTTACTCGGTTCTACCACAATGTTTACACTCTACACAGCACGGTCTTCTCGAAAGAGCATCCGCATTGTTATGCTTTGTGCCCCTTCTATGCTCAATGCTGAAGTCGTAGCTCTGCAGGCGCTCAATCCACCTTGCCAGTTGCCCTTCAGGATTTATAAACTGCAATAGCCATCTCAGTGCAGAATGATCGGTCCTTAATGTAAAGTGTTGACCATACAGGTACTTATGGTAATGTTTAATGCATTCCAATACCGCCAGAAGCTCACGTCGTGTCACACAGTAATTCCTCTCAGGTTTTAAGAGTACACGGCTATAGTACCCTATGACCTTTTCAGTGCCATTTACTACTTGGAATAGCACATAGCCGCTCGCATCAGTATCCAGCACAAATTTTTCTCTCGCTATGGGATACGCTAGCACTGGTGACGTACATAATAATTCTTTGAGTTTCTGGAAGGATTTTTCCTGTGGCGCGCCCCAATGATATGGTCTTGACTTCTTTGTCAGCTCATGCAAGCTTGCAGCTACACTGGCAAAATTCGGCACAAAACGTCTGTAGTATGTGCAAAGGCCCAAAAAGCTGCGCAATTCGTGAAGATTTTTAGGTTGATGCCAGTCCCTTACTGCTTTTATTTTATCTTCATCTGTTGAGATTCCGTCTGCTGTAACACGATGCCCCAAATACTTTACTTCTTTCTGGAACAATGCACATTTCTTCAAGCTGAGTTTCAATCCAGCTGGTGATATCCGTTCAAGAACTTCTGCCATGTTTTTGAGGTGTTCATCAAAAGTTTTCCCCATCACGATTATGTCATCGAAATATACCAAGCATGTCTTCCAGTGAAGTCCTATCAGTACCTTCTCCATTAGGCGTTCAAATGTGGCCGGAGCATTGCAGAGACCAAATGGCATGACTTTGAACTGCCATAATCCGTTGCCGACACTGAAGGCAGTTTTCTCCTTGTCTTTCTCTGCGATTTCCACTTGCCAATATCCACTTCGCGAGTCCAGCGTAGAGAACCATTTGGTACCAGCTAGCGTGTCCAAAGTGTCATCGATCCTGGGGAGCGGATAACTGTCCTTCTTGGTCATGTCATTGAGCTTCCTGTAGTCTACACAGAATATAGTACTGCCATCTTTCTTTTTAACTAAGACTACAGGCGAACTCCAAGGACCAGAAGATGGCTCAATTACGCCATCACGCTCCATTTCATTTACAAGCTATTTTGCTTTATCTCGCTTTGCTAGGGGTACGCTTCTGGATGCCTGTTTAATCGGCCTAGCTTCGCCTGTGTTAATTTCATGTTTAACCAATGCAGTTCTACCCTGGCTTTGGCTTCCCATGGCGATGATACTGGCATGCCTTTTTTATAACTGTTTTGCTTTATTTTTATCTGTCGCTGATAGACCTGCTACCCATTTCTCTACGTATTCCTCAAATTGTTCACGTTCTTTTGCCGACAAATTAGGAGGCTCTATCTTCTTCTCGCAGTTTATTATTGCCTCTGCTGGAGTACACTGGCCAACATCGGAATTTTCTTTGATGACTTTTTCATGGTCTGACAAGTTCAGCACTCTTATAGGGACTATTCCTCCTTTACTAGTTTTTACTAGAGCTTTCGCTGTTATAAGCTCTCTCTTTAGATCTGCCGGTTCGACAACCCACAACCGATTGTCCTCACAATCTCCCTTCATCCGCGCCCATATGACTGTTTCAGACTGCGGCGGTATTGTCTAACTCTCAATAGCAAATACTCTTGTTACTTGCGGTTTGTTATCATATCCAACATCAAGGGGTATTTCCACATTACGCCAAATCATCAGCTGTTGTCCCATATATTGCTTAACCGCTCGCACTTCCCCTTTACTATATCGGGCCTTATTATTAACTGCGATGCCCCTGTGTCTATAGTAAGTACGTGCTTTTCCCCGTTGATGTGTCCGGACGCAGTGCGGTTGCTATTTTTCTGCTGCATCACTGATATGGAGATTTTGGGGCCCTCGTTTGTGAAAGCTAGCTCTTGTCCCTTAGTGCTAGCTCGTTTTAGTTTACTGGCACAGTCTCAAGTACATCTGCGGCTGTACCTTTTAAGGACAAAATCAACTCTATGGCCTTTTCTTCAGCATCCCATCCATTTCTGCTAGCAACCGTCTCAAACTGGAATTTGAAGATGCCTAATGGTACGCTGCAGTCGAAGCATGGCGCTTTCATCCGAGCAGAAACCCCCGCAACTGCTCGTACTGGCCCGGCGCTACACTCCAGGCTATGCATTTTGTCCTCTAGAGCATGCAATTTCTCTTCGAACTCCTTTGCATGCTCCTCCAGCTCTGAGAATTTATTCTCAATAGAATCCACCCTCCTGTTAAATGCTTCAGAAACCTCTACCAGGGTCTCGTTCATGGCTTTACTTGACTCCTGTATTTCGGCTACAAGTTTTTCTCCTTTTTCAGCTGTTCAACTTTTAGCTCATCAAATTTCATGATTATTTATTTTAATTTTATAATGACGTTTTTTTTCCTTAAATTGCAATGTCCTTTTAATTATTTTTGCAATCCCACTTCTGACACCAATTATTACGTTTTTAGACCTTTTCGTAAAAACGGTTTTATTACTTATCCTTCAAGGATTCGTTTTATTGCATCAAATTAAAACACGGACAAATTAATTTCAGAGATAAAATGCGGCACCACTTTATTTATTACTTTATTAACACGAGTATTTGTACTATTCAACACTTAGCGATGTTAACACGTCTATATTTGAAATCACATTGAATCCCGCTGAGCTCTGGTAGCGCCTTTATATAGCAAAAAAGACGTCGTCTGGTAACCTCGCGCAAGTTCTGGCATGGTGGTTGTATTTTACTTGACATGTGTGTGTTTGTATGACAATGCTGACTTGTTTGGTTTGCTTATGGTAACTATGTGTGGTTGAATGTATGAGTGCTCTGTGTGTTTTGCCTATGGTAACTATGAGTGGTTGTATGAATGAGTGTGTGGTTTTGTTTCTTCTACGTGTATATGGCTGTGTATACTTGTGAATCTGTTTAGCTTTATTAGCAGCGAATACTTGCATACAAGATCATTAAGAATAACATCTCTTAGCATTTATGTTGCTAGGTTTGTTGTTGTTGTGGTTTACTCTTATTGGCACAGCCTTGAATGATCTTGTATATTCTGGACTATTCCATTTCGTTAATTTGAATATTATCTATAGAGTGTTGACCAGGGTTGTAACATTTTGACAACTGTAGATTAATTGGCAGTGCTGCCAAGTACATATAGCCACATTGTCGTTTTATTTAAATCTATTTCTAATCTTTGTAACAATATATATATATATATATATATATATATGTTTGTATATATATATATATATATATATATATATAATATATATATATATATATATGTTTGTATATATATATATATATATATATATATATATATGTTTGTATATATATATATATATATATATATATATATATGTATATATATATATATAATAGTACGAAATATATGACTATTGTGAACAACCCGTCATAACTTGGTCTGCTAAATAAATTTGTATATATAAACTCTAACAGCTGTTAAAAATGTGATTTGATGAACAGACATATATGTATGAGCAATTTTTTAACCATTTTTAGTCGCGAATCATATACAAGTAACGGCGGCAAACATATACTATCGCCGTCGCGCCTAAAGATTTTTAGCCGTTCGACTCAGATCTCTAGAGCATTTTATGACAACACAAAAGAGCTGAAATAGTGCTTTATATTATGACTTTTTTATATGCGTCACAACAACAACTTTTTTAAAGTGGTCTAACATTTCATGAGAATATGACTAAATAGCACAAAGAGTGAATATCCCAATTATTTATTAAATTCTCTATAAAATTAATTTCGGCGTCCATTGCTGCTTATCTTGTGTATATGCATCACAGTCTATGGTATGTGTCTATCTAAAAATAATTATCAATAATAACGAACGAATAATTGTCTACTTAAGGAAAATGCGATCAGTTTCGCTCTATGCGTAGGAAAATTAAATTTAACGAAAAGTTATCTAAGCAAATTATGGTTGTACACATTTGATTGTTTGTATTCGCAAATTCGCCTGCGCTAGCGTACGCACATTATAATTGGATCTTAATTGTCGTTCATTATGTTATCGTAGGTAAATACAAAAAAATAATAAAAGAATACAAGAACATTTAATTTTAATAACTTTTAAAAAGGTTTTTTACACTTTTAATATATGAAAGCGTATTTAGCCAAACGCTGAAATCGCAAACGCAAATGCTGACGCAGCGCTTATGCTAACGCAGATCCGCTTATAGAATGCTTAAAAACGCACCATATGCTTATACAGAAAAAAATTGTGTATGTATATATGCATATGTATATACAACAAATTGTAATGTTTAAAGTTATTTTGAGTGGTAATATTAAAAAAGAAGATATATTGTATAATGGATATGGAAAATATGTTTATTTGTTTAAACTTTTTATGTTTCTGCAAAATGTCACAGAATAATGTTCAGCTTGTGGTGTTTATCATTTAAAAGCAAAAATCAAAACAACTGTTTGAAACAGTGATAGCACTTTCCTTTTTGCGTTTGTACAGAAAACGTACGAAATTTTGTAAATAGTACAATATTTTATTTTAAGCTTGTGATCGATGTAATATCTTCATTATATGTATAGCTATATTACAATTTTACTAATACATTTATTTTATAAGGGTGCTGCTGGCTGAAGTAGTGAACACAAGACTCAGTCACATATATGGTTTCGAATATTTCTGACACGCATTAGAGCAAAATTGTGTTTATTGTTATGGAATTGTCTCAATGGCATAGCACTGGTCGCTAAACATTATCGATACATTTGCCTGCATGTACATAAATATATTACATACGTAGTAGGATTGGTACCACATAAATTTATGTCCATGCTTTCATATATCTACAGTCTTTTTTTTTATATCTACAGTCTTTTGTGATTTTATAAAGTAAAACATGTTATATAGCAAATTAATTTATAAAATATGCTATGTATATCTACAAATCTATCAACTAAATGTACAAATATCAAACCAAACAAAAAGTACAAAAAAAAAAGCTTTTCTGGCGCAATCTCATTCAACTTACATACATGCCATCACTCTCTGCGTAAAATTTTATTTTCTGTAGGTTGGCTGCGCTGCGTTGGGTTTTTCAGCATTCAAATAAGCATTTTCACAATTTGCCTTGTAACGTTAAGGAAAACAAAAAACTAATCTTGTCAAACTAAAAGCAAAGAATATACACTATAAGACGACGCATGTCGAACAAAGCATGAAATAAAATTTTAAAATCTTTTTAACAGTGCCGGGGAAAAAACGAAGAAGAAAGCAGAAACCAACGTCTTGGATCCTTGGTCATCGCCCATGTTCAAAGTTGGTTTCATCAAATTTAACTTAAGCTACTAATAGGTAGGTGGCAGTGTGGCCATTTTGACATTTTTGCGTTTAGATTTAGCATTTTTCTTTAATTTTAACCGTAAATTTTACATATTGCAGTTAGCATTTTTTTCAGCATTTTTCAATTATATATTTAGCATTTTTAGCATTCTTTATTTTATTCAAAATATTTATTTTTTCAAAGTAATAATCTTAATTTCAAAATCTACCAGAATTTTTTGATGATTTAACATTTAAATTATTATCATCGGCAATAAAGTGAATGGAACTTAAAATCTGGTATCACATAATATTATTAGATAATAGACAACTATTATCTGATAATATGTTAACTAGCTACAACTGCCACTTTTTTGTTATGTGGTGGGTTTACCTGAGATGAACAAATACAAATTTTGTTTACGTTACAGATATTCTTATAGTGGCCGAAACTAAGATGATATAATTAAATAAGAATTCAACTTTTTGGGTAAATATATATACATGAATATAAAAATGCTCTAAACGACAATCTCTTCAGTGAATTAGCTACTTTTGCATTGATACTCCTGGTTTTGCGCTTAGAAACGCGGAAGTTTAAAGTGTTTTAAGTGGCATGAAATCTAAAAAGGTAGCGAACGATCTCATAAAAATGTGAGATAAGAACATATATATGTTACAAGGATATTTCGATCATTTCTTCAGAACCTGAAGAAGAAAATTACGTACATATTTAGTTTATAGTTGAAATTTAATCATTTAATTGTAATCAGTGGATATAAATAATTCTTACAGACTATTACGTACATATTTAGTTTATAGTTGAAATTTAATCATTTAATTGTAATCAGTGGATATAATTCTTAAACTATTAATATGACATATGATATGAAATGCTAATTAATAGCCATTTAGGGTTGAAGTTGCTTTAATTTCGTTAATTTAATAATAATTCATTTGATATTCAATTTGATGATACCTTTTATTAAAAAAAAAAAACTTTTTGTGAATGTACATATGTATATACTTATGTACAAATATTTCAATATATATTCTGTTACTCTTTAATCAGTTTATTTCATTTAAATGATGTGCAATAAGTGTTTCTAGGGAAGAATTATGAAAAATAAGCCATTTACAAAGATATATTACCTAAAGTAACAGAAAACAATACAACTAATATTTTAGCATTATATTTTGGCAGTTTAGGATTCTTTTTAGCATTTTTTAGAATTATTTTAAGGCCGGTTTAGCTATAAAATATTTTTGGACATGGCCACACTAGGTAGATGGACAAAAACGTAAGCAAAAAACACATGAAAACTTGTTTGAAGATCTTTACAGAAAATTCTTACAGAAAAACTTTGTGAATGATTAAGCTACAATATTTACATAAGTACATATGTGCGTGTGTAATTTGCTTTTGCTTTACATGACGAATGCTGCGTAAAGATGTGTAAAAGATCTGAAAGACATTTTAAAGGTTTACGATTTTTTATTCGTTTTAGGGCAAACTTGGTGGAGAAAATGTAAAATTCCTAAAGAATATTACACAAAAATCTTTATATATGCGACCGTAATTCATTTGGATAAACAACTAAAGGCGGAAGCAAAGATTCTATAATATAAAGATGTTGCACGCCATATATTATACTAACATTCAAAAAGTATGTATCAACGAAAACCAATGGCTTATTTATATTATTTCTCATGTTTTTTGCAAACACAATTTTTGAGTAACTTAATACATATACCTATTTTCTTATATTTTGTGTTGTTTATGTTTGTATATTTGTATATATGTACATACATACATAAGTATGGCTCTTATTTATTTATAATAATTCTTTCAGAGTATTGCAAAGACCGAAGAAACTGTCCTTTTATTGTTATGTTTTTTTCCAAATGTACATACATACATTTTTTTTTTCTACAATATTTGGTCTGCACACACTGAAATTTTTTCTATAGAAAATATAAAAATTTTCATATATTTTTCTAAAAAATATTTTTATTAATATATTTAGATAAAAAATATTTTATAATGATAAATTGTTTATAGTAGAAAATGCATTCATAATGAAAATGATAGTAGAACAAATTTCAGAACAAAAATGTTTCTCTAAAAAAACATTCTTTGATTATATGTAAATTTCATAAGCTACATTTTCTCATAAAAAATTGTAATCATTCAATAGAAAGAATTTTATAATGATAATATTTTTTTAAGAAATATATACAGAAAGAAAATTTTTCATTACAACTTATTTCCTATAAAATATTCTTTATCGATAATTTTTATGTCGAAAAGTTTGTATACCAGAAAATTTTCCGTAGAAAAGTTTTTATACAAAACTTGTTGTACATAGAATATAAATGCTTAATCTTCTTATAATAACTTTACTGAATGAGCATTCTTCATGGGAGATCTATAAGTACATAGATCAGAAGGTTCAATTTTAAATCACTAAAAAAGGAAACTCCTTTTTTGTAATATATTTTATTGCCAATAAAGTAATTTGAATTTAAATACTATGGATATTTTTTTTTACGAAGTTGAAAGTAGTCTTAAAAAATTGCATCATATATTGCAGATGTCGACATATATTTGTTTCTGCACAAATAAAATACATATTACACTGCTCAGCACCCAAATCCGCCTTTGAATAAAACTATGTGGACTATATGGATTTTGATGCGCTAAGCTCGAATCCGTCTTCTGTTTTTGTCCATCAGGCCCAGATTTTTTTATGGGCGTGGCAATTTTTTGCCCCTAAATTAGCCAGGTACGTAGACATATTTCACCCTAACTCGGGAGCGAGTTATCCGATTTGAAAAAGTAAAACACCAGAAGATGTGTAACAAAATTGTTTTTATTTTAGTCACATAGAGTTTTTCTTTATCTCTCATCGTTTTGGAAATATTCAGATATTAATAGAGAAAAAAATTTTTTTTCCTGCAAAATTCTTAATTTTTTTCAGATTAAAAATGAAATTAAAAAAAATTTAAAGATAATGTTCCACACTTTCCACCTTTATCTAATAGTTACAGATCTTAGAAATAAAAAAGCTATAAACCATAAAAATCGGTTATAAAATTTAGATTTTATTTTCAATTTACCGCAGGTACCCAATGTTGTGTAATGCTACCAAACTTTCATATGCGTGACGATAGCATTTCGTTAGGTGAACAGGTAAAGGAACTAAAGTACAACGGTATGTTGCATAGTTCTTGGATTTAAAAGTTATAAAATAGTATTTTTCACTAACCTGTAATTCTAAATCGAGAAAATTAGAGTAGATTCTAATATTTATTGCAGCAGTATATGTGGAAATGATGGACAATAAGTGAGTCAGTTTTAATTTGATATCATGCGGTTAAAGTCGGCAACAGTAAGTATGTGTAAAGAAATAAAGCAATTAAATAATCCATAAAAGCTTTCATAGTACAAAATGTCAAGGATTTGTAACAAATCTCCACACTTATTTTGTTATGTATGTGGTCACAAAGTACCAAATCTTCTCTGTTGAAATAACTAAAAAGGCTTGTTCTCTATTTTGGAAGTACGAGACTTTCACGTCCTTTTGCACCAAATTACAATGATTTAATTTTGATGCAAGAAGCTTAGACTTCTTTCTTGAGAGCACTAATTTACGAATTAAGTTATTCAGACCAGTTTGATTTGGAATATAAAGTTTACTTGTTGGATCTCCAAATGGTTTTAACCGCACGATATCAATTTATCATTATTTTCCACATACACTGCTACAATAAATATTAGAATCTACTCTAATTTTCTCGATTTAGAATTACAGGTTAGTGAAAAATACTATATTATAACTTTTAAATCCAAGATCCATGCAAAATACCGTTGAACTTTAGTTTCTTTACCTGTTCACCTAACGAAATACTATCGTCATGCATATGAAATGTTGGTTGCATTAAAATATTGGGTACCTGCGGTAAATTGAAAATAAAATTTAAATCTTATAACCGATTTTTATGGTTTATGACTTTTTTTATTTCTAAGATCTGTAACTATTAGATAGAGGTGCAAAGTGTTGAATATTATCTTTAAATTTTTTTTTAATATCATTTTTAATCTGAAAAAATTAAGAATCTTGCAAGAAAAAAAATTTTTTTCTCGATTAATGTCTGAATATTTCCAAAACGATAAGAGATAAAGAAAAACTGTACTTGACTAAAATAAAAACAATTTTGTAACACACCTTCTGGTGTTTTACGTTTTAAAATCGGATGACTCGTTCTACGTACCTGGCTAATTTAGGGGCAAAAAATTACCACGCCCATAAAAAAATCTGGACCTGATGGAAAAAAACGAAAACAGATTCGAGCTTAGCGCATCAAAATCCATATAGTGCACATAGTTTTATTTAAAGTCGCGACAAAAAGTTATTTTTTGCAGAGCAGTGTTATTTACCTTACATTAATACAAACAATTGATAAGCTCATTTTCTTATTCAGATACATATTTTTTTTTTTTAAAGAATAATGCGTTTGTGGCGTAAAGCAAAAATGCGCACAGTTTGATGAAAGAGATTCTAAGTAAATGGTTTTGGTTATGGACGCAATGATCATAAGAAAAGAGTTAAGGTATAATCAGAGTTTAGATTTAATAGATGGATTAGAAACAACAGGTTTTGTTAGAACCAAAAATATTGGTACTCATGCGTGTCTTTTTATGATAAAAGCATTGTTTTCTAATTGGAGAAAAATTAAAAAAAAATCGCGTGAGATTCGCAACTCAATTTTTTAGCAGAACTGTTGCAGCTGCTAAAAAAACAATATACAAAACTACACAATTTAAGAGCTGTTCCGCAGAAGTTGCCCTTTCAACAGCTCAGTTTGTGGAAAAAATTTATAATATTTTCGATTGTTTAATAGTGGTTCCCTTTATGGCGCGGTAACTGCTACACATCTGCAGTGCCAGTTAACAATGAACCTCACAAATTTATACAAAACTTACTGAAATATATGGATGACGTGGAATACGTTTACCAGAAAAATCATGTTTTCTTTTTTAAATGGTATGAAGCCTACTCTTAATTCAGTCCATTTATTGGTTAATGCCATTTTAAAAGAAGGGGGTGATTTATATTATGACATGACAAAATCTCTTAATAAGGACAAGTTACAAAATATATTTTCTGTACTGCGGAAAAAGGGAGGCAAAAGTTATGCTTGCTAAAATTGTTTTTCCAGTAACTCTGAAGTCGAACAAGACGAGATTGACCAAATTGATACTTATGATATATGTATGTTTACACAAAGAGTAGTGATTATGGTATATATGTATATTCTTCAAGTGAACATACTGAAATCGGCTCTAACGAAAGGGTTGATAGATATTAGAAGATATATTTAATAATTTTGAGAAACTAAATTTTGAACTGGTTTCCTTGAGATATTTCGTTGGGTATGTTGCATTTAAAATTATTCCATAATTACAATGCGAAAAATGCTGTAATGAGCTTAGGAAGATGTATACAACTTTTACCGCCTCAAGCGAGCTTGTTATATTCTTCAAGAACTATCAGTCGCTGACAGATTTTGGAAATTTAGCTGCTCCATCACACAAAGTAATGGATGGGAGTAAGAAACATATATTAATATTTCAGAATATCTTTAAAACTGAACCGGAACGAAATGGTATAAAATCATTTATTATTGACCCCAGAATGGTTTAGTGATGATTGTTCCAACCATAAAAAGCAATTATTGGACTTTTTATTATTGGCCCTCCTTCGAATGCACTGCTCTTGGGCTATAGAAAAAGGTAGTTCTAAGCAAAGAAAGGTGCAGATTTTATCAAATAAGTAAAAATACAAACGCAAAGCTATTAAAAATTAGGAAAAAAGAAATATAACAAAAAAAAATAAATAAATAAATAAAAAATAAACAAAATATTACTAATAAATAATAAACATTTTCTTTGCTATATAACATTTTTAAGAAGTTTTAAACTTTTTTATTAAAATCTTTAAGACATTAGATTTTACCAAAATAAAGGTATTCTTTATTATATTATATTTTACAGAAAACCTAAAACAATTTATAATTTAATAAAAATAAAGAGACCTTAAGCTTAAAAACATTAGTGCATATTATTAATCAAAAAGAGGTCAAAAAGCTAGAAGAATTATATATATATATATATATATATATATATATATATAAATATATATAAATATCTTTATATATATATATATATATATATATATATATATATAAATTATATATATATATATATATATATATATATATATATATTATATATATATATATATATATATATATATAAATATATATAAATATCTTTATATATATATATATATATATATATATATATAAATATATATATATATATATATATATATATATATATATATGTATACATATATATATATATATATATATATATATATATATATGTATATATAAATATATATATATATATATACATATATAGCTGACCCGACAAACGTTGTCCTGTCTAAATTTGTTTGTGAAAATTCTATAAATTTGTAAAAACCTATTGGAAATGTGTAAACAAAGTAAAAATTAAGGAAAAATATACGTTTCTGATTTAGGATTGTTTTAATTTTTATTTTTATAAGATTTTGAAGATGTTTTATTTTAAATTGATATCAGAGAGATTCGAATGGTGTTTTATTTACACTTCGACTGCAAGAACAACATTCCAGTAAAAAAAATGCTTTGTTTCGGTTGGTTCACTTTCACCGTTTTGTTTATACCAATGATTAATGATACACGACATTTTTTGTTTTGTTGTCTGGCGAGTAAACAAACAAAGCTAATGGTTTTCCAACCCGGGAACAGGCGACATACAATTGACCATGCGAAAAGCATGGATTTTCCAAGTTAATGCCGCAAATACTTAATGACTGTCCTTCCGATTTGTTTATTATCATTGCGAATGCAAGCCTCACCGGAAACTGCATAAGTTTAAATTCAAACGGAATGTCGGTTGGAATCATTGAAATGCGTGGTATTAATACGTTTTCTCCTCTGTACTTTCCCTTTAGAATTGTTGCCTCGATTATGTTGTTCATGAGTTTTTTCACTTCCAACCTGGTGCCATTACAAAGATGTGGTTAATTGATATTTCTCAACATTGTGATAACTGAACCGACTTGGAGATTGTGTGGTGGCAAACCAGGTAATTCCAGCGAGTTCAAAAACTCGGTTGGATGATTGATGACATCATCTTGATTAGGAATGGAACCCACATACTTGCGGATGTATTTGATGGATTTCACGGAATGGCAAGATTCAACGTTGATGTGCCTTTTGAATGTCTTTGAGAGTAATGGCGAATACGGAACTATCCAGCGACTATCAGCTGCAATATCCTGCTGATGCACTTCACAATTATTGATCTTCCGTTATCGGCAGTAGATCAGCGATGATACAGTGGATAACCGTCATTTCCGGTAATTGTTTATGCAACTAATGCCCTTGGATAACGCTTCGAACATTTGCCGTCGACCATGCACGGAGAATTGCTATTTAATGATCTACAGGGGTCATGAATCATGTTAGTAATAACCACCTTATGCAAGCCAGAATCTTCCTCTTCATTAGGAATTTCTGCCGATATCACATCATCGATTTCATTGGGTCTTATCTTCTCAATTAACCAAATGAGAATATGTGCGTGTGACAATCCGCATTTCTGCCACTCCACAGAATACATCCAGCAACGCGTCTCGCCAAAAACGCGATGCTTCACAATGAAATCCATCAGTGATTTCAGATTTTGTTTGAAGACTCTCGCGGTGATGTCATGGCGATCGATGGGTGACTGACCAGGGAATAACTCTTGTCGTAACGTGAAAGTAACGAACAAATCTGGTGTGCTGTAATGGGAAAAGTACGACCTGTCATCTTGAGCATATTCCTGCATATGTCGCGGACTTCCGACGTAGCTGCATTTTCGTTAGCATTTATGGCATCTCGAAGGTGAATATACTCTTCGGAACGGGGTTTGGTTTTGTTCAATCCGATGAATGTCAATAGTTCTGTTTCAACTTTTACGTACATATCCACAGCATATTGGTAAAATGGATGGCGACGTTTCAAGATGTGATTCTCCTCATTTTCACGAACCATCAGTCGATATGAATAATAATTCATTAAACTAACTTTTTTGTTCGTTTCAGAGCCTGTAAATTAGTTCTTGTGTCAATGAAATGAATGAGTCCTACTCAAAAGAGAAAGATTTTATATTCACCTGTAAGCGGATTTATCATCTTGATAGAGAAATCATAGCCGTCTTCACCTTGCCAAAATATGATGGGATATTGAAATGCATCATACGACAGGTGCGTTTTGTAAACGTGTTGCAGCTGATTCTACCGCCGATGTAGAACGATATCACGGGATTCAAAATTTTCACCAACGACGAAAATGGCAACATCATTAATTGTTGGCGCATTAAAACGTCTTGCGTGTTCTCCCGCAGGCGTCTTATAAGCTCTGATAACAATTTTATAGTTATCAGATGGCATTCGGTTTTGAACAATGTAACCAATTCATTGCATTGATGAAAAAAATTTGCAGTTGTTCTACAATTGGTCTTTTCAGAGAACTGTTGTATGCGCAGTGCTGATCTACTTCTCTTGTTGTATTTCTCATGAAATAAATCTGCAGAAATTTATAATCTGCATTCAGGTGTGGTAATAGCGAGCCAGCTCGATGATATATTTGATCTTGAATCTGTAATACTTTATCTATGTAAAATATATACTGTAGATGATTGTGTTGCAATTACCTTAAAAGTGGGTATAAACTGGTCCCGAACCACATTTGTTGCACCAAATGAAGTCATTTGGAAGCAGCTGTTGTATTTCTGGATTTGTGCCAAGAAATGTTTGGAATCTGTTCCTATACCAGCAACCAATGATCATAATGGTTTTGGTGGCGGAACCAATTGCGCCAGTTTGACCTTGCCACTTGCGCAACACAATCCAGGAGTTTAATTTTTGTATTTCAATACCTTACAATGTGGACACACAACATTCATCGATCCAACAGAAACGGCTTCGTCGGCACTGTAATCAATTGTCATTTCGTAACGGAATGCACATCGATAAGTACTCAACGCAACATTTGTTTGTCTTCTTGCACTTTCATCTAAATTCATTGCCACGCGATTGGCTTCTATCGAACGATGATTTCTCTGTTGATGATATCAGCTTCATTTGCATTTTCTCTTTCTTTTTGTGTATGTGCTAAACGTGCTTGTGATAACCGATTCCTTTCCATTTCATTTCGCTCTTCTGCAGTTCGATTATTTTGAAAATTCATTTGGTTTGTAGCATTGCGCATTCTACGACCTACATTGCAACGTTTTGTTGGCGGCATTGTAATGCTACTATACACTTTGTTCTTACTGTATAGCCTGTAAATTTGTTTGAGATGAAATGGTGAAATTTATTTAATTTCCTGGAGCGATTGCGATGAACTTACAACGGATTCACAATTCAGCAAAACTAACCACTGTTACAAATATTCATTTATTCGGGAGCACTTTAATATTTTTCTGATATTTTTTAAGACAGAATCACAATTTAATAGTAAACGATTATCTCTATTTACAAATTGACAATAAGAAGTCAAACTACATTTGCACACGTGGCAAAATAAGTTTGAAGAATATTAAAATAACGGTATTTGTTAGACAGATCGCGAGCAACACAAAAGTAAAAACATAGTGCAATAAACAGGTATATGCATCAGCACAGGTGATAGTGAACAGATTGTCAAAATTTTTGAAATTCGCCGCATTTTTGTTTTCTGTTTACTATGTTTCGGTTGTTTCAAATTTTTAAATATAAAGTTGAAATTTTTATTCATTTAAATTTTTATTCATTGATTTCAAAATAAAATTATATGAGTATTATGTATTTTAAATGGTTCTTTTATCGGAATCTGAAATCAAAAACAATTCCCGAAATTCTATACATATAGACGATTAGCGATGTGATATCATTGCAAAATAAGATGCATACAATATATACAAAGATTTGAGCAATCACTTCAACGATTTTTTTATTTATTTAATATTTATAAGAATAAACAAATATAATCTTTTTTACAAAAAGTTTTGTGGTCCTGAAAAGGACGGATTGTTTTTAAAAATGGTTATAACATCTTGTACGATGGTAGTAGGGGTAATTATTGTCATCAGTCAATATAACAGCTCGTTCGCACCGAGTCTGGCGAAGAGTATATAGATGGAACAGAAATTGGTAGTTAGGAAGCAACCAACCAAATAAACTTCACTAACTTCCCGAAGAGCCATCACAGCAGAACTCTGGAAACGTAAATCAGTTTTAAGGTCTTCAACAATTTCACGAGTTATTTGCGAATCAACAATTCAGTACTATTCTGATAGCGACGAAAACGATGTGATTTCGTACCACCGCCGGTAGCTGGTGCACTTTTAAGAACTGCCTTGTTTGCTGACAAAGTAAAGAAAATAAAAAAGAAATTGTTCTAATAAAGGTGAAGAATTATGAACAGAACAAAAATATTACCTGAAATCATTAATCCACTTCTGCTCTCTTCCCAAACTATATTCATTTGACTTCCATCATTGGACAGTATTTCACTGATGCAAACCCCTATTGATCCATAATCACGTAGTGAACGAATAATATGTTAATTTACTTTTGAAAATGGCACAAAGGTGTGTACTTCTGCAGGAAAAATTATGAGTGCAAACAATGCTTGTCCTGAATCAATTCCAAACACTATGTGCCACTTAAAATTTTCCGGAAGATATTTATATCTAGCACACACTCACCTTTTCAGATTCTTGGGAACCTGTAGAGTTTCTGAGCTTCTTGGATACCCACAACACGTCCGTGTCTCCTAAAATATAAATTTTGTTTTATTTTATTTAATAAATTTTACTACACTCAATACTTACATTACCACTTTGATATTTCAAAACAAAACAATGAATAAAATTAATTCCTAGGCACAAAGGAAGTCAACATCAGTTTTATTCAACTTACACAGCAGAGCAGAACAGCTATTTTCACATTCAACTAAGCCACCTAAACAGTGGTGATAAACACATGAGCACTGAAGATGAAAGTGTAGCGACTTTCGAAAACAGCTGTTCTGCTCAGCTGTGTAAGTTGAATAAAACTGATGTTGACTTCCTTTGTGCCTAGGAATATTTATTATCATGTCTTTCTGAGATTTTAACTAAGTTAGAACAATTAGCCTATATAAATATTAATATAGCAAAATATAAATGTTCAATAAAAATAAAATCACATACAATTTAAGCTTTGGCTTGAGCTACAAATGAAAATTGGAAAAAACGTTCACATATACTTAAGTATAAAATTCAAACCATAAAAGTTTGACTTAATGTATAATGGAACAAAAAATTCAGAAAAATGGGACATGAAGAAAATAATCAAATGGTAACACAGGTATCATAATACACAAGTGTTAACATCAGGTTGATACAGTTCTCGGATTTTTTTTCACAATAAAATTTGTGTAAATAGAAAACTGTTATCACATTCAACTAAGCCACCTAAACAGTGTTGGTAAAAACAATATACACATGAGCACTGAAGATGAAAGTGTAGCGACTTTCGAAAACAGCTGTTCTGCTCTGCTGTGTAAGTTGAATAAAACTGATGTTGACTTCCTTTGTGCCTAGGAATATTTATCATCATGTCTTTCTGAGATTTTAACTAAGTTAGAACAATTAGCCTATATAAATATTAATATAGCAAAATAAAAATGTTCAATAAAAATAAAATCACAAAATTAATTTTGTTTACATTAAATTTTATTTTATTTGCGAAAGGTGAATTAATTAATTCGCCTTGTATTTGACATTGTGTTTCACAAAAAAGATGCTTTGTTGTAATGAATTCGCTTTGCATATACCTGATAATTGTACCATGAGTAAAAACAAATGAGATATTTTCATTTGATAATGCAGTAAAAACCAAATGACTTATTTTCATATGATATAATGATCAAAGCAAAAAAGAAGAATTGATAGTGCATTAAAAATTACAAATTGCATTAATTTAAAACTTCTTCACGACAAACAAACAACAAATAATACGTATAATAGGTATGCCGATAAAGTGGACGTAAAAATGGAAGTGGTAAATTAAACTTGAACATGCATATTTTCCGAACTTAAGACGTTATTCGTACTAAGTTTCAGCAGAATCTATAAAATATATAAAGAAAATGTAAACCCATAGAAAGACATAATTTTATATTATATATATATTATAAATATATATTTATATTTATATAAATATATATTTATATAATTATATATATATATATATGTTATATATATATATATATATATATATATATATATATATATTTATATATATTTATATTTAATAAATGAACTCTTTGACATACTGTAATTGTACTATTATAATATGAAATGTATTTGTTGGGTGGTTAAGCAATGTCTATATGCATTTCATTGGCGCTTTTTACCAAATCGTCAGTAGGCTTCAACTGCAGTTTTGAAAAGTTTCAAACTTCTCAACTTTTTAAAAGACTTTCATAAACCATCTTAGAATTATGTTAATAAATTAACTATAAAAATTCACAAATGATTTCAAAAAATCACATTGTAATAAGTGTAGTAGGCTATGAAACTTATACAAACCAAAACCCAACAAACAACTTTTATTCGATATGAATCTATTTTATTTTTCTACACCTTTATACAATTAGAAATAATATTAATGGTACAATGACAGTATGTCAAATAGTTCATTTATTAACAATTAAATTGAGATTTTATTTTTCATTTGCCTTATATATACTTTCATTGTTATCCAAAGGATTTATATATATATATATATATATATATATATATATTTATATATATATATACATATATATATATATATATACATATATATATATATATACATATATATATATATATATATATATATATATATAATATAGTTGATTATTAGTTTATTATAATATTAATCAAGCTTATGGTCGTTTTTTATCAAATTATATATGGTCTAATTTTTATTCGATATTTCGTTAACAGCTTGTTAACATCTTCAGGAAATAAAAATTATTAAAATTTTATAGACAAATGGTTTTGAAACATGACAGAAAAAACTATTCACAATATTTGTTTTTCAAATTCAATAACATAAAATATTTTTCATTGGAAGACCCTTTGTTGAATATATATATATTGCTATTATATTGAAAATACCTATTATCTTCTATACAAAATTATAATATACGAAAAAATAAACGTTTGTCAATCCTTGTATACCTTGTTATCATTTCCCATTTGTTTTCAATTGTATTAATTGCAAAATCAATAGGTACACATGGGAATAGGGAAACTACATCAAAAGAAATCAAGCTTTCATTATCAGATATATGTTGGCTCCTAATTTTATTCACAAATTCTATTGAATTTTTGATATTATATTTAGAATCCTTAGAAATATTTTTTAAAATATTTCTAACGTATCTGCATAGTTCATATGAAGGTGAATTAATAAAAAAACATATGGGTCTTAATGGAAAATTTTATTTATGAATTTTTGGTAATCCATATATACGAGGAGCAACTGCAGCATTTGTTTCTAGCCTACCTTATCATTAGATGTTATAATATCTTTCTTAAATAATTCTTCAACTATATCATTATTTTTTTTATATTATCTATCTCCGCTGTATGAATAATGCTTTTTTTTATATTATCTATTTCCGATGTATGTATGTGTGTGTGGATGTGTATATATATATATATATATATATATATATTTATGTGTGTATATATGTATGTATATGTATGTATATATGTATGTATGTATATATATATATATATATATATATATATATATACATATATATATATATATATATATATATACATATATATATATATATATATATATATATATATGTATTTGTATGTATGTATATGTATGTATGTATGTATATGTGTATGTGTATATATGTATGTATGTATGTATATGTGTATATATATGTATGTATGTGTATATATATGTATATATATATATATATATATATATATATATATGTATATATATATATATATATATATATATATATATATATAGATATATATATTTGTGTGTGTTTGTGTGTGTATATGTATATATGTATGTATATATGTGTGTATGTATATATATATATATATATATATATATATATATGTATACATATATATGTATACATATATATGTATATATTTATATATATATATATATATATATATATATATATATTTGTTTTTATAAACTTATTCGACCTTATTTTTTTTAAATTAATTTATTAGGTTTATTCAGGCAAAAATATATATATGGTTACGTTTTTAGACCTTTTCGTAAAAACGGTTTTATTACTTATCCTTCAAGGATTCGTTTTATTGCATCAAATTAAAACACGGACAAATTAATTTTAGAAATATAATGCGGCAACACTTTAATTATGGCGATGTTAACACGTCTATATTTGAAATCACACTAACTCTTGCTGAGCTCTGGCAGCGCCTTTATATATCAAAAATGACGTCGTCTGGTAACCTCGCGAAACTTCTGGGCATGGTGGTTGTATTTTACTTGACATGTGTGTGTTTGTATACATGACAATGCTGACTTGTTTGGTTTGCTTATGGTAACTATGTGTGGTTGAATGGATGAGTGTTCTGTGTGTTGTGTGGTTTTGTTTCTTCTTCTATGTGTATATGGTTGTGTATACTTGTGAATCTGTTTAGCTTTATTAGCAGCGAATACTTGCATACAAGATCATTAAGAATAACATCTCTTAGCATTTATATTGCTAGGTTTGTTGTTGTTGTTGTTTACTCTTATTGGCACAGCCTTGAATGATCTTGTATATTCTGGAGTATTCCATTTCCGTTAATTTGAATATTATCTATATAGTGTTGACCAGGGTTGTAACATTTTGACAACTATAGATTAATTGGCAGTGCTGCCAAGTACATATAGCCACATTGTCGTTTTATTTAAATCTATTTCTAATCTTTGTAACACTGCCGCCCACTTAAGCCTGTTCGACCCGAATAGGCATACAATCACCTCTTCCATAGTGCGCCAATCGTTCGAGATGTACTATCTTCATTTTTGACCTTGGGCTATTGTGCTTCTGTATCCGGTATACAACGTCATTCACTCTCTTAATCACTTTATACGGGCTATCCCAGTGAGTCTGTAATTTTGAGGACAATCCTTTCTTCCGTTGTGGGTTATACAGTAAAACCAATTGTCCTTCCATAAATCCCCCTGAGTTTGCTGCGCGGTCATAATTGGCCTTCATCTTGCCACTGACCATCTTGATTCTATTGCGCACGAACTCATGCAGTTCGTTTAAGTCCTCCTTCTCCTGGGAAGTAATAGCTCCTTTTTCTACAATTGGCTTAACACCAAATTCCAAATCACCAGGTAGTTTTAGTTCCGTCCCGAAGATAATTTTGGCTGGCGTTCTCGATGTTGAGTCGTGTACAGCTGACCTATATGCCATCAAAAATTTGGGGATGTGCTCGTCCCAATCCCTCTGATGGGTGCTTACTACTTTTCGTAGGTACTCTTCTAAGGTGCGATTGAACCTTTCTACCATGCCATCAGACTGTGGATGCAGCGGCGTCGTTCTGGTTTTCTTTATCCCATACAACTCGCACATTTCCCTGAATATGGCAGACTCGAAATTCCTTCCCTGGTCGGAATGTAATTCTATTGGGACACCATAGCGACATACCCAGTTGTTGACGAATGCATTTACAATTGTCTTTGTTTCCTGGTTAGGTATAGCATATACCTCTGGCCATTTACTGAAATAGTCCATTACCACAAGTACATAACGATTTCCGGCTTCGGTGACGGGAAAGGGACCTGCTACATCCATTGCGATCCGCTCGAATGGTGCTCCTGAGTTGTATTGTTGCAGATGTCCCCGGCTTCTTCTTCCTGGGCCCTTGGCTGCTATGCACTGTGGGCAGTTTGCTATCCAGTCCGTTACGGCTTGTTGACATCCAACCCAATAAAAACGCCGCTTCAGTTTCTCAAGTGTTTTTGTTACTCCAAGATGACCGCCACTGGGTCCATTATGAAACTCCTGTAAAACTTTACTTATCTTGGAGTATGGCACAACTATTAAATTTGAAGTTGTTTTGCCACCTACACTTTCCCATACGCGGTATAAACACCCTTTTATTACCTTGAGGCTGTTCCACTGAGCCCAATAAGAATTGGCGAGTGGGCTTTCAGTCAAAATTGCGTTCCGGGATGGTCGTCTGTCCTCTTCTTTGGCCGCTATAATTTTCCTTAGTATGCCGTCGTCCCTCTGTGCCACTGACCAATCTTCATCAGGGCCGATGTGCATTAGCCGAACATCCAACACGCCTTCCTTTTGTTCGGTTCTAACACAGTGTTTACACTCTAAACAGCAGGGTCTTCTCGCAAGAGCATCCGCATTTTTATGCTTTGTGCCCCTTCTATGCGCAATGCTGAAGTCGTAGCTCTGCAGGCGCTCAATCCACCTTGCCAGTTGCCCTTCAGGATTTTTAAACTATCTCAGTGCAGAATAATCGGTCCTTAATGTAAAGTGTTGACCATACAGGTACTTATGGTAATGTTTAATGCATTCCAATACCGCCAGAAGCTCACGTCGTGTCACACAGTAGTTCCTCTCAGGTTTTGAGAGTACACGGCTATAGTACCCTATGACCTTCTCAGTGCCATTAACTACTTGGAATAGCACACCTCCTATGCCATAACCGCTCGCATCAGTATCCAGCACAAATTTTTCTCCAGCTATGGGATACGCTAGCACGGTGACGTACATAATAATTCCTTGAGTTTCTGGAATGCATTTTCCTGTGGCTCGCCCCAATGGTATGGTCTCGATTTCTTTGTCAGCTCATGCAGTCTTGCAGCTACACTGGCAAAATTCGGCACAAAACGTTTGTAGTATGTACAAAGGCCCAAAAAGCTACGCAATTCATGAATATTTTCAGGTTGATGCCAGTCCCTTACTGCTTTTACTTTATCTTCATCCGTTGAAATTCCGTCTGCTGTAACACGATGCCCCAAATACTTTACTTCTTTCTGGAACAATGCACATTTCTTCAAGCTGAGTTTCAATCCAGCTGATGATATCCGTTGAAGAATTTCTGCCATGTTTTTAAGGTGTTCACCAAAAGATTTCCCCATCACGATTATATCATCGAGATATACCAAGCATGTCTTCCAGTGAAGTCCTATCAGTACCTTCTCCATTAGGCGTTCAAATGTGGCCGGAGCATTGCAGAGACCAAATGGCTTTGAACTGCCATAATCCGTTGCCGACACTGAAGGCAGTTTTCTCCTTGTCTTTCTCTGCGATCTCCACTTGCCAATATCCGCTTCGCAAGTCCAGCGTAGAGAACCATTTGGTACCAGCTAGCGTGTCCAAAGTGTCACCGATCCTGGGGAGCGGATAACTGTCCTTCTTGGTTATGTCATTGAGCTCCCTGTAGTCTACGCAGAATCTAGTACTGCCACCTTTCTTTTTAACTAAGACTGCAGGCGAACTCCAAGTTTGGCTTTATTTTTATCTGTCGCTGATAGAACTGCTACCCATTTCTCTACGTATTCCTCAAATTGTTCACGTTCTTTTGCGGACAAATCAGAAGCTCTATCTTCTTCTCGCAGTTTATTATAGCCTCTGCTGGAGTACACTGGCCAACATCGGAATTTTCTTTGATGACTTTTTCATGGTCTCACAATTTGAGCACTCTTATAGGGACTATTCCTCCTTTACTAGTTTTCATTAGAGCTTTCGCTGTTATAAGCTCTCTCTTTAGATCTGCTTGTTCTACAACCCACAACCGATTGTTCTCACAATCTCCCTTCATCCGTGCCCATATGACTGTTTCAGTCTGCGGCGGTAACGTGTGACTCTCAATAGCAAATACTCTTGTTACTTGCGGTTTGTTGTCATATCCAACATCAAGGGGTATTTCCACATTACGCCAAATCATCAGCTGTTGTCCCATATGTAGATTAATGCCATAATTAATCATAAAATCGGCTCCAATAATAACCTCATCGACAATATCGGCAACAATAAACACATGTCTCACGTTGATGTTGGCTATAGTCACCTTCACTTCAATCTTACCATAGACAGTGGCAGGCTCTCCAGTAGCTGTACGTAGCCGTATATTGCTTGACCGCTCGCACTTCCCCTTTACTATATCGGGCCTTATTATTGACTGCGATGCCCCTGTGTCTATAGTAAGTACGTGCTTTTCCCCGTTGATGTGTCCGGACGCAATGGGGTTGCTATTTTTCTGCTGCATCACTGATATGGAGATTGTGGGGCCCTCGTTTGTGACAGCTAGCTCTTGCCCCTTAGTGCTAGCTCGTTTTAGTTTAATGGGGACTCTTGTGATGTTGTTTGGTTCACCCGTTTGCTGTTTCTTGGTGGCGAAACAGATCTATCTCTCTTCATTGGTGCTTTGCAGCTGCGCTGAAAATGACCAATCTTTCCGCAGTTAAAGCACTTAGGCTTTTCTTTGATAGCCTTCTCTGCCAGCAGTTGTCGCATTGCCTCCTTAACGCTAGCAACTAGGTTGTTATCCTCCTCAGACAAAACCTCCACATTCCGCACTTTACATATCTGTGGCTTGAAAACCATCCATGCAGTCTCTTGAGCCAGCGCAAATGAGACAGTTTCAGCGAAAGTGGATTTCTGCGTAGCGCACACCGCCAGTTTAACATCAGAGTCGCGAACGCCGTTACCGAAAGCCTCAGTTTTAAAATGGTCCAGGAACGGGTGACTCTCGCCTGGATATGTGAGCTGCACTAAACGCTCGATTTCCATTGCGAAATCTTCTAAAGATTCGTTAGGCTTCTGAACTCTACATCGCAATTCCATTCTGTACAAATCGCGCTTGTGCTCACCACCATACTTGCGCTGCAATGCTGCCATTATTTCATTATAGTTGTTTCTGCTGCTTACTGGCACAGTCTTAAGTACTTCTGCGGCTGTACCCTTTAAGGACAAAATCAACTATATGGCCTTTTCTTCATCATCCCATCCATTTCTGCTAGCAACCGTCTCGAACTGGAATTTGAAGATGCCTAATTGTACGCTGCCGTCGAATCATGACGCTTTTATCCGCGCAGAAACCTCCGCAACTGCTCGCATTGGCCCGCCGCAACACTCCAGGTTATGCACTTTGTCCTCTAGAGTATGCAATTTCTCTTCGACCTCCATTCCATGCTGTTCCAGCTCTGAGAATTTATTCTCAATAGAATCCAACCTCCTGTTAATGGCTTCAAAAACCTCTACCAGGGTCTCGTTCATGGCTTTATTTGACTCCTGTATTTCGGCTACAAGTTTTTCCTGCATCTGCTGAGTTTCGGCTACAAGCTTGTCACTGTTGATCCTTGATGCCTCCTGCATCTGCTGAGAATTTTGTTTTATTTCAGTTATTTCGGCAACAAGCTTGTCCTGCATCTGCTGAGCTTCGGCTAAAAGCTTTTCACTGTTGACCCTTGATGCCTCCTGTATCTGCTGAGAGTTCTGTTTAATTTCGATCATCATAGCAGCGAACATTGAATTTATGTCCATGCTGCTGGTCGTGGCTGGTCGTATGTCCCGATGTCCATGCCGCGATTCTTAAACTCATCTATCAGCCTCTTCTGAAGTTCAGCCTTGTTACCTGCAGTTGGTAATTACAGCTTACTGAGCTCCTTTTTCAGCTGTTCAACTTTTAGCTCATCAAATTTCATGATTAATTACTTTAATAATTTATTTTTTTTTAATGTCCTTTCTCTTTTTTTTTCTTTGAATTGCAATGTCCTTTTAATTATATTTGCAATCCCACTTCTGACACCAATTGTTATGTTTTTAGACCTTTTCGTAAAAACGGTTTTATTACTTATCCTTCAAGGATTCGTTTTATTGC